>CM034147.1:220400934-220630217 GCA_019776745.2 Taxus chinensis
TACATTTGGACACCATATCAAAAGAGCGCCATGAAGACAAGTGGAAGATTCCACTAAGTCTTCCCTTTCATGGACTTTTCAATGGCCAAGGAAGACTATCTCAGACCCTAGACACATATGGTGCCTTCCACTGGTCTTTAAATGTTTTCAAAAACTCTGCCAGTCTGAGACACATGATGAGCCTGAACTTAATTGGCATCTTGGCTTTTGGGAAACATCCCAAAGGTGTGCCAAGGAGACACGTGGAGGCTTCCACTGGTTCCTTTTATACTTATACTTTTCAAAGGCCAAAAGGCATTTTTCTTGGGCCTAGGGTACATGGAAGGCCCGCGCTTGTTTGGAAATTTTCCTCTGCACTTTTTCTTTACTGTTGTGCCAAGGAAACATGTGGATGACTCTAATAAAAAGTTAAGAAGGGGGAAAATCAACTGTTACTTTTCTTTGCATCTGTTTTTCGATTATTTTTTCTCTGAGACTCTTTAAAATGCAAATACACACTATTTTTCATCATTTTTGGTGTAATTCCTTGTTTTTTTTGTCTACAAGGTGCAATTTAATGGATTCAGAGCTTAATTCATGAGTCCAAGGACTATAGAGACTGATATTTTGAAGTCAAAGTGGCTCAGGAACTTGTACAAAACTGAACTACCAGAGAAGCTAGATGCAGAGCAGAGTTGCAGAGGGAAGAGTGGGAAAAGGATGAAATGATAAAGGTTACAGGTGTAAAGGATGAAAAAGATGTTGCCTCGAGGGTGAAATGGATTTCCTGTGAAATTTGGCTGTACAGGGCAATCGGAAAATGATTAAAATGGGGATTTCTCACATGAAAGACTAAGAATTCTTAGAAGGACTGTTAAAATGTTGTGTTATGACATCCCAGTCATTAGTCGAGGGTTTGCGAAATGTGATTAGTTCCTAATTTGTCCACATGGCAACTTTCATGTATGAATTTGTTAAATGTCATTTCTGAGGTAAATTTGTAACAAGCGAAGATTCCTTGAATATTCTTCATTTTGTGGGGAAAATTTTGGATGAGTGAGCAAATGAAATGTATAAATACAATGAGAATACTCTTACAAAAGGTCGGGGGGTTGAATTTTGAAGAGAAAATTTGAGAGAGCCCATATTCCTAAGAGACCAATCTAAGAAACATGTTAATTTTGTGTGTTTTAGATTTCAATCACGTCAAGTTCGTTATGAGTGTATAGCCATTGATTAGCTCTGAGTGTATTCAAAGAAACTTTCCCCTGCTAATGAATTTAATCATTTTTGAATTAATCTGTGTCAATCTTGGACCAATTTTTTTTTGCTTTATTTTAGAATGTCTACAATTAGTTTTTCTTATTCATATTGCAACATTGTGTTAAAGTCCCTCCAAATCACATAGGATCTCATCTTTGTGACAATTTAGTGGAATTTGCAATTTCATTTCAAGAAGAGCCTTCATAATGCAATGAGATAAACAATTTAAAATCATTTTACTGTCATTTATTGATAAAGATTTTCTATAAGCCTTGGAGTGTATCTTAGGCGTGAGGAACCAGGGATCTTGTTATCACCAAATCACAACACCCTTATGTTTACATAAGTGCATATACTTGAGCTCACGGTGTGACTGGATAACATGGGTACTATATCCAAGTAGTGGGACTTGCTACTTGAGATAGACATCCAGAGAAAGCTGGTTCTTGCTCCTAAACTACCTGCCACAATCTACTCTAATACAGGCAAAACTAACTATCCTAATCTAAATTTTGAAGGGACCAAGGAGAGAGAATTCATAAAACATGAAATCCTATACTACAGTGGTGATACATTAGAAAATGAGGGGGTGCGAGAGTATTCTTCCAATGCGTGAGATACAGAAGCAAAGTGCACACTAGAAGGGGTGATGAAAGTTCTCCAAAATCCAACAAAATGCATTCACAACAACATTTCAAACATACACAATGGTAATGGATCCCTACAAAAGCATAAAAAAATACACAGTATTCTTGTAATGAAGGTTGAAAGGGAAAGAAGAGTGCAAACAAACACAACAGGGGAAGATGCACCCACAAACTTTTATTTTATTTCTTCATGATATGCACAATTCAATCTATTAGAAGATAAGGGCCTAGATCACCATGCAAGGAGTCCACTACAAGGGCATACAACACATTGGCTTCACAGAGCAATTTTTACAGAGCTTTACTACAACTGAAAATCCCTTTTTTACAATGAGCCCAACACTCCAATTTATAGGAAAATGAGAAGAGAGAGAGAAGGGGAAAATGGAAATCCTGAAATCTATCCTTCAACCACTTGTACGAGGCACTAAATGGAGTGAAATGATTGCATGTTACTTACAATAGGCTCCCCATACTATCCCATGTGTTGCAGCAGAGAAGGAATGATGACCATGCCTCTTAATTACACTCCCAACTACCAAATAAAACACTGCCATGAACCTGACCACATTTTACTTAAAAACCCCATTAATTTCTCAAATCTAGAATTTCTTTATTTTTGTGCATCAGGCTTAAAGCCATGATTCCAATGGTACAAATTTTGTGTGATTTCGTAGGTTATGCAAAAGTTATGGCCTTCTGAGTCCGAGCAGCCATTTTAGGTCTACCAGGCATTTTTTTGTCATTCGATGGGAGTGAGAATTAATTGACTGAAGCTGAATATGTTTCTTATATTTAAATATAGCTACCCTCATCAAAATTAAGATATCAGAGAAACCAATTTTATGAAACTCGGAGCTCGGAGTCAAAAGTTATGGCCGGTTGAAGTTCAGGAGGTCAAACTTTGACTTTTCTCTTTATTACGACTATTTCGAAAAAATCAGGTCCGCGTGTCCTGGACACGTTTTTCTATATTGACTGATTCAATATTCCTTGTCCTTGTGTGTCTTCCATTGACTAGGCCATGAAGTTCGTTGACTTTCGCATTCTTCACATCCCATGGTCCCTTTTGCACCCTTTTCACCTTTTCGCACCCCATGCTTTCCGACATCCTGACCGTCCCAGACAAAAATCTCTGCACCACCCGCAATAGACTGAATTGAATAAAATCAGCCGATTCACATCCCATGCATACTTTTGTCCCAGCTATCCCAGATCGAATGGAACAAAAACTTCCGCATTTGCTAGTTTTCACTGCCTACAGCCATTTTGGCTTTGTGCGTCCCTGTGTCCCAACTATCCTGCGGACCGCCTGGGACAAAAATATCTGATTTAGCTGATTCCTTTGTATTTTGGCCCCAAACTTGGTATGACAAACCTTGGTACGACCTGCACTGGTACAAACCACAACCTCCAGACACGCAATGCATTAAAACAAGCCTGCGACTTCATTTTTGGGATTTTTCCAATTTTTCGTTAACTTTTTGGATTTTTCCTTGGATGGGGAAGTTAGAGAGATACCAAAGGGACCCCAAAACATGATTTTGGGCCTTTAATCAATTCTACTTACTCGGGACTGAAGAATTTGGTACATGTTATCAAAATTACCTTAAGGGGTGAATTTTGGATAACAGGTCTTTGATGCTTAATTAATTCTTTGGCTCGAGCCTTCGTGTTAATTTCTTGGAGATTGTGTGAAAACATGTAAATATGGGCCTCCATTAATGCACACCTTCTGGTTGAAGGAATATTTTAGCTATTCTGAAGTGTTCTATCATTTAGTTTTCAAAATGTTGTGAAGGTTCTCAAAGATATGGCATAATCAAATTTACCCTTCTTAATCTCCAACCAAAATTATTCAAAACAATGAATCCTACCTAAGCTACACCTATTTTCCATGTATGTCCACAAATGTATAAATTCTACTGCCAAAATATGCAGAAGTCATCAGGATCCCATAATGTCTTTAGTAACCTTTATCATTTTTTAGTAAATATCACCATTATTTAGAAATGACAACTCGTGAGAGTTAAATTATGGTGCATTGATCATATTTTCTTAGGGTCCCCTTTCAAATTTATGTGAAGAAGGATATCTTCATTAGCCTTCACCAACAGAGGTTACAAAACGGGTCCTCTCACCCTGGTCAAAGCACAGCCTAAATAAGTGAGGATAGATCAAATCCTTAATTAAGGTGCTATCGATTTCTTCGGTGCCCTAGTAACAAAGAGTCAGATAAATCCCCTCCCCAAATACAAAATGACTTAGAATATGATCTATCTGTCTCTCATTTTCCTGCTAAATCTTTGATGTTTCTTGATTTCTAAGGGAGAATCAATTTGGATACTAACAGATGTTATATAGGTGGTACTCCTCTAGGGTGAGATGTTGGGAAACAAATTCTAAGGGACCAGTAATAGATATGTGGGTTGCGGAGATAGATGAATCAATAGGCAATTAGGAAGAGGAAGTCTTGGTTGGCTTGTAGGTGGATGGGTCAGTAGCAAAGGCTATGGAAAAATTGGATATGGAGGAATTATGTGTGGGAAAAGTAGCGGCAATAATAGTGGATGAAGGTATGGGTGAAGGGGAAGTGGTGGAAGTGGTAGATGCCTTGAATGGTATGAGGACATCATTAGGTTAGTATAATATGTTACAAGTTTTAAATGGAGAAGGGTTAGCTGGGATGGTATAGTTATGCCCTTCATGTTCAACTTTGACATAGCGATGTAAAGTTGAAGGAACACAACCCATGACACAAATCCAAGGTTGGCCAAGCAACGTGTTATACTAGAATTCCCCTTCTAAAACATAGAATAATTCTGGCACAGTACAGGAGCCCACACAACTGTGGAGAATGATGATACTGAGGGTGGAAGTGATGCCATCATTAACTGAGCACAACATAATATGGTTATTATGCATGCAATTTGATGGTATGCACATTTGAGTGTACATGGGAGAGGAGATGATGTTGATGCTTTCACCACCATTGATCATAATGCATCGAATGCTTATGTTATCGATATAGACAGATATGAAAAGAGTGTGATGGGGGTCATCTGATTGGAGAGGTATGATCTCCTCATCATGGAAATTAAGAGCGGCCACTTGATGAGTGGTAGTGGGAATAAAGGAAGGATATGATTTAGTAAGAGAGGGCACATGGTGAGGGGTGATAATGGAAGCCATAGGTTTGGGATCGTTAGTTAAAGCTTCAATGGATTGCAAAACATCCATGAGGGCTTGTCAATGTGATTCAGAGATTTATATGATTTCGTACAAATACCATTTTAAAGGGGATTGGTGCAGTTGTTTTATCATTGTAAGATGGGTCACTGCATCAAAAATAGGGTACGTGGGTCCCCGAATGGTTATTTTGGGTGTGGGTGCAGATGGTATGTTAGGCATAGGATTGGCAAATGGGCTGGTTGTTTTTACTTTTTCTTTGTCTTTTTGTTCATGAGTAGCAATGCTAATCATATTGATATGGGGTGAAGGAGAAGTTGAGATGTGATAAGTGTAGCAAAATGACAGGAAATCTAATGTGGGATGATATTTTTTGTGAAAAAATTTGAGCACACTGACATTTAGGCGGAGGTTCAGCTAACTATCTGATACAGACCATGTTGATTTCAAATGTTGATGGCCGATAAAATATTGTGGAGGTAGAGATGCGGGACATTGAATTTGTAATGGGTGAGAATGTGTGGTGATTTCTAAAGGTTGGATAGAGTCCTCATCTAGAAGATCATCGTCATCAAAATTTTCTTTGAGAGGACATTATTAGAGCAGAACAATTGTGATGCCCTTATAATTCTACACATCATGACCTTGGTACATGATGGTAGGCAAAAATTGTGGTCTCATCAAACCCTTTTGGTTTAGGTCTGAGTGGGTCATAAGTTCTAAGTGGTGGTAATGTGATGAAAGAGGTTTCTAAATGTGTGATAAAATGTTGGCATATGACCAATCCAATGGATCAAAATATGAGGTGAATATGGGTTTGGGTGGAATGGTGGGTGATTGTGGTGGGAGAGGTGCTACAAGAGCTGGAATTAGAGGTGGGATAGCTTTGACCATCGATTTAGGAGGTGGTGTTGTCTTAGTATTAGGTTTTACCTGATTTAGTAAAGGCGTACTAGATGAACTAGAAAAGGAAGAGGTTGTAGGTCTAACTACCTCTTTAGAGGGTAGGGGGATTTTCAAATTTTATTGCACCTTCCTGGGTAAAGGTGAAGGAGGCATATGTGATGCAGAATGAAAATTGGATGGTGGTAGAGGACGGGTTAGCCGAGGTGATAATGAAGGTGCAGTGAATGTTATTGGTAGAGGCTAGGTGGAAGGTATGGGCTGAAGAGAAGAAAGTATCATAGGTAGTGATGAAGTTATGGTAGCTGGTGGGGCTATAGGTGGTAAGAAATTTATGGGTGATGGCGAAGGATGTGTAGGTTGATGTGGCATAATAGAGGATCATGATTAAGAGGTGGGCTGTTACATTTTTTATTTTGTCTCAGCAGGGGGTTGCTTGACCAGGGTATATGGGCGAGGTCCAAGGATAGACGTAAGGGGAAAAGGTGAAAGAGGCGTGGTGGGTGAGACTGGTGTATGCGGCGTAGAAAGATGAACTATCAAAGGAAAAGGTTGTAGGTCTAACTACCTCTTTAGAGGGTAGGGATAATTTCAATTTTTATTGCACCTTCCTGGGTAAAGGTGAAGGAGGCATACGTGATGCAGAATTAAAAGTGGATGGTGGTAGAGGACGGGTTAGCCAAGGTGATAACGAAGGTTCAGTGAAGGTTATTGGTAGAGGAAAGGTGGAAGGTATGGGCTGAAGAGAAGAAATTATCATAGGTAGTGATGAAGTTATGGTAGCTGGTGGGGCTATAGGTGGTAAGAAAGATGTGGGTGATTGCAAAGGATGTGTAGGTCGATGTGGCGTAATAGAGGATCGTGATTAAGAGGTGGGATGTTGTATTTTTTATTTTCTCTTAGCAGGGGGTTGCTTGACCAGGGTAGATGGGTGAGGTCCAAGGATAGACGTAAGGGACAAAGGTGAAAGAGGCGTGGTGGGTGAGATTGGTATATGTGGCCTATAAAGTTGGGTCTTCTTTTTACGTGGAGGAATGATTTTCGTGTGGGCTTGGGAAGTTGTTGCTGAGTCCAATTTGAAGGGTGGATGGACAAGGTTTGATATTGGCATGCCATCCAGGGTAGTGATTGGTCTAGATATGGGATAAGATGTGATTTCAGGTAGAATTTTAGGCATAGGAATGGGTTTGGTTTTGGTTTGAGTGGGTCATAAGGTATAAGCAGTGGTAATGTGATTACAGAGGTTTCTAAAAGGTTGGCTAAAATATTGACATACGACCAAGCCAATGGATCACAGCGTGAGGTGAATGTGGGTTTGGGTGGAATGGTGGGTGATTGTGGTGGGAGAGGTGCTATAAGAGTTGGAATTGGAGGTGGGATAGGTTTGACCATCAGTTTGGGAGGTGGTGTTGTCTTAGTCTTAGGTAGTACCTACTTTCGTAAAGAAATACTAGATGAACTAGCAAAGGAAGAGGTTGTAGGTTTAAGTACCTCGTTTGAGGGTAGGGGGATTTTACATTTTTATTTCACCTTCCTAGGTAAAGGTGAAGTAGGCATATGTGATGCAGAATGAAAAGTGGATGGTGGTACAGGACAGGTTAGCCAAGGTGATAACGAAGGTGCAGTGAAGGTTATTGGTAGAGGCCAGGTGGAAGGTATGGGTTGGAGAGAAGAAAGTATCATAGGTAGTGATGAAGTTATGGTATCTGGTGGGGCTATAAGTGGTAAGAAAGTTATGGGTGATGGCAAAGCATGTGCAGGTCGATGGGGCGTAGTAGAGGATTGTGATTAGAGGTGGGCTTTTACATTTTTTATTTTCTCTCAGCAGGGGGTTTCTTGACTAGGTTAGACAGTTGAGGTCCAAGGATAAACGGAAGGGGAAAAGGTGAAAGAGGAATGGTGGGTGAGACTGGTGTATGCGACCTAGAAGGTTGGGTCTTTCTTTTAGGTGGAGGAATGATTTTTGTGTGGGCTTGGGAATATGTGGCTGACTCTGATTATATGGGTTGATGGACAAGGTTTGATGTCGGCATGACACATAGGGTATCGATTAGTCTAGATATGGGAGAAGATGTGAGTGTAGGTAGATTTTTAGGCATATGAATGGGTTTGGTTGTGGCTGATGTTTTGGATGTACGCAAGGGTGACAAATAAGAATTAATTTCAATAGGCATGGTTTTGGTTCACTTGGCCACGTAAAATAGCTTTGGATAGATGCTGGAGGTATCAATAAGAGATATTTACATTTAGGTTGAGAAAGGTAACTGAAGGCGTCCCCGAAGCATGTAATTGTCAATGTAATCCAAGTGGTCGACCAACCTTGAAAACAACACTTCTGTGAGAGGAGATGTAGTTGGTTTAGTGGTGATCCCCATAAAATATGTTTGTGAGACAGGGAATTGGTTAGCCTCGGACTCTTTGAGTAAAAGATCCGAGAGAAGATCAATGGGGTCCTAGAATGCTAGTGGGGAATTGTGAGCAATAGGAAGTGATGCGTCTAAAGGATCCCCCATGGGTAGGAGAGATGGTAGGTAGGGTGAGGTATATTCTTCCTTCAGTGGACATGAAAGTGAGGATCATTCTCTTGTGGGTAGGAGAGTTGATACCATTTATTTTTTCATTAGGTTGCGAGGTAGATGGTTAAATGACATCAAACAAAATTGTGGCATCCTCCGTAGGTGGAGGGGGAGATGAAAGGGACTCCTCTATGGGTGAAGGATTAGATGAGGTAGGCTCCTTTATGGGTAGAGGAGCTCATGTTAGACTCTCATCAATAGAGGGGATAGGAGGGAACTGAGGAATGGTTGGTATGAATTCGAAAATGACATGGAATTCACAAACATTGTTGTCGTTTGTTGAAGGATAACCATTTTTATTAGATGATGGTGTATGATTAGGGAATGGCTTCTTAAAGATATGCAAGTTTTCATTTTCTAGTGTGTTTGAGTTGTCTAAGACGAGATCTCCATTATCTAACATTTCTTAGACAATATTCTGGAAGGTTATGGAATTACCATCACTATGACCTTTGACGTGATGATAGTTATAATAGTCATGTTCCTTATACCATGCAGGAATAGGATGAGTGGGTTTAAAACCAATATGTGGTTTTATGGGTGGAAGTGCAATGGTTCTGGTCTTAAGAATATTTTCTAAGACTGAAGAATAAGGTTCCCCTATTGGAGTGTACTTTCGTTGCTTCCGTCTAAATTGAAAAGTTTGAACGAGAGAAAGATTGAAGGAAGGTTTTACTTGGTTAGATGGGTGATATGGGCCAACTTTGATAACTACCACATTGGCATATCCCTTTCCTTTTGTATATTTTTTTGGGGGCTTTGAAGATGAAGAGGAATCATTTGATTTGAATGTGGTTTTTTGTTACGGAATTGAATTTTCTTCACTTAAATGGCACAAATTTCTAGTTTTTAGGCCATGGTAAATGCTTCGTCGAAGGTATGGAAATTTTGCACTTGCAAACTTTGTGAGATGTTCCTAACACAAGCTCTAGTGAACAACTCTATAAGCTCATTTTGAGGTATCTGGAATGTAATTTGGTTGATGAGCCTTCACTAATGAGTGACAAAATCTGTGATAGATTCGCCATCGTACTATCGTGTTGAGTATAGGTCGGTCATGGTGACTTTATTGATGACATTAATTGAGAAATGGTTCAAGAAGGCTTGATCCACTTAGTTAAATGAGTAAATGGAATGTTTGGGTAAACCACTATATCAATCTAACATAGGTCATGTCAAGGACATCGGGAAAGTTCTTAGGAGTAAAGCATAATCATAGGTGATTAGATAACACCCATGTTTGAATGACCACAAGTGTTAATGTGCGTCCTCTTTCTTGTTTGTTGGTGCTCGTCTTGATATCACACCATTTTGACTCAATTTTCCTTTAATCTGCATGTTATGAAATGTTTTATCTCTCAATGTGGATATTCTAAAGATTTTACCTCCATTTGAATGCCTCAAATTGTTTGCAGAATCCATTGTCATGCCCTTTTTTGAAGGAATCTCTGATTTTTCCCCTTTTTACCCTAATTTCTTCAAAATCTGTGGGTTCTTCCATTTTTCCTATTTTTCCTCGACCATGGAAACTCGAGAATGATCAATTTATATTTGTATGCCTTTGAAAATCCAAATCCATGGTCGAAAGATGCTTGGAGCCATGATTCACTTGGTTTTGTTTCAAAAATTTGCATCCTTAGTGAAAAATCAGGTTCATTGCATAAATGGTGAATTTCTGTGTTTTTGACAGTCTGGCGAGCATCTTTTCCTTGTCAAATTATTCCCTTGCATTCGGTGGTCATGTGGCTTCTTTTCTTTGGTTAGGGGATGACAGGAAAATGTTTTAACTTGTCACTTTTTACTTTTTTGGCAAAAAGGAAAATTTGGTCCCGTAGCTCTGCTCGATTCTGATTAGTTCTTTTGGTGCTTACGTGGCTTCTTCTAATTAGATGGGATGTGGCAGGTTTGTTTTCTGAAATTTCTCTTTTTGGATACTTTGGAAAAAAATTTGAACCCGCCCCGCGGCCTCGCCATGCTTCGATTAAAGAAAAATTTAAGCGACATGGAAAATGTTTTACTTTGACCCTGTAGAAAGACACGTGGCAAAGTTAAAGGTGGAGATGCAGGCCTTCGAAAGTAGGTTGGAATATTTTTCACTTTTTTAAAAATGGAGTAAAAATTCTAAAATGGAAGCATGCCTCTGCCAAATCATATTGAATCCTTAAAAGGTTCTTTAAGTTATGCCATAAGGACATGTGGAGGTTTTCGACGGGTCTTCTTTCCTTAGTTTTTCAACAACTTCCTAAAAGGCCTAACACACATGGTGAGCCCGCATTCATTTAGGGTCTCTACTTTTATGGACCATCTCAAGATGTTTCATTGATATACATGGTGGTTTGAAAAGTCAAGAGGCGGGGAGGCGGGCCATCGGGGACAACTTGGATTTTTTTTCCCCTTGTTATTCAAAAGACTGAAATCATCAAAATGACCCGCGGGCTTGACAGAGAATAGTCAAAAAATTTTTCCAGTCAACATGGCGGAGGTGTAGAACTTTCGAGGGAAAGTTGGAAAATTTTTCCTTTTATGGAGAAAGGATAGTTAAAAGTGAAAAATGAAGCATGGTTCTGCTGGGACCCACATCAGAGATTAGAAGCGGAAGGGTAGAGCTGCAGGGAAAAGCATGGAAAATTTTCCCTTTTCTAAAAAAAGAGGTGAAATAGCATAATTTTGCTACGTTTCATTTGGGACCCACCTTAGGAGACGTGTCAGGCTCATTTTCTAAAAGGCGGAGGTATAGAGAAAAATGTGAGAAATTTTAAAATTTTTCCAAAAAGTGTGCAAAAGGAAAAAAAGGAACCTGCAGGCCCATTTTAAAGTGGATCTCCCATGTGGACTGGTCCAAATTCAAAATAGAAATCAACGGCAGTTGTGCATCTGTATCTGATTTTTCCACCATTTTCTTCTCCTAGAGCTCCTAGAGATGCAAGTCTTGATGGTTTTTTATCGATTTATTGGAGTCTCCTACAGGCCGTAATAGGGAAGAGGGACATTAATTTGATATCCTAAGTTTTGTGAGGAAAGATTTGGGGACGTCTTTTACCATTAAAGATGATGATCTGATCATCTGGGCTTCGATTTGATCTTCCAGTTTTTCCTTCCTTGAAACATGCAAAGAGACCAAATTTGATCAGATTATGGAGTAGGAAGTGGTTGGCGAGCGAAAGGAAAGAGTGATCATACCAGAAGAAGGGGTTAAATGCTGGGAGATGTTCGAAGAGATCCACCACCTGACACACTTGACAACTTTTTTACATATCTTATTCTGGGAATCACGATCGGGATCATAGAAAGCACTGGTGCACTCAATGTCTCTGGATTTTTTGGGGGGAGAAATCTGTTGTGAATGAAATGTTATAAATTACACAAATTTATCATGCAAATGGTTGGAGTGTTAGAGGTCTGGGACTGATTTTTTTCTAAGAGAAAAGCTTAATGGAGCCTGTTCTTATGAGAAATCATTTAAAGAAACTTGTTTATCACCTTTGTGTTAAAATTTAATCATGTCAAGGTGGTTACGAGTGTACAACCATTCACAAGCTCTGAGATTGTTTTAGAAACTTTCCGCTGTCTGATAAATTTAATCAAACTTGAGTTAATCTATGCGTTATTTTTAGGCAAAATTTGTGTTTTCTTCATTCATGAATGTCTACAAGTAGTTTTCTTGTTCTTGTTCCATTCTTACATTGAAATCTTTGTGAATCACACAAGATCCTATCCTTGTGATAATTTGGTGGCATTTGCAATTTCATTTATCATAAGAGCTTTCATTTGATAGTGAAATAAATAAATTTAAAATCATTGTGACTCCTAACATGACTATAAGATTGTTTGTTAGCCTTTGAGGGTATCTTAGGCATGATGAAACAAAGTTTGATAATGTTTAGTTAAGTTTTCAAATTTGAGACTTCATTTTGGATCCTTGAAGTTTGTGTGAAAAGTGTTTATCTGGGCCTCCATTGAAGCACATATTTTGGTTGAAGGAACATCCTAGCTATCCCTAAGCATTATGCTATGTTCAATCTCTCCATGTTTGTAAAAGATCTCAAGGATTTGGTGAATCAAGTTCATTTCATGGCTCACCTCCCACCAAATAGTTCATTTAAAAACAACCAATCATACCCATACTACCCTTGTTTGTCATGTGTGTATACAAATACATAATTTTTACTACCAAAACATGCAGAAACAATCAAGCTTTTCATTGTCTTTAGCATGGCCTGAACCTTGCTTGGAAAATATCACCATTATCTAGAGTGACAACTCATGAGAGTTATGTTTTGTTGCATTGATCATATTTTCTTCAAGGTCTTCTGAATAATTTCGTACACGGAAGGATATCTCCATCTCCTACTACCAATAGTAGGCTATACAAAAGGGTCCTCTCACCCTGGTTGAAAGGCACAACCATAAAGTAGTGAGGATATGTCAAATCCTCTTGAGGGTGCTACCCGTTTCTCCACATCTGAGTGACAAAGAGAAAGCTACATTTCATCCTCGGCTACAAAATGACACACTACATGCTCTGCTTGTCTCTAAGCTTCCTGCCAAACATGTGATGTTTCTTGGCTTACTGAGGGAGAATCAATTTGGGTACCAACAAGGACCCACTGTTATAATAGTAAAACTTGGGAAAACCCCAAATGCACGAGGATATGTAGTGGCCATTTAGACATACATCTACCTGTATAGGCTACATTACGACCATTTTATTCATAAGTCCATGACTATATCTTAGTGACTAACGCTGCATAGCTCTAGATGCTTACATACTAATTATCCATCATCATATATATATGAGGTATATATGGTATATATATGATGATATATAAAACAATTGCAGTATAAGGGGGATGATTGTGAATATATGATGTGGATGAAATTCCAGTATAAGGTGGTGCCATGTAGGAGGATTGCAAAGGGGGAATAGACGTAAGTGGAAAATATGCAGAATACGCAATACACGAGATCGGGGGTTTTTGGTGATGGGTATATACATAATGTAAGTATAATAGGGTAGTCGTAATGACCCATGAAGGGAAATGGTGAACATCTCCCATTTTAGCACAAAGACTAAAAGGTTTTGGAATTGAGTCATCAATCTACCGATCCCAAGCTTCAGTGTGCCTCCAAGGCGTATATCTGAGGTCCTGGGTGTTCATGGGAATATGTGCAAAACAAAATGAAATGAAGGATTTAGTTGACACCAAATTGGACGATACATGTACATAGCTACAATAATGATAGCGAAATGTGTGGTCTTTTTTAGAAATCCTAGGATGGTAAAGTGGCTGAAGGATAACGTTTAATCTAATGGTAGTAGATTTGACTCTACGATAACTGGGGGCAAGGGAAGGAGGGATAGATATAGGAAAATTTTATACTAATTATCCCCAGGAGTCCCAGTTACATGAATGGGCAAGATAGTATTATGGGGAAGTGGGATTTTATTCAAGGAATCTTGCAAACTCCTTTTCGCTAGTACCAATGGTAATGGGATGAGTTGGATCCATAGGGGACAGTGTGGAAGGAGGTGATGGGATAGGTGGGAATGGATAAAGGCTAGCGTGAAACACAAGGGAATTGGTTTGGGTAACTTAATGGGAAATGACTATTAGCATATACTTGGAAAATAGTAATACTCTAAATAAGCTAATAAAAAAATGGAATACTGGACTACACCGTAAATTAATTCCTGGGGAAATGAAAATTATCGGTAATATTTAATTATTAATTTAACAAAGGAACTTCTAAAAGATTGTATAAAAATCTATACTCAAGAATGATAATTACAATCACCAACTACCGGTTATTAGGGGAAATCTGCAACTTTCTCAAACAAGGAATAAAAATTACCAAAAATTTTCCCTAATTAGGAATTAGTCGTATTTAATTACGGTTTTGGACGTAGAATTTTGTGGGTGTTATGATCTTCCTTTCTATAGTTTATACTACTTCTAGAAGTGAATAATATCACTTGAACAATTTATGATTTCCGTAATCCGACAATGGTATCAGAATGTGGAAGCGGGAGCATGAGAGCATCCAGATGAAAGGCTAGGTCAAAAGTAACCCTTTTTAATCACTACTGTCGCTGAATAGATGCCGGTTAATGTGAAATTAGCACAAGCGTCGAAAACATCAATCTTCTTGTTACTCAACTTGTTCATGATGCAATATCAAGTTCAAAAGTCTGATTATGATAGTCCTAGACTCTGACCCAACTTACAGAGATAGTCGATAACACAACCTTTCTTAAAATAGTGGACTGTGAAATGAATCAGAAAATTCAGAACGTGGCCATTAACATGTCTATAACTGACATCCTCTTAAGGAATTCCGTGAATGAGGTATATATATGACAGAGTGCAATCCCATGGGTGGATATGTCAAGGAGCGCGTTTAGTTTATGCCTATTAAGAGATATGGTTAGAGAATTGATAGAAATAGAGAAGAATATAAGGTTTGAAGATGAAGATGAAATGCATCCTAAGACAGCCACGACGATTCTAAAGGGTAAATAGACATGTTAAAATCATATCGACTGATAGTCCTATTGACATGACGTAGATTATCCTTTACTAGACAGACCAAACCAGTTGCGTGTCCAATGTGAAGACTCAAACCGATGGTGATCGTTGGAGAAATACATCTAGGTAAGGTGTTGAGAAAATGAAGATCTAATGAAGTGATACATCGTTTACTTTGACCAACAGACCAGTTTGAACAAAAAGTTCTCCAACGAGTCAGATTGTGTCAGGACCATCGAAACGTGAATGCTTATTTTTTCTCAGCATATGGCGTGGCCCTCAGTTGTATGGGGAAAGATTTGATAAGAAACTGCAGTGAAATCATAGAAGGATGATATGCAATTATTGTGGAGCGTCTAAAACCCTAATCTTGCAATGTGATTTTTCAAGCAATGAGTTTTATACGATATTAGTGAATACAAAAGGGAAGTGAATTTGATTAAATTTGAACATGCATGAAGTTCAACCCCTAACTTCATTCATCAAGTCTGCTGTAAAACTATTAAATGAAGAATATGAGACAATATAGATTATGATCCCGTGCAAAAATTTCGAGAGCATGAAAATCATGCCCCGAGATGTTAGCTGACATATGTGAGAAACCATAGATATAAAGACACAATTGTTCCCTAGAGATTTGAATCCAAGCCCACAAGAACACTCGGTATCGCACTCTGCACTACTTAAAATGTTTCACCGGATTCTTAAAAGATTAATGCAATAGATAGAGGGCGACAGGCCCAATGAATAATTCTTGTTGTGATATCAGTTAAATGGATAAGCATTCAGATGTTCCAATGTTGTAGAAGACTGCGAGTGTTCATTTATGACAAATGCAGGGACTACCTTAAACGCAAAACAAGAGCATCCACATTGCACTGTAATGAGCATACTGATTAATCCCTTCCATAGCACATTCGCTATTGTTTACAAAAGAAGAGTGGACATTTAAACATAGATGGTTTCAGAAAACCTAGATGATATATATAATTGCCACAAGGAGATGAAATGGACATGCCACGACTCAAATGAATCTAGTGGTTAGTATTTGAATTCAAGAAGATCATGATTACTTCGTGGGCGCATTTGTAAAGACACTGCAATAATGGGGGAATGTTAGCCTAATCAAATCTCATCTTTATATTGTAAAGGTTCTTGCCTCCATGTCATGGTATTATGTTCTGGTTATAACCACCTACTCCAACTGCTTCTGTTTTTTTTTTAGGTGGTTGAGGTTTTTGCTGGTAAATAAGGCAGTCTTTCAGACACAAAGACTTTTGTTTGTTAGGGTATGCAACAGATGAAAGGGTTAGAATGGAATTTATGTTCGGTACAAGGTCTAACTAAGATAAATTATCTGTGGGAAGGGTGAATTTTTCAGAAATATGTAGTGGAAGTTTTAACAATTTAGTGAATCCAAACAGAGAAGATCCGACCGTATACTGGATAAGTTTCAATGTAGGATTTCCATATCTTGAAAGTGAGGATGAATTTACTTTTATGAGAGGACATTGAAATCAACAGTTACCAAAGATTGCATCGATCTAATGCCACCATTATGTCCACCTGAAGAGGAATACCGACAATGTTTAATATAACTGGTGTCGGTAGGGGAAATTTGATGAAGAGTTCATTAACTAGGTTCATTTGTGGCCTTCTATGAGATTGTTTTTGGGTAGGATGAAATGGAATTGGTTGGGTTCATCCTAAGCTAATATCAGATGTGTAAGAGGTTGAGGATTATTTAAAGATCCAACTCAATATGGTCACCCTTCATAAGTAGATTGGCATAAAAAATGGAGGTGACTGAACACAGGGAATAATCAAGTTCAAATAATAGATTATATAAAGATACTTAAATGATAACAGTTCTTGTATTAACTCCCAGGTATTTGGACATACTTACTTATTCTTGTACTATAAGGTGGGTGCAAGGAATATTATGATTGCTTAGTGTGATTATGGTGGTCAATAATTGTGGAACTTTTCTCGAAAAGATACCGTGAATCCCCTTACTACATTCATATAAGGTCTTGATACAATCTTTGGTAACTGGCTGGATATATTGTGTCATCATGATTCTTGAAAGAAAAACTACTGGTCCACCCTCTGAATGAAAGATAATTAATATAACTCTAAGAAATTTTAAGTTACCAATCTCATAAGTAGGTTGGAAAAATTGAAACTATATGATGACCACGACGTTGGTACAGGGTTAACCTATCCATCCTGTGAAGCCGAAGATATACTATGTTAATCAATTTAAAATAGTATTTGATCTAGCCTATCCTAATTAAAATGGTAATTCCATCAAAATTTACATAAAAATGGTGAATGATTCATCAAAAACTATTGAAGATAGTTAACGCTTACAAAAATGTCCTTTAACATGTTGTTGGAGAAGGAATAGGAATTTAATGTTATGGTTAGACTAAGTCCCAGATGGTTAGTATAAGTGGAGACTAAGTCTTAGTTAATTTATATGATAAGAACAAGTCTATAGTGAGGTGTCTAGGTGATGTGGCTAGCTGAGGTGTAAATTAATCTAAATATAGTAATTAAATTAATAAACAATGTCAGGATGCGAATTAATTCAATCGTAAGTAAGTAAATTAATATTAATATGAGGGTAAAGGGTGATGGGTAGGTTAACACATCACGCTGACTAATCGAAATAGGACACATAAGAGTGTGACCCAAATTTGGTGTCTACACCCTCCTAACTTGTACGACTACTAGTATTTACCAACTAATATTTTTCTCTCTGGTGTCATGCTTCGATATAATCTTGTGATGATGGTGCGTGCCCTTGTATTTCACTTGGAAAATCATATATCTAGTATAATCCTATAGACTTGGCTTTAACAAGGTGTTAAACCTAATGTAAATTAAATTCATGCATTATCCCATGGACTTAGCACTAAGCATGTTATGTACCTATGAAATGAGGGTTTGAACCATTAGCATAACCCACGTCGTGAGATACTTATACATGATATATTTTATTTTGAAGCCCTCCCTCTTCAAAAATAGGGGTGCTATCTTGGTAGGAGTTCCTCTAGTTGTGCATAAGCTACGAGGTAGGAATAATTGTTTTATCTAGTTTTTCCTATTGATATGGTGTAATCCCCTTTAGGTGATAATGGAAATTAGTCAAAAGTGGACCTCTTTTGAGACTTAGGTGTAATAACACATTATTATTTTTTTCTAGTGAGAATGGTAGTCATTGGAAGATCATCGAGTGTATAAAAGTATATTTGCATATCACCTTGTATTATGCATCTAATACTTAAAAATTCCTAGTAATAATCCAAGCTTGGTTATGTGTGATATCACACCCCTTAGGATCCCTCGTGACTCATTAAAGGAAAAATATTATATGCACCTTAGTTTTCTTAACAAGAAGTCACTATGAAGCGAATATAATGATGTAAGGGTTACAAGAACACGAGAGGATACTCTGAAAATTGTTGTTCAATGTCGCTTATACTTGTATGATGTCAACATTCTAGGATGACTAAGATGACTTTATAGAAAATAAAATTAATGTTATGTCTCCTTAGTGAACTTTTAACGTAGTAAATGGGGAAACTTGAGGTTCATAAGGGACAAACACAATCACCACACCCCTCTACACAGTGTAATCAATATTGTTAAATGATTAAAAAAAACAAATAAATTTGAGGATTGACCCTTTTCACTTGAGGAAAATCCTCTACTGCATATCATGATCAATGCAAACTGAGTATCTAAGGGAAGTATCTAGAATATATAGTTAGTTGTAATAACTTAAAGAAAAATAGTGTCACTCTAGCTCTTAAATGTTGTTATGAAAGGAATCCATAATCTCTTTACTCTTAAACTAATAAACTTCCTTTATTTCATGTGATTTTATCTTGTTGCATTTGAGATTAATTACAAAACCAAACAACATGCAACTTAGGAAAAAATTCATGAGAAAAAACACTAGTAGCCTCATGTGGGCACATATGTTCCTATCAAAAATATTTCTACAACATTCTATTACGATAAGGGAAACAAGCAAAATTAGAGGTGATTATTACAAGTGAAATTTTAAGTAAAATAAAGATAACATAGTCTAGTTTAAAGATGAATTAAGGACTGCATCATAAGTGATTTTCAAATAATTGAGGTCCAAACCAAAATATGAAGGTAATAAAAATGTAAACCTGGAAAGTGTTGTGTTATGGATGTGCCTATACAAGAGTTTTGTTGTTCCTTATCATTTGGGGAAAGGTGGCCTAGATGCACATCATGTATTTTTCATGTTATCTATGTGGGATAATTCTTGTACAAGTGTTTAATGTGTTCTGTGGTGTCCTAAGAAATCCCTTGTGTTGTCATGTATCAAGAAATGCAAGTCAAAAAAATTTATTCTGGTATTTTTACTATTGTATTTGTGTGTCAAATTTCTAGGAGTTACATAAAACTAAACAATATAGGAAAAAGACAGTATTCTTCAAGGTCTTACATATACATGTATTCCTTTTCTATCAAGTAAAAACTATATTTTTTAATATATAAGGAAATTAATACTTATTATTAATAACTAGTATAATATTAACACTTACAAAACACACATATACACCAGTAAATAGTAATTACATCTCTAATATCAAAACTTTTTAATATAAACAACAAATACATTAATATTCAATAAAAACTAAATAGGTCAGTCCCCTAGTAAAGTATTAATAAATATATTTATATGATGAATTGATACAATACAAATTACCTAACTTTAGTCTCACAAATATTTAATAACATACAAAAATATTAATATTATAAAAATTAAAAGTACCATTTTATTTAACGAGTGATATTCTAATAGTTAATAAATTAACAAATACACTAATATTATCAATTTAATTTCATAAGAGTAATATTTTTCTATACTAAAATTAAATGTGTATGCACTAAAGAGAATATTTAATCATATTCATTTTCTAACAATTTCAACTAAAATATCCTATAAAAACGGTTACGTGTTGTTTGTTAAATATTGATTTTAAGTAAAATATTACTTTCAAAGGGATTCGACTTCAACTAAAATCTCCTATAAAAACGGTTTGTAAGTAAAATATTATTTTCAAGCGAATTTGACTTCTCTTAACTTTTAACAATTAAAAAAAACGTGGTTTTCCTCATTCTGAATGAAGATGTTTCCTCGGACCAATCTGAATTGTTTACAATGATCCCCTTAAACCACTAGGGGAGAGGACTCTGCATTACTCATACCTAGGAAGGTAGTTATGAATTTAGCACCTAACAATTGACAATTAAAATTCCAAAAATCAAATGAAAAGTTATTAGTGTTAAGTTACCATTTCTATGCAACTCAAGGATCCCTATTTTTATACTATATGATCTCAAATTTTAAAAAAGTGACTTCCAACAATATAAATACTAAAGAATAGATGTTATCTAAAATATGTAAGACATATTTATATCAGGGGTGAATGTAGAACCAACATGTCAACATAATTTCAATCACTAGTGTTATTATTAAAATTGAAAAACCCATTTACAAATTTGGAAAGATCAAATCATCTTTATCAAAGGCACTGGCATTAACATAAATATAATATTTTTAAAAAAAATATTAAGTACAACATCTACTGCAATAGAAGCATAAATTAATTATTTTCAAATACATATCCTGAAACAAGCATCCCCCTTTCCGCCACTTTCCATCCCAACTGTTGTAATAACTACACATTGACAAAAAAATAACATAGCCTTGATAGGCTTAAGAAACCGATTAAAAATGCATTTAATGGATAAAACAGATTCAAATTGAAATTGAAATTTATCCATTGGATTTAGAATCTTATGATTCAAAATTCAATTTGACCCTTGGATTGAATATCTTAAAATTTAATCCACAACTAGCGATCTCAACCAATCAAAAATAAGCACCAAAAAACACTTCAAACTTTCTTATAAATTCATTTCATCAATCCAAATTTCACATTTTATTTCTTTGCCTGAATTTGCTGATGAACGAAAATCTCTACAAGTATTGTTTAACTCAACACTGCATTTATTAACTGCTGAACCGAATTCTCTGCAAGTATTTTTCAACTCAACACTTCATGTTTTTTATATTTGCAAATTGAAATTTTGGTTATTATTGTATTTATTTTTAAGTTATGTATACACACACAATGTTAGCCTAGAAGTATACAAAATATACATATATGAAGTGAGTTTACTTTGAGAATGTCAATCTCTACACACACATAAAAATGTTCTAAAAATATACTCAGTATTCAGGTATGAAGTGGGTTTACTTTGAGAATGTCAGTGAGTGTGTGTGTGTGTGTGTGTGTGTGTGTGTGTGTGTGTGTGTGTGTGAAAACACACAAAAATACACTAACATTCTGAAAGTAAAACCACTTCATATTTTTATACTAATATTTGCAGAGTGGCATTTATCAATTGCATGTTTGATTTATGTAATGTAAAATTCAAGCTACTAACCATTATAAACTAAATAACATCTTTACATATGCTAATAGATGTAGAAGTGAAGTATATAGAGGTATGTAACATAAATATGTTTGTAAATAAAACATATTGTTGAGCTCTTATTTAAGACACTATAAATTTATAGCTTGCAACACAACTATCACTTGGCAAATCTCACCTTTGAAGTAAGCATAGAATGGATCATGTACATTTTCATCAAATGGATTTAATTTCTAGTAGAATGAAACATAGAATCAAGAGATGGTTGAATATAATTGAAATATCAAATCTCCCTTGCATTGTGTTAACCATAAGATATTCCAATGTTATTTGTATAAATTTTATTGATTTGACTCAATTTTTTGCATAAATTTGTAGGTTGTAGTTTCCATCAATAGGAGAAAACCACTTCTGAGAGTAAGGCCTGGAAGTTCTAAAAAAGGGGAGTAATATTTCCACCAAGAAAATAAGAAGATGTCATTTCTATCCCACCACCTCAAGCTCCAACTTTCTAAGTTACGGGAGGTACTTCGACCAAAAAATCAGAATAAGGAGAGATTGGGATGAATCCAACATGAAGAATGCTATGAAGGTTGTTTAAGAAAATGGATCCTGTGTAAATGCATCTACAACTAAGTTGCATTTATTAGTAAGCACACTTGCTTCTTGGATTATGGGTACCACCACCACCAAGAGAAAGGGACCATCGACAGTTCTTACTCAAGAGGAAGAGCTTGAGTTGGTGCAATGGTGTTATGAAATGGCTGACTTGGGTTATGGACTACAAATCATACAACTTAAGGCATATGTGGCTTCAATTTGTGAAACTAGCTCCACCCCTTTCATAGATGGAATTCCTGATAAGTCATAGTTGGTTGGTTTCAAAAAAAGGCAACCACAAATAAAATTGAGAACAACAAAATGCCTTGATAGGGATAGAGCATTATGTCTAAGGTCCACAATTGTCAATTCTTTTTACTTGAATTTTTCTAATAGTTATAAGGCTAACACATATGGCCCAAGTAGAATATGGAATTGTGATGAAACATGTTTACAAGCAGGAATGAATTTTGGTATGAGAGTGCTTGCTAGAAAGGGTAGCAGAAGTGTCCCATACACCATCCCAAATAGTAGGGAGTGCATTACCATATTGTGTTGTGTGAATGTTGTTGGACAAAACATTCATGGTTTCTATATTTTCAAGGGGAAGAAAAAATTACAAAATCACATTATAGGTTGTGAATTTGGATCTTGCATGGAAGCACAACCTCATGCATGGATGATTAAGGAGTTGTTCATGAAATGGCTACATAACTTTGCAACATCTATACCTAGTGGTGTCTCTCTAAGAAATAGGAATTTACTTATATTTGGTGGTCATGGTTCTCATGTCACTTAAGGAACAATTCAAGAGGCAAGGAGTTTGGAGATAGATTTGTTGACAATACTAGCACACAGTTCTCATAAATTGCAGCCATTGGATGTGAGTGTATTTTCTCCATTCAATACTTACTTCAAAGAGGAGAGGCACAAATAGACATTGGAAAAACATGGGGTAGACGTCAAAAGATAATTATTAGCTACATTGGGGAGTAAGGCATTCCGAAGGGCCCTTTCACCTAAAAACATTAAAGCCAGATTCAAGAGAATAGGTATATGAACTCTAAATTCAAATTCCATGCATGAAGACATGGGACCTAGTAGAGCATTTGAAAAATCTATTCATGATGAATTTTATGCTGTAGAAAACATGATGAGCCTATCTAGATCTGATTTAGAGGTGCGAAGTAGTGAGACGGAAAACATAGATGATGAGATTGTGTTTAACACACAACCAAATCAAGAATTGGATGATCAACATATTCAAATTAACCTTGGTGCCTGTGTTCATAAACAATCGACAATTGAAATTGGACGGAGGAAATTTGATGAGTCATTAACTTTTCCAACCCAAGATAGCCCTCCTGATTATATGAAAAAAGATTCTTTTAATCTTGGTGTGAACATAAACTGCATTGATGAAGATGTCAGCCTATCTATGCCCTTAGAACAAGCACTACTTAATGAGTCTGAATTGGTCCACTACTATGTGAACACTCAAGTTGAAAAAGAGAATGATGCAACACTAGAGATAAATGAAGTGGAGGTTACAATGTAAATTCATGATGAAGATTTTGAGAGAAACAAAGATAATAGGACTCTTTCTAAATTCTTGAAACTCCCAATGGAAAGGGTCAAACATTCATCAAGGTCAATTTATGATATTGTAGTAAGATTGAGTAGGGAATTTCAACTCATCACTACTGATCAATACATGGAGTTACTCATGGAGAAAGAGAAAAGGAAGAATGAAATTGCAGAATTGAAGGAAAAAAAGGGTACAAATTCTAGAGAGAGCAGTAGAGAGAATTGTTGAAAGAGAAAGAAAAGACAAGGAAAAGTTAGAAAAATAATTCCTAAAGAAAAAAAAGAGAAGCAAAGGTTGAAGCAATGACAAGAAAGGGACATAAATAAAGAGCAAGAAATGATCCATAAGGACCAAGAAAGAAAGTAAAAAGTGTTTCAGAAGGCAAAAATGCAGTTGGGAAGGAAGAAGAGACTAAGCACTCCACTTAATCCTTTTCTTGAACAACACCCATTACTAAGGGATTTTTTGGGCATCCATTGTCCTCAATATGTTTTAATCAATAATGTTATAGTCAGGGTAAATGATTCTCCTAATACAAATCTATTTTCAACAACATTTGTGTAGGATGTAAACCTAAGCCAAACACTATCAACATGAATCAAGCCCACTTCTAGTTTCACCATTGAGTCATCAACACTCTTTCCATGATATCTCCAGTAGAAAACACTATGCCTTTGGACCGTAGAACAATAATATTTTTTTGATAATTATATGGTTCAAGGATGTTCCTGGTATATACTAAATATATTGGATTTAATATGTTTTCAGTAATATATGACCTATGCTCTTATATGGAAACTCGTTTTAGTTATGCAAAGAATCTTTAGAAGTTAACTGCAAAGTAAGGAATGGTTTTTTCTTTGAACTCATGCTCTTCCAAGATTTTAATTTCTTGTTTATGGTAGTACCATGAGGTAATGAAATTAATAGACATTATAGTATGAGTGGAAATTTACCTCAAATAGAAATAAAACTAACATAATTGATAAAGACACAAGTATTAATCAAATGAAACGTTTCTTTCATTGCAATAGTGAGGAAAGTAACCTCACCTTAAAGATATATTTTTTCATATCCACATACCTACAAATGTAATAAAAAATAATGAAAAACTACAAAATCTAAAATTTCAAAACTAGAATTGATTTGTAAGAGACAAATTTTCTAACAAAAAATTGATGTGTTGATAAACACAATAAAGCTAGCGTTGTCGTGTGCCATTACCCATTTGCATTTTCATTGAGAAACTGCATGCAACAAATTCTAGATTGCACTTTCTCCTCCATCCTCTACTCAAGAATATGTAAATAAAATGAACAACAGTTCATTGAAACCAAATAACCCAATAATAGGAATTCTACCATGAAAAAATTGGTTCATTGAAACCAGTCTAAAATATTCTTTCATTGCCTTAGTGAGGAAACTGTTATCCCAATTTTTACCCTGACAAGTTTTATCAAACACAACCCTGCACATAAAATAATTGGAAGGGTTGGTTCAGTCATGCGCGCCCACATTTAAAATCCAAAAATGTAGGGGTAGGCAGGCTTGACAATGGAGTCCAAGCAAGGTCAGTGAGGGAGGCCAATGATGTTAATAGAGTCCAGAGGCTCAACAGGAAAGAAAGTGGGCAAAGAGGCTCAAAGATTTCTGAATTTTCATACAAGTTAAATCGGGGAAAAATAGAGAAGAGTAACGGACGGTGCCACACATCATCTCAGTGTAATTATTAAAAGTGCAAGAGAAGTAGGTCTCCAAATGATGCAAAACTTCCATGTGTCAAGGACCCAACATATTCGCTGCTCAGAGCCAGCAATTGAATCGGCTAAGTATAGAAGATCTAGTGGAAGCCTCCATATGTCTCAATAGGGAACCTCTAGAGGTCAGGTCCAAATAGGGTCTCTAAATGTGTGCAGACTCTCCACATTTCGAGGGTCCAATAGTTGTTCCTAAATGGGTAGCATGCCCGAATTGGCTAAGTATAAAGGAGTGAGCAGAAGCCTCCACGTGTCTCATCGGTGTAACTTTAGAGTAGGTCCAAATCTAGTGGTAGAACTCCAAATGAGTACACGAACTCTCCACATGTGCCTCAATGGTCCAATAGTTGTTCCTCAATGGGAAGCGGGCCCAAATTGGGTAAGTATCCAAACAGAGTTAGCAGGAAGCCTCAGCATGTCTCATCGGTGTAAATTTAGAGATTCAAAATCCAGAAGAAGACCCAAAATGAGCACGAAGCTTCCACGTGCCGTTATTGAATCAGCTTCAAAGGCACAACCCAAAGAGAGGGCCTGAACTAGTGCCAGAGCATCCATGCGTCATCTTGGCGCATCTTGAAAAGGGGACAATAGCCATTGAAAATTCCAAGCTCGGGACAGAACGAAGGCCAGCTCTCCACATGTCCAGCTTGGTACACTCTTCAAAGGTTAAAATCCAAACAGGTTGTCCCCAAATGAGGGGTGTAGGCTCACACATGTCCTAGCTAGAAGTCAAAAAGCCATCGCCAGAATCAGCCATTGAATTAGTCAAAGCACAAAAAATATAGAACATGCCCACGGAAGGTGCCACATGCCTCATCTTCAGCACAATCTTTAAAAGAAAAATCATGGCCCAAAGACATACCTCCAAACTTGTGCCTTACCATCCCGACACGTGTCCTAGGGTCTAGAATGGGGCAGAGCTGAGCTGTTGAAATTTACAATAGATCCTGTGGAGGGTGCCTCCATCTGCACTCATCGGTGCACAACTTCAGAAGTGAAAAATCTGGAGGTGACAATCCCCAAACATGAGCATGGCTAGATCTCCACATGTCCAATCAGATGCACCTCTAAAGGTTAGGTCTAAGAGCAGAGTCTCCAAATGAGCATGAAGCATCCACATGTCTCGGGTAAAACATTGCAGAGGCCTTTGCCAAACATAGCCTCGTCTTACGTCAAAATACAAAAATATATAATAGGTCCATGAAAGGTACCACGTGCCTCATCGACACTAATTCAAACAGGCGTAGCCCAAAGAGAGACCCCAGAACTTGCACCAAGAGGGTAGAGCTGTCCCAAGTCTGAAAAGGCTAAGTATAGAAGCCGACCATTGAAAAGTCCTCCATGTTCCTACGGGTGGACAATGCCACGTGTCCTCAATCCATGCAACTTCAAATGATAAAATCCAGGAGGTAGGTCCCAAATGTGTGCTGAGACTCCATGTGTCTCAGATTCAGACATAGGGTTTCTGCTGCCAACAAGATAGGACTCAGGTAGAACACAAAAGAAACTAGACTAGGCCAGTGAGATGATGCCACATGTCAGTTCGGTAGGCCCACAACTTATAAGAGTGTAAAGGAGGGGGCCAAAATATTAAAAATCATATGGGCCTGCCACATGGAACCTTTATGGACAGACCCTTGCACATATTGTGACACCCGAGTTAAGCACCTGACCCTTGACCTTCAGACGACCATGTCTTTCAACTTGGAGGTTCAGATTCGAGCGTGGGAGAGGACTTTTTCAGAGAGCTCTCGGCTGCCTACTACTCACCTATCAGCATTAATGATTGGGTACACCATTTTCGAGGCTATCAAGTCACTCACCTATCACCATGATGAATAATGGACTCCTTTCTTGCCCAATAAGGAACAACACATGGAGGCATGGGTCTTGCAGTGAAATCCCATCATTGTTACAAGCAGATTTTAATGCGTTCTGGGGTGGTTAGAGTAGGTGGATTCAATGCATATCTTGCAAGGGTGGTGGAAGCATGATTCTAACTTTCCCTCTCTCCTTCTCATTATTCTACTATATATTGTAAAGGAGGGGCATATTTCAGTTGGTTGTTCATATTGTCTCTCTTTCCCCCCCTCATCTTTTCTTCCTTAGGGTAGAATGTTGAGGCTTAAGCCTCCTCTCTTGGCTCTATAATGGAATTTCCTTTCCCCTTACCCACTTGATAGATGTACCGTGTGAACTTTTGGAGCAATAAAATATGTTTCGTGATGCATTTTTTCCATCCTTGCTTATTTTACTATCTCTTCTCACCTCTCATCATTGTCACAGGGTATACTGTTCATATTTCTGATGTCTATTATAGGTTTTGGGAGATGTGTTTAATTGGTTTGAAGTGGTGTTCTGTGTGAATTTTATCTTTGGTCTGTGGTGCATCTTTTCCACCCTCTACTTTTCTCACCTCTCTCCATTTCAGGTAGTTGGATTTGTGATCAGCCACCCCCTTTTCTTGGTGCTATCACCTATGTAGTGTAGGATTCCTTTATTTTATGCTCTCTCTCTCCCTGTCTCCTCGGCATTTTTAGATTAGGATTAGATAGACACATTTCCTTTCTTAGAAGTAGCTTTAGCATTATGATTAGGAAGAAGAAGCTGAGTTTTCTCTGGAGGTCCATCTCAAGTCTGCAAGTCCCACAACTTGAGAGATGGTCCAATGTTATGTAGATCACACCAGATGCCCTACTAAAATCTAAGGCCATTCGGGGGGTGTTGTGATTTTGCATCAATAGTTTTGGCACACTCATTGGGACAGGTATGAAGAATCTTAGAACTTCACTTCATTAGGTTTGATGTGCTCTTGCTGAAGATTCCAGCCTTTGGAGGCATGTTTTCAAGCACATCTTGTGACTCCATCTAGTCAACAACCCATCCTCTGAGTTGCAGACCTTCTCCCATGAATTTTCATCCATTTTTCTTTCCACATCTTTCATCTTCTCCCATCCCACAAAGTTATGTAATCATGACTTCATTCCCATCTTGGAATTCACACTTGCAGCAATAACAGTGTACAGTCTCCTCCAATGTATTTCTAAACTCCTCCAGATCAACATTATGATCATATCCAGAACCATTATTGCTTACCCATATGAGCAGTGTCAAAACTAGTTTGGCTATGGAGCTTATCAAGAGTCAAGGGTACACATATAATGGTAACAACTATATGGAGAATGATGGTTTGTTAGAGAAGATCCAAAGAATGGAGGCTAGCATGGTGCAGTCCAGGGCTACAACACAAATGAAGGCATTTAGGATTGGTTGCAGGGCACCTTGTCCATGGGGAGGCCCTTTTTCAAGATATTATATCCCGTGCAGGAGAAGCTTGACTTCATGGTGGAGATGTTGTCCCAACTTGCATAGTGGACTGAGGAGATAGAGGCCTACAAACTTGGTGTCAAGAAGCCTTTTCAAAGGGTAATTCCTACACCATCATCTGGTAGTTTTTTCTTCATTCCCCAAGCAACACCATCTCAACCTGAGCTTCATTTCCAAGCTTCCCATCTGCTGCCCCAAGTGTTGGTTTCTCTTCTCCATCCCCTAGTCTTCCATCTCACCTCAATTCTTCTACTCTTTTCCCTTCCAAATCTAAGTCCCCTCCACAAGATCCAAAGGCAATTCCTTCCCCTCCACCACAAAGAAAGCAAACAACTAGTGGAGACCCCACCCACCACTCCTCCTACTTTCTCGAGTCCATGTTAGGGAGAGACTCCAAAAACCAATCAAGGAGAGCCAAACAGAGAAGCAATGATCAAAAAATTAGTAAGCTTGACTCTCATATTTGGGATTATGAAAATCCCCTTGACAGTTAAACCTTAAGAGGAGGCCGGGGTTAGACCACAAGTGGTAGAAGTTGAGTTTTGCAGCAAAAGAAGAATAAGAACAAGAGGAAGAAGATCATCAGTGTAGTATGATCTGAATGTAGTTTCCATAATGGAACTTTGTCTGAAGAGAATATTGATCTAATCCAAGATGCACAACCAGTTAAGACAGAGGAAGAACAAGCAGCTCCAAGTCCCATTGAAGAGGAGCAGCTGGAAGAGATCAAATCAGAGTTGAAGGCCACTTAATGAAGAAAGCATTATTAAAGATTTTTTTCTTTCATTTGAAGGGCCTGATTTAATTGATGAACCCATGATGGAGGATGGATTTCAAGAAGAAATTTCCACCCCAAATATCCCTTTAGAGCATTGGATCAAAGATTTCGATTTGACAAATTTCTTACTAGAGGAAGAGGCTATCTAGGAGCAAGTCAATCTTCAAAAAATAACAGAGGAAGGAAAAGTGTACGAAGATCCCATCTCTTCAACACCATCCACCCAAGAAGGTCTGCAAGAATAATCCATTCTTGGAGTTGAAATTTAGAGCAATGGGCACATCCATCGGATCAAGACCATGCCTAATCAGGTACTTGGCTTCATTGGAGCCAAGGGAGAAGCCAAAACTAGTCATGCCCACTTCAGGGCATGAGGATGAGTATCAAAGCACCAAGGGTCACCATCAACACCTCCAGGAGTCCAATGCCAATCAGCTTGAGGAGGTATTTTTGATTGATGTTGATACCTTGATGATTTGGGTGGAAGATTGACCTCTTATCAGTTTCTCACTGATTATAAATGCCATGTTTAGTGTCAAATATTATACATGGCCACATTTTTTTAGAAAGGGAAGCTATTTCTCCCTGCCTGTAGCAGGATTTGTTTATATTTTCTTTGTTAGGGTTAGTGTAGGAGTAGGAGTAGATTTTTTTTTCAGCAAAACAAGTGCTTTTGCACACTCTACATGTTCCACTTGGAGCATGTATGATTTAATAGTTTTGTACATAGTTTTGTCGTGGTGATTTGTTGCTACACCAGGCCTTTCAGTTTTATCATAGTTACCTATAATAGTTTAGTTTACCTCTAGGTGAATATCAGGTAACAGTCCATTCTAGGGATAGGTGAAAGCCTTAGGTCAATATAATTTTCTACTCTCAGAACCTCATTTTTAATTTTTTATTATGAAAATTGAGAGTATGATAGCGGGGTGAGCTCAAGGTCACCAAGCGCAAGCAGTCAGGCTCATGGTTTCTGGGACAAGATCAGTACCAGGATCTCATTCGTGACTCCATGCCCAATGGATACTTCCAAGGCTACTGGTCTCTTCATCTAGCAGGAAGATGTCCCCGTGAGTCACCAAACTATTATCCCAATTTTTCCCCCAGTAAAATTGATCAAACACAACCCCACACAGAAGAAAATAGGAAGGGTTGATTCAGTCATGTGAGCCCACATTTCAAATCTGAGCAATGAATCCCAAATCTGAAGGGTCACCGGAGGGAGTCCAAGCAATGTCAAAGGAGCATTAGGAGGCCAGGATAAACATAGAAAAAGGAAGTGTTCACAGAGGCTCAATAGGATAAGAGATTCAGCGGAAAGGGCTCAAAGTTTTACAACTTCGCATAGTGAGTCGACTTGGGGAAAAACAGATTAGAGTCCCCAGAAGGTGGCCATGTGTCAGCATCGGCCAGGAGTGTAAATGGTGCAAGAGACGGCCAGGTAGCTCCAAACAAGAGATAGTAAAGCCTCCAAGTGTCGCAAGACCCAATCCACTAGGTCACTCCTAAAAAGTCGTCTCCAAATGTGTGTTAGCCCTCAACGTGTCTAAGGTCTAGCAAAGGAATAGGCCTAAATTGGCTAAGGTATACCAGCCTCAAGAAGCCTACCAGTGCCTCTAATTGGTGCATAACTGTAGGGGTCAGGACCCAAGCGGTGGTCTCCAAACAAGCACCATCCTCGCCACATGTCTCAATGATGTCTAAAGGTAAAGTAAACAGGGTCATCTAAATATGTGTAAAAAAACTCTCCACGTGTTTAAGGTCCAATGAGTTGTCTCCTAAATGGGCAGAAAAGGCTACAAAATCCATTTAAGGCTAAGTATAAAGGGAGTGAGTGGAAGCCTCCATGTGTCCTCATCGGTGTAACTTCAGAAGTTAAGATCTAAGGATAGAGTCCCCAAATGAGCGCGAAGACTTCCACGTGTCCTCAGGTCAACGTAAATCTTTCACCATAGATGGAGGGACCTTAGGGTCAAAAGCCTCAAAAAATATAGAACATGCCGCCATGTGTGCCAGATGTGCACACATCGGTACAAACCGGTCCGGTCAAAATAGTGGCTCCAAAAGGGCTGACAGAAGCCTCCATGCATCATCTAGGGTCAAACATCTGTCCTTCAGGTAAAATCTAGAGGGGACACTAGCCATTGAACAGTGTGCCAGGAAGTCTTAGGATAGAGTCCAATCGGAAGCCTCCACATGCCTCAGTTCGGTGCAATCTTTAAGGTCTAACAACTCAGAGGTTGACCCATAACTAGTGCCATCCAACTCCACATAGTGCACCTAATGGGTCCGAAAAGGGACAGAGCTGGCCATTTAATCGGCTAAGTACAAGAGGGTCAACATAGGAAGCCTCCTTACATGCCTCATCGGTGTAACTTTAAAGGTGAGGGCCAAATTTAGAGTAAGTTCCCTAAATGATCCAAGCTCTCTATGTGTCCCATGTCCAAAAAGGGAACACCAGCCATTGAAAATTCCAAGCTCGGGACAGGCTGAAGGAAGCCTCCACGTACGTCATCTCAGTGCACATCTTCAAGGTTAAAATCTAGAGGTGAGTCCCCAAACAAGCACAGGCTTACCACATGTGTTCCCAGAAGTCAAAAGGGGGGCCAGAACTAGCCATTGAATTGGTTAAGGATTAAGGCAGACCTAGTGAAAGGATCTACATGTGTCCCTTTGGTGCTCTTTCAAGGGGTGAATCCAAAAGTAGGTCCCAAACGTGTGCATTGCCCTCCACGTGTCTCGGGTTAGGCACAGTGTCTCCACCAACAGAGGGCTTAGGTAGAATACAAAGGAAATAGAGTAGGCCCGCAGATGATGCCATGTGTCAGTTTGGTGCCACTTTCATGGAGTGAAATGAAGGCAGCAAAATCTTTAAGAATGTGCACGGGGCTCCATGTAGATCTCGCAGAGATAGACCCCAAACCGAAAGACCTTCAGAAGGCCATATCTTTTGATTGGAAGCTTAGATTTGGGAGATAAGTGATGTTTTGGAAAGCTCTCGGTGCCAGTTTCTTACCCACAACCATCATGTTTCATGGTCCTGCCATTTTCAAGGTTGTCAAGTCTCTCACTTACCGCCATAATGAAGGATAGACCTCATTCTTGCCTAGCAGGGAACAACACGTGAAGGCATGGACTTTATCAGGGAACCCATCATTGTTATAGGAAAATTTCAATGCTTCTGCAGTGGTTGGAGTAGGTGAATTCAATACATATCTTGGGATGGTTGAAGCAGGATTCAAATTTTCCCTCTCTCCTTCTCTTATTCTTCTATATATTGTAAAGGAGGGGCATATTTCAAAAGGTTGGTCATCTTTTCTCTCCTGCCCCCCTCTCTCTTTCTTCCTTAGGGTAGAATGTGGAGTCTAAGCCTCCTCTCTTGGCTCTGTAATTGCATTTTCTTACATGCCTTTCCCACTGATGATGTACTATGTGAATTCTTGGAGCAATAAAATATGTTTCGTGATGCATTTTGTCCATCGTTGCTTATTTTATTGTCTCTTCTTACCTCTCATCATTACAGGATATATTGTGCATATCTCTGATGTTTATTGCAGGTTCTGGGAGATGTGTTTAATGGGTTGAAGTGGTGTTTTGTGTGAATTAATATCTCTGTTCTGTGGTGCATCTTTTCCACCCTCTCCTTTGCTCACCTGTCTCCATTTGAGGCAGCTAAGATTTGTGACCAACAACCTCCTTCTCTAGTGCTATCACCATATTTAGTGTAGGATTCCTTTATTTTCATGCTACTTTCTCTCCTTGGTCTCCTTGGAATTGTTAGATTAGGATTAGATAGTCACATTTCCCTGCATTAGAATTAGTCTTTGCATGGTAGGTAGTTCAGGAAGAAGAAGCCAACTTTCTCCAGAGGGCCATCTCAAGTCCGCAAGTCCCATAGCTTGAGAGATGGTCCAATGTTATGTATATCACAACAAATGCCCCACTCAGATCTGAGGCCTTTCGGGGGGTGATGTGATTTTGCATCAATAGTAACTAACCTCACATTTAATTTCATATTTCATTTGTATCCATATCCCTAAAAATGCAATAAAAAATAATTTTGAAATATTTTTTTTAAAAAATGAAATTTTGAATTGAGTTATCAGGGACAAATTTTTTGGGAACAAAATGATGTGTTGATAAACACAATGGAGTTAACATTGTTTTGTGTTATTACCCATCTGCATTGTCACTGAGAAATTACACCCAAAAAATCATAGATTCGCCTTTCTCCTCCATCGTAAATATTATATTTGACTTTCTCCTCCATCATCTATAATTGCACATGCCATAGAAAACTGAATGACTGGCACTCTACTATATAAAACTTTGTATGATGTTAATTGCAATTGAATGCCATTTTTTCATTTTTTGTCTAGATGCGTGTTTGAATAGTTGTAGGTACCATTATGACTGCCCCAAAAAATCTCAAAGAATCACAAAACTATAGGTATTGATTGATATTTCAATGCACATCTAATCGCAAAGACTTGTATGTCAGTGGAGCAGGAGGTCACTAATATTAGATCCCATTATTTTCCTTTGTAATAAAAAAATCAATTAAAAGCCTTGCTATTGACATGTCAATCCGTGCATATAGCTTGTCCAAAAAATATTGGTGACATGCCAATGCTCTAGAAGTGTAAAGGGAAATTATTTTTAATGTAAATCTTGTTTTTATGTGGATTTAGGAACCCTTTCATTTGGGTTGACAGGGATTGGGTCCTCTCACCTACCAAGATGTATTTTAATATCATTTCTACGATAGAACAATAGAATGCTCTCCATATAATTTTTGAACAGTGAATAAAAACTGAAATTCAAATACTTATGAGCATCTAAATACATAATATTATTCATATAATATGTGTTGAAAATATTATGTAAAGAAGACTTTTTTAATCATTGTTTGATATTATACAATAGAAAATATTTTATGCTATCAAGTGGTATTCTTCCATTATGAAGTGTTATTTTTAAATTATGCAAATAATATAATAATTTTTCCTATGGTATACACAACAGTATTCAAATGTATTTATTTTAATTCTTAAAACTAACACATATGTGTTATACAAGACTAGTATTTCTCATTCAATACACCTATTGGATACTACCTAATTTTCTTGATCATGCATTTACTTTCTTACTTTATTTTTTATTTATGCATCATTTGGACTTATCTATGTTTGTGTGATACTTTGGTGTCCATTTTAATCTTTCAAAACAAAATCTTGTCCATCCATGTGGCCTTATAAACAATTATGTCCCTTGCATGTGGATCTTATACTTTTACATGATGAAATATGTGACAATTTTATTTTTTCTTCTATCTTTGTATGTTGGTATACTTTTCTATGTATATGATTATTATCTATGATATCTCTTCATGTCATGGTATGTATAAATCATTGGCAACCTATAGGTATATTCTATAAGGACCTCGAAGAGAAAGGTCCAATTTTTTTTCCCGTTATTCCCATTGCTTAATTGATATGTTGATTTAACACATAATCAAATCATTCAATTATACAAATAAATCATATGTGCTAAACACATCACTAAGAATCAGCTTTGAGTCCAAAGGACATTTCATTATTTTGATCAATATCTTAGTACAATCTTATAAGGTTACATGTAATGGTAAAAAGCCTCATAAGCTTATATAATATACAGATTATTTAAGTTGTACATCAAGTGAAATTTATTCCATAACTGAAATATAATAACAACCAAGCAAGTTTTGAAATCAACTTAAATCCCTTCAAATTATTTCCTTTCCCTTATCTCCAGAATGGCTTGTATTTTCCACAAAGGGTCAAATCAAACTGAACTGGAAAGGATTTCCATTTTGATATATAAAGTATTCTACACATGAAAACGTATTCAAAAATTCATTCATTATTATAATAATGATTTCAAAAAGCATGTATACATGCATGAACTATCCAAGTTAAGAATACCTTTCAAGAGTGGTGTCTTTAACCATCTTACATGAAAATGCATAAAACTTACCTCACGTAAGGCTGATTACATAATGCATTTCATAATATTATTTCATGCCAAATCAAATCAACATACCAATTGTTTGAAGAAACGTCACATATAGGATCCATGTAAAAATGAGAAGGAATGATAAGAAATTGTCAAAGCATCCACATGAACTTCACTTTACAATTATTATAATGAGTTTTATGCCAAATTATATCAGCAACATAACATAAGTTGCAAGAGGAACAAAAGATCATTGATACCCAAGAATGCATGCCAACCATATGACAAAATCTCATATAATGAGCTTCACATATATTCCAAGGAATGCATACCAGTTGTATGAAAAAATTTCATATCATGAACTTCACTTCACAAGCTCAAAATGAACAATATGCCCATTCAGATCAGCAACATAGCACATTTTCAAAAGGAACAACAAATCCTTTATACTCAAAGAATGCAAGTAAACCATATGAAAAAATTTCATAATATAAACCTCCAATATAATCCATAGAATTCACGCCAACAATATGAAAAAATTCATTACAATGAACTTCACATACAGTCCAACGAATGCATGCTAACATCATGACCGAATGCCATAAAAAAATATCTTCACATAAAGACCAAAGAGCGCATTCCAATAGCATCATAAATTTCCATAAAAGAACACATAAATTCCAATGAATTCATTCATGTAGCATGATAAAATTCTATAAAATAACTTCACTTAAATTCCAACGAATTCATTTCAGTAGCATGATAAAATGTTATAATCCATTCTCATGTATTTATGCCAATAACAGACTGCATATCAACTATTTGATGTAATGTCACAACACATAATTCTTTAAATATTCTAGATAAATGATTTCACACAAATCATTTGAAAAAATCTCATAGCACAACATTCTTTCAAAATGCTATGCAATTAATTCGACACTAACAATTTATTAAAATACAACATACTAGGAACTAAAATTGGAGCAAAGAAAATAACAATCAATAGAAAATATGGAGCATATAAATCACCCCAAAGAACCATGCTTTGATAGCTCATGTTGCAGAAAAACAACACCTCAAAAATTAACTACACCCAGTAAAGAATTAACCAAAACTCGACGTTATAACAACCCATGCTACAACAACAAATGCAACAATAATTTAATAAACAAAATAACACTTTTAGAAGTTTTTACCACACCAATAAATCCTTAAAGAGCACAGTTTTTCTAGCATTTGTTAAAGAAACTAAACACAACTTATAGCAGCTATAACAGACCAACGAATAAATAGAAAAAATAACATTCCAACATCTAAAAATGAAGCTAGGAGATAGTCCAAAACCCATAGTGAAAATGTCTAGAAATCTTCTCTCAACACCCAAATGAATAACCTCATTGATTTCATTTATCAAGTAAGGATTTAAAAAAAAAATGAAATCTCTGGCTCTCATACTTGAGAGATCTAAAATATATAATGGCCATATTATAATAAACACATTTTTCAAATACCCATAAAGGATTGATTCAAAAATATTAATACCCACAATAGATAATCCATATTTCTCATTACCCAGAAGAAGAATAAATTGAATATGCATTTATTTCTAAAATTTGCATACACAAAAATAAGAAACCCTTTCCTGAAAGATTTGAGATGAAGAAGACCAAAAATCTCTGTGCTTTTCATCTTTCCTTCTCTATTTTCTTCCTCTAGCTTCCTAGCTCCACACCGTACAAAATAAAAATCCAAAATCTTATTTATTTTTCTAGAAAATTTCTCCCAGACATTGCTGCAATAAAGAATGGCAAGATCCCAAATTACAGACCCAAAATAAGCTCCAGATGGCCGTAAAACATCCATGAAATCCTCTAGATTTGTTTTTGAAATGGTCTCCCCTCTATCTCCTCCTCTATTCATGCCATGATAAATGGTAAATATCAAAACCTAACTATTCTTTATTTCATGGATTCCAAAATCCATTTAAATATAATTAAACTTAAAAAAATGCCTCCACTTAGATTTAGGCTAAGTTTAATTGTTTAATTTATTTATTTTAAAGAAACTATGTGCCACATTCCTCAAGGAATAATTAACACATACGTTAATGCCAAAATAATTCAAAATTCAAATTCCACAAAATATCATTTCAATTAAGCCTTATTAAAAATATCGATTTCCAAAAGTTGGGATGTTACATCCTCCCCCCTTAATAAGGGTAATGTCCCAATCACTGAGATTTAAAAAGAAATGGAAAATTCTTTCTTACATATTTTTCATCTTCCCAAGTGGCACTTCTTTCACTTAGGTTGTTCCACTGGACCAAAACTTGTTGGATATCTCTATTTCGCAACTTAATGCTTCGATGCGATAATATCCTTAACAACTCAAACTAAAAATGTATCTTATCATTTACTTGCAAGATCTACCAAGTTAGCACATGTGAGGGATCATGCACATATTATCTCAAAAGTAAGACATGAAATACGTCATGAATTTTAGAAAATTAAGGAGGAAATGCTAACTTGTAGGCTACAACACTAATTTTCTCTAAAATTTCAAATGGACCAACAAATATGGGTGCAAGTTTAGATGCCTTTCCAAAATTAATTGAACTTTTATGACATTTCACCATCAAAAATAATTTTTCACCCATCTAAAATTATTTTTCAGTCCTTTCTTATCTGCATAACTCTTTTGTCTACCACTTGGAGCCTTTAATTTTTGTCTTATAACAATCATTTGTTGATCGTATTCTTTTAAAACATCAAGACCTGTGGTTACCTGATTTTCAAAGCCTTCCCATTCCAAGGGTGTTCTACATTTCCTTCCATATAAACCTTCAAAAGGATCCATTTGCAAAGAAGTATTATAAGTATTATTATAAACAAATTCAACTAAGTGTAGAAAATATTCCCACTTTTTTTGCTGGTCCATGACATACATTCTTAGCATGTCTTCTAATACCTGATTTACTCTTTTAGTTTTCCCATCTGTTTCAGGATGATAAGAAGAGCTAAAATGTAGCTTTGTGTGAAAAGAAGCTGCCAGAGTTTACCAAAACTGATATGTAAACAAAGTATCTCTATCAGTAATAATTAGTTAAGGAATTACATGCAATCTTACAACTTTCTTCACAAACCTATCAGCAAGTATAGTTTCATCATCCATTAGATTACAAGGAATAAAATGAGCAACCTTTGTTAGTTTGTCAACAACTAAAATAGTATCATGCCTCTTTTTAGATTTTGGCAAACCAAAAATAAAATCCATAGTTATAGTTGCCGATTTGTCTTTTGGAATGTCATGGGGAAAAATATTACCACCAGGATGGCAATGATCAAATTTCACCTTTTTCCATTCTAAACATTTAGAAACAAATATAGCCACATCCTTTTGCCTACCAGGCCAAAAATAAATTTGTTTCAATTCATGAGTCATTTTAGTGACCCCGGGATGTGCAAAATGAGGAGCTTGGTGCACTTCCTGCATTAGAATAGCTCTGAAATTTCCTTCAGAAGGTGCGTAAATTTGACCTTGGAACCTTAGAAGACCATCTAAGTCTAAGGAATACCCAACATACTTGTTGTCCACTATTTCTTGTAACAAATTTTTCAGTCATTTCCAGACAGAAAATATCTTTTTTTCTGTTATTGTAATAGCTGATCCTTTAGCAAAAATTTTATTCTAGAAACAATAGCAAAGTGGATTCTACTGTCAAGTGCATCAGCCACTCGATTCTCTTTACCTTTGATATATTTTATGTCCATATCATAGTTAATAATCAATTCCAGCCATCTCATTTGTCGGGCATTCAAGTTGTCTTGAGTAAATAGATACTCCAGACTTTTATGATCTATTCTAATTTTGGATGGCTTACCCAACAAGAAATGTCTCCATTTCTTAAGATCATGGACTAGTACATCCAACTCTAAGTCATGTGGGGGATAGTTCATCTCATTAGCCTTTAATTTCCATAACTCCTAAGCCACTACCTTTCCTTATTGAGTTAGTACACCCTCTAAACCATCTAGGGATGCATAAGTCTAGACTTCAAAAGGGTTGTTTGGATCTGGAACCAACAAGATAGGTGTTGTAGTGAGAGCATGTTTCAACTTTAAAAAGGCTTCCTCGCACCTAGCAGTCCATTAAAAACATTTACCCTTTTGTTGTAGCGATGTGATAGGATGGGCTATTCATGCAAATTCTTTCGGGAACCTTCTATAGTACCCAACCAAGCCCATGAAACTTCAGAATTTTGTCACATTTTTAGGAGTTGGCATTGTTTGATAGCTTTAATCTTGGATGGATCCATAGAAATCCCATCCTTAGAAATGATATGTCCTAAGTAGAGCACTTTTTCTGTATAAAACTCACACTTAGATAGTTTTGCATATAATTTGTGGTCCCTGAGCCTTTGTATAACCATTATTAAATGATTTTCATGTTCTTTCTCATCCCTATAATAAATTAAAATGTCATCCAGAAATACTAATACAAACTTATCTTGAAAATTTCTTAAAACACTATTCATTAGGTTCATAAAAGTAGTCGGTGCATTGGTCAAACCAAAATGCATAATCGTGACTTCATAGTGTCCATATCTTGTAAGGAAATTTGTTTAATGCAAATCTTCCTCTTTGATTCTAAGTTGATGGTAACTAGACCTTAAGTCAATCTTAGAAAATACACCCACCTCTTTCATTTGATCAAATAAATCATCTATCCTGGGAAGCAGATATTTTTCTTAATGGTAACCTTGTTGAGCATGCGGTAATCAATACAGAACCGTAATGTACCATCTTTCTTTTTAACAAATACCACTGGTGCTCCCCAATGGGACACACTTGGCCTAATCATTCCTTTCTCAAGAAGTTCTTGTAGCTGAACATTTAGTTCTTGCAAGTCCACGGTATTCATTCAGTAAGGTGCTTTAGAGGCAGGGGTTAAACCTAGCATTATATCTATTGAAAAATCAAACTATCTTGTTTGGGGGCATACCTAGAAATTCATTAGGAAAAACATCCTTAAAATCATTTAATATTGGATAATCATGTAAACTAGGTTCCTTTATATCAAATGACTCTTCCACGTGTAAGGAAAATAAGACACATCCCTTATGGACTGCTCTTCTCAACTGTAAGGGAGAAAGAGTGGGTAAAAACTTGCTATTTTTGATACCAAAAAGAACTTGTTCAAAGCCAAAATCATCAAAATAGTGTATTCTTTTGTCAAAACAATCAATTTGAGATTTATGTTCTTACAACCAATCCATGGCAATAATCATATGATAAGATCCCAAAGGAACAACATGTCGATTTAATCTAGTTTTAAACATACCTAGATCAAGTTCTACTTGATCTAAATATACAGAAATCTGCACTTTCTTACTAGTCCCAAATTCTACTTGCCATTTTTATTTCATAAGAATAGTTTTAAGATTTAGATTTTGCACTATTATAGGAGACACAAAACAATCAGATGCTTGAGAATCAAATAGAATAGAATTTTCAGTGCCAAATATTTTACCTCTAATCTCAATAGGGGCTTCTTGGTGCCCAGCCTTATGGTTATCTACTGCTGCATAGACCTAGTGGCTTGTTGTCTTGCTTACAAGGAATTCTGGGAAATCTCTTTGCTAATGGTTCTTACCACATGTCCAACAGCCTTGTTGAGGTTATTTTTTTGCCCCGTAACCTTGTTGGCTCCTATAGCATGTGTGTATCTATTGCCACTAGCCTATTGATTATTTTTTTGTTGTTTAATGGGAGGCCTTGGCCCTCCCCGGTAATTATTTCCATGAAAATTTCCATTTTTCTACTTTCCATTAAAAGTATTCATTTTGAACTCAGGTTTATGGTAAGGTCCAGAAGAGGAAATAATAGTATTTTTACTATTTATTTCCTTCTCTTTCATTTCCTGACAGTATTTTAGGTGAGACTACTCTTTTTCATCCACCCTGTAGGCTACACTAACTACTTGTACAAGACTCTTAAGGTTGACCATATTCACGTCTTACCAGATAACCTCTCTGAAACCCAGTTTGAACTTGGTTACCTTGGACTCTTCGTCCTTCATATAGTCAACATGATGGCTGAGATCGAAAAATTGAGCTTCATACTCAGCTAGAATCATGTTATTTTGTTTAAAACTATGTAACTCAGTTTACTTCCTTTCTTGGTGATTAGTTGAGACACATCTAGTTTTGAATTTCTTCTCAAACTTTTCCCAAGTAATGGTGGAATCCACATAACCCTTAACTTGCTTCAAATGATCTCACCATAGGACAACATGCTCTTCAAGGTGTTAAACTGCAATACGGGCCTTGGTATTGGAGTTTCAATCATGCTGCCCAAAGTATTGTTGTAATTTAAACAACCAAGCCTCAACTTTATCACCCAAGTCATTGGATAACCCTTTGAATCTAGGAATAGGAAATTTCTTCAATTCCTTGAGGAAGGGATCTATTACTCTATTCCCAATGGGTAAATCTTCATGAGCGTGCAACTAGTTGTTCAAGTCTCCCAGGCTTACCTCATGCTGGTCATGTCTTACTTGATTACCCCCTAGGCCACTATTTTTCTCTAGGTTCCTCTCATGAGCTGTCAATCTATCTTGCAAAGTGTTTATAGTCCTAAGAAGTTCATTTAGGACTTCTTCAGTGGGGTTGAGGATAGGGATGATGTTTCCACCAAATCCTATACATGTACCTCTTCCAGATCCTCCCCTTCAGCCACCATGACCTTGGTTTGGATTATTCACACCACCATTGCTTTGAGTTCTTACCATTGTTCCTGGTAAGCATAAAGAGAAGTATTAGATAACATTCCTAGAGCCCTAAATATTATACAACCTCGACTATGATACCAAGTGTAAGGACCTCGAAGACTGAGGTCCAATTTTTTTTGTATTTTTTATTCTTCCCATTATTCCCATTGCTTAATTGATATGTTGATTTCACACATAATCAAATCATACAATTATACAAAAAAATCATATGTACTAAACACATCGATAAAAATTAAATTTAAGTCCAAAGGACATTTCATTATTTTCAATATCTCAGTATAATCTTATAAGGTTAAATGCAATGGAAAAAAGACTCATAAGATTATAAAATATACTGATTATTTCAGCTGTACATCAATACAATTTATTCCATAACTGAAATATAACAGTAACCAAGTAAGTTTTGAAATCATATTGAATCCCTTCAAATTCTTTCCTTTCCCTTATCTCCAGAATGGCCTGTATTTTCCGCAAAGGGTAAGCTCAAACTAAACTGGGAAGGATTTCCATTTTCATTCATGTTGTATTCTACAAATGAAAACATATTTAGAAATTTATTCATTATTATAATAATGATTTCAAAAAGCATGTATACATGCATGAACTATCCAAGTTCAGAATACCTTTCAAGAGTGGTGTCTTCAACCATCTTACATGAAAATGAATAAAACTTACCTCACGTAATGTTGATTACATAAGACATTTCATAATATTATTTCATGCCAAATCAAATCAACATACCAACTGTTTGAAGAAACATCACACAAAGGAAACATGTAAAAAGGAGAAGGCATGATAAGCAATTGTCAAAGCATCCACATGAACTTCACTTTACAATTCTTACAATGAGCTTTATGCTAAATCAGATCGGCAACATAACATAATTTCCAAGAGGAAGAAAAGATACTTTTTACCCAAGAATGCATGTCAACCATATGACAAAATGTCATATAATGAACTTCACATATATTCCAAGGAATGCATACCAATTGTATGAAAAAATCTCATATCATGAACTTCACTTCGCAAGCTCAAAATGAACAATATGCCCATTCGGATCAGCAACATAGCACATTTTCAAAAGGAACAACAAATCCTTTATACTCAAAGAATGCATGCAAACCATATGAAAAAATGTCATAATATAAACCTCCAATATAATCCATAGAATTCACGCCAACAATATGAAAAAATTCATTACAATGAACTTCACATACAGTCCAACGAATGCATGCTAACATCATGACCAAATTCCATAAAAAAATATCTTCACATAAAGACCAAAGAGTGCATTCCAATAGCATGATAAATTTCCTTAAAAGAACACATAAATTCCAATGAATTCATTCCTGTAGCATAATAAAATTCTATAAAATAACTTCACTTAAATTCCAACGAATTCATTTTAGTAGCAAGATAAAATGTCATAATCCATCCTCATGTATTTATGCCAATAACATACTGCATATCAACTGTTTGACGTAATGTCACAACAAATCATTCTTTAAATATTATAGCCAATTGATTTCACACTAATCATTTGACAAAATTTCATAGCACAACATTCTTTCAAAATACTATGCAATTGACTGCACACTAACCATTTATCAAAATACAACATACTAGCAGCAAAAATTGTAGCAAAGAAAATAGCAATCAATAGCAAATCTTGAGCTTAAAAATCACCCCAAAGCACCGTGCTTTGATAGCTATTGTTGCAGAAAAACAACACCTCAAATAATAACTACACGCAACAAGGAATTAAACAAAACTCGACATTATAACAGCCCATGCTACGACAACAATGGTAGCAATAATTTAATAAAAAACAACACTTATAGTAGTTGTTACTAGAAAAATAAATCCTTAAAGAACACAGTTCTTCTAGAAAATATTACAGCAACAATAACATAACTTATAACAGCTGTAACAGACCAATGAATCAAAAGAAAAAATAGCATTCCAACGTTTAAAAATGCAGCTTGGAGACAATCTAAAACCCATAGCGAAAATGTCTAGAAATCTTCTCTCAACACCCAAATGAATAACCTCATTGATTCCATTTGTCAAGTAAGGATTTAAAAAAAATGAAATCTTTGGATCTCATACTTGAGAGATCTGAAATATATAATGCCCATATTACAATAAACACATTTTCCAAATACCCATAAAGGATTGATTTGAAAATATCAATACCCACAATAGATAATCTATATTTCTCATTACCCAAAAGAGGAATAAACTAAATATGCATTTATTTGTAAAATATTGCAAAGGCAAAAATAAGAAACCCTTGCCTGAAAGATTTGAGATGAAGAAGACCAAAAAAACTCTGTGCTTTTCCTCTTTCCTTCTCTATTTTCTTCCTCCAGCTTCCTAGCTCCACATCGTACAAAATAAAACTCCAAAACCTTATTTATTTTTCTATAAAATTTCTCCCCGACATTGCTGCAATAAAGAATGGCAAGATCCCAAATTATAGGCCCAAAATAAGCTTCAGATGGCCGTAAAACTTCCATGAAATCCTCCAAATTTGTATTTGATATGGTCTCCCCTGTATCTCCTCCTCTCTTCATGCCATGCTAAATGGTAAATATCAAAACCTAACTCTCCTTTAGTTCATGGATTCCAAAATCCATTTAGATATAATTAAACTTCAAAAATTCCTCCACTTAGCTTTAGGCTAAGTTTAATTGTTTTATTTATTTATTTTAAATAAACTATGTGCCACATTCCACAAGGAATAATTAACACATAAGTTAATGCCAAAATAATTCAAAATTGGAATTCCACAAAATATCATTCCAATTAAGCCTTATTAAAAATATTGAGTTCCAAAAGTCAGGATGTTACATATTCCATGTAATGCAATGATGAATATATGTTATATATGACTTGTAAAAACACCTCATGTTGATAATTTTAAGGAAAGAAATATGCATGGCATATTACTTACCTCAAAGGAGCAGTCATGCATTATGATTATGAAATGAAAACAAATACAATTCAAACATAAGGATAGATTACATAATACAAATCATAGAAGAATAAAGTATGGGAACACACAAACATGAATATATAATAATAAATTACAAAATATTCATAGTGACAAAACCCTTAAAAAGGGACATAAACATGTTATGTTACTGTTCAAGAAAATTTTCATGTACAAAGAACAATATTTGTTAATACATATTATATTTAGATACATATTAAAGGATAGATTTTAGAGTTAAAAGAATATTTTATTACATTTAAGTATAGAGTATGGAGTTTATGATAATCCAATCTCCTTTCTCCAAATCATAATTTTTTAAGGAACATATTAGAGCCATGAACATCACTTCATCGACATTCATCTCAACACATTTGATACATCAACACTATTAATGGTGGTGAAATGTGTCTATTTTGTTTCCTTAACACATTGTGATATTTCACAGTTGGACATAGATCTATTTGTAGAGTTTTGATTTCATCCATGGAGGTTTTCAGGAATAATTAAATTCCTTATGAGACTCTTTCTCTCACTCTATTTTGAATATTTAAAGCCAAGTTGAATTTATTATGAAACCCTTCCTCCTCCTCTAGGGATGGATTTTGGCCGTAGTTGGATCTCTTATGACACTCTTCCTAAGTGTATTAGGTAACTCATTTCCCTTCATGGTTATGACTAGTTATTTAAATTGGGTGCTAAGATCACTATAAATCATCTATTATATTAGATCCAATATAGTGTGTGTCTTAGTTCCGATTTGTAGTGTAACAATAATAAAATAATTACATTTAAGTGATTTTTTTTCAAAAAAAAAGGTGAGGGAAGCGTTAGAAGGAGTTAATTGAGAGTGGTTGGAGGAAATTATGGTCCCCATGTGAAGGCACATGGGCTGGTGTACATGGAGGGTGAGTTTTTGGCAGGGGGTGGCATGTAGCAGGAACTTGTGCAGAGCATGGCCACTCTTTTTGACTTGTCATTTTCCTTGTATAGAAATCCAACTATTGTATTGGAAATCTAGAGACCTTGACCATGCATTAACCCAAATTCCCGTTGCAAATTTAGCTGTATTTGGATAGTTGTAGCCAGGGATTTGTGGGGGGGTTGTGGAAAGAGGACCTATCAGACCATAGCCATCCTTAAAGAATTAACAATATGGTCTAATCAGTTTGTGATTACTTTTATTTTCTTCACTTTTGACAATTGTGTTATACTCTTCCACTAATGAAGTCTTCATTCTCTTCTTGCAAACAAAATACAAACCACAATGCTTTCAACGGGATTTTTCTCCTAGGAAGAAAGATAAGATTGTGTGGATCTTCAAATTTGTATGATGTATTCATTAACCATAGTGTGGATCTTCAAATTTGTATGATGTATTCATTAACCATAGAGGCCTTGATGTCAAAGAAATAATAGCTAAGGATCTCTACAAATTTATTCAAAAGTTGCAAATTTATGAGTTTCTAGATTCAAAGGATTTGGACTTGGGTGATGTATTTCCTTCAAAACTTGAGACTTCCATTTGTTATTTTGTAGTTCATATTGTTATCTTCTCTAGAGGATATGCTGACTTGGCTTGGTGCTTAGCCAAATTATCTCTTATATTGGAGACTGATGCGAAGATCATTCTTGTGTTTAATGATGTTGCACCTTTGGACCTCGGCTTCATCAGAAAGTGTCTCTATTCTCAATCATTTTCTAGTTATGAAGTGAAGGGCAAGTACCTTGAAAAACTTGAGAAGTAGAAAGGATAACTCCATTTTGTTCCAGTCATTAGAGGATATGAATGCAGTTGGCACAATAATTATCATGAGGATGTTTTTCAAATAATAGTGAGAACAATGTTAAAGGAAGTAGAACAAAAAAAACATGGTTTCATGAAATCCCTTGGCTACAGAATATGCACAAAATGGGTTTGTTGAAAATTCTTAGAAACTCTCAAGAAAATGCAATTGGTAGGTGTAAATGGAAATCCCACAAATGTTTTTAGCTTCCTCCCCTTCATATTTCTTAACATGGCCTACACTAAGCACACATTTTCTTCATCTCTAGGCCAACTCACAGTGTACACTTGTAACCCATCCTGCCATGTTTTGAATTAGTTATCATTATTGTTCCTTTTCCATGTTCCTGCTTAGTCTTCTCTGAGTGGATTTATTTGGATTTAACTTATAATCAATGTTGATCTCGTGCAAAATCTCATTACAAGTTTTCATCACATGCTTGGAGTAATTTTTCACTGCTAATGTAATAGTAAAACTTCTACTTTAAAAAAAAAAAAACTCTAGCTACAGGTGTTACCATTGGGTTGTCTACAATTTGTTATTTCATGCACCTATTTCTTCAAGGGATCTTCAGCACAAGAAAACATATCTCCTTTAATCTAAGGCAGATAAATTTTGTGGGGGTGCTATAATGAGGATTTGAGGGATTGTAAGCGGTAAACAATATATTTGGGATATGGTTTCAAGTCTTATTGGGGATGATTCACTACTTAAGATGGGTTATATGTTGAGGTTTGAATGCCAATGGTTTTAAAAGAAGGGTTGATTCGAAACTCGAAAAGGGACTTACTTGATGCAATTTAAACTGCACTCAAATATCTACACTCGAGGGAAAAATATGACATTTGCTTTTTTATTCTTTCTCGATTCACCTCTTTGGCGATATGTGTTGGAGCCTTATACAATGCAAACAAAAAAACATGCATCACCTCTTGCACTATGGCTGCTAGTATTTCTAGGCAAGGTATCCTTACATTGATCTTTTATAATTCTCTTATAATTTGATTATTCATTTACAAGGAAATAAAAATATTAAACTATTAGATACTCAAACAATTGGATATTTTAACCATATGGCAAGTGTAATCAATAAAACAACTTGTGACTTTTGTTACCAACTTACAATTTGACCAACAACCGTGTCGCGACAACAACCATATGCATTGTTAAAGCCAGTGTTTCTATATTTTGGTGTTCATTCCTGTTAGTTTTTTCAAGATCTATATGAGTTAACCAAGACAACCATTTATGTCTACCTTGTATGTTTGAAAAATGCAATTTCTAGAGACATGTAAAACAACATTATGAGCCCCTTAAAAGTGACATCGTGTCATATGTGTTTCTTGTTATGAGGAGAATCACACCAAGCTTTATTTTTTATCCCAATCGACTTCTTCTAATCTCTTGGTCGCTGCTTTCGGAGCCCTCTTACCACATTTTGAACTTTTTGGAAGTTGTTAAAAATTGAGAAGTTGGGTTTTGTATCTACTCATCGTGTCATCCTTGAACAATGAAATGATTTTCTGCCTACGCAAACCCCTAGATTTTTTACTAGAAAATTTCTTAGAACCTTTAGTTTGCGAAAATGCACATTCCTGGTTAGTCTGGCAAAGGGGTTTTGTAGGTCTCCACACTACAACAAATTAAACATTTTGCCAAAAATTTGCAACAATATTATTATGGTTATAAGGTATTTTAAAAGAAAAATTGTGGCATTCAAACTATAGTGCATCCACATTTTGACATATTGTTGTAGTATTTCCACAATTTATATAATTTGTAGAGCTCATCTACAACTTTTTTATTGTATAATGTCCACACTTTTTTCATATTTGTATTATTCCCACAATTTTTTTTTGTGTATATTCCACAATATCATAAAAATATAAATTATCTATATATATTATTTTTTTATGGTTTTGACAATTTTATAATTTTGTGTCACTTATCAATATTATATTTTGTAGCAATTTCAATCAATTTTTTTCTACAATTATAATTACCACATTAAGCATGTAGGTGGAAGCTATAACTTAATTGCCATAATAATTAATTGTGGAATAATCTTTAAAAAAATATAGGATTGTTACTATTAACATCTAATTTCACATTCCTTTAAATAATTCTTAATATAATTATCAAGATTTATAATACAAAACATACATACATACATACATACATACATATATATACATATATACACAAATTTGTGGAACTTAAATTATATTTTCATTATTAACATTATATAAAAATATAATTATTTCACAATTATAAATAAATGTAAGCATATTCTTTAATTATAGTATCCTATTTTTAATTTGAAATCAAACTAATCTAAAAAATAATATAATAATTACACTAAAAAAAACATACAAATAAACATATGCATGGAACATATTCTCTATTTATCATATAAACTATACACATGTTTTACAATTTATTGAATAACCATTCACTTCAAATCCGATCACACTATTCTAGATCAAACACCACCACCTCACTTCAATATTGTAACTTCTTCACACTTTTCCATTTCTTTTATTTCTCAAAATTTAATTCTTCGTAGAAAGGAGCCTGTGATTGCTAATATATGACATCCATTTGGTAAAATAATGTCAATTGCAATGTTAGTGTTCACATTGAGACAAATCAATCGTAGATTCTCCTAATGATATTCCAATTATCAGAGAGTGGGAAACTATTCCAAGATCTAACACTTGTTCCAAAAATAAAACCGTCTGAAACACTAACCAAAATACATAGTGATTGATTTGGGATTTTTTGTAACATTTAGGTTACTTGAGAAATAACATGGCTGCATAACAAAGATGAAGTAGATTCTTGAGCAGAGGTATTATCGTACCCATGCGTATGAAGATTACTCAAGTGGATCTGATGTTCCAACTCGCCATAATGTCGCTAACTTATGAGATTAATTCTTCTTCGGAAACCAACTTTAATGGTTGTTATTTCATGATTTGAGCATGTTGTTAATATCAATGGCCATGGAATCTACAATAAGACTGCCAACTTCCTCCCACATGGCTATAAACTAGCAGAAGCGAACTTATGCCAAGCTCCCTTCAAACATTCATTTCCCACAGAATTGAAGGCATCAGACAACATATGAACATAACTAGGTACAATAATAACTCATGTTAAAAATGATTTGATGATAAAAAATACATCTTTATTGGAGATAAGATCACTGATGGTTCTCCCCAAAATATATAGACACATGCCTATTTTTTTTTATGTCAAAATAGAGGTAATTTTCGCAAGCTTAAGATGTAGAGCTTCATTTTTTAATCTCTGCAACTTTCTTCCTTGAGAAATCTGCTTTCACTAGGCGCAAGAAAATCAATGGATCTAAAGTTGTTCAAATAGGAAGTGTCAAATACATGTATTCCAGAATCGATTTCATCTACATTTCTACATACCTGTGACACTTAGTTTAACATTGTATGCTGATAAAACCATGACAAAGTTTAGAGGCCAAATTGTTGAACGGAATATTGAAAGTGGAGAGCATGACAGATGATGGAGGGCATGAGAGACGGTATAGATGTCATTGTATGTTCCATAAAATATGGGTCGTTGGGTTGGTGAAAGGTAATGAGTTCCTAGGTGCCAACCATTCCCATGGCATTCGGGTCTATTACCCACCCAATACACCCTACTCTGGACACTGGGTGCGTTCTGAAAGCCAAATCTAGAGACCCATTTCACACATGATATGTCCATGAAATTTATCTTATCATGCTCATGCTGAAAACGAGAAGAGAGGCTCATGCAATTGATCTTATCCAACAAAAGTGCAAATACAGTGCATGTGCCAAGTGTCGCACATGCCAAATTTTCCATATGATGTGACAAAAGTATATTTATAACATTCACATTGACCATGATTCATCGGCCGTGAAATTATGTAAGTGGCATTTATTATTTATAAAATAATTAATAAATTTTATCGAAAAATATTTATAATAATAGGTATTATAGAAACAATAATAGATTGTTTGATTTATTTATTATATACTTATTATTTGGAAAATAATTTATACCTTTAGAAGATAATATATAACTATATAATTAATGAGAAATATGTTATAAATATAAATGTATATAAATATTTTTAGTATGTGCAATAATAAATGATTTTTTATGATATTTTTAGTTTTATTTTAGTTTTTTTTATTAATTTTTCTAGAGAATGTAAAACATATTGAAAATTTATAATGTAGTTTTTAAAAAATATTTAATATTAAATTTTAATACAACGTTATATAAGAATTTTAAAAATATTTCCTAAATGCAATGCTATAAAAAAAATTATAATAAATTATAGTTATTTTTTCTAATTTTTTATTAAAAAATATTATATATGTGACTTCTCTCCAAATTATTATTAGTATAGGTAAATTGTTAAATATCTACAAGTTCAAAAAATGAATAATTATCGAATGGATCTTGGTCCATTGGTGATGATGTTGGCTCCCATAGATCCCACCAAGGATCAAGTCTTGCTAAGTGCAAGTCTTGGAGATATCTTGACATAGAGAGGAAATGGTTGAATCTAGGAGTGTGCCCTAGGTGAGTTTGACGATATGGATGCCCCTCACTTGTACCTGCATGGCTGAGTCACTTGTACCTCCATGGGTGAGTTTGACGATATGGATGTCCCTCACTTCTACCTGCTAAGATGAAGGTTACCACTACTATAGATGTATGCTTACTCATAATTGTCAAGCCACTATATGCTTCCTCTAATTGTGGAAAGAATGGCTTATGTGTTGTAGTGATATAATGAGGCATTTCAGTAATTTATGTTAGTCATTTTAAATATGTAAAAATTCATAAATATATGCACTATTTAATGTGTTGTTTCTACAATATTATAATTTATATCAATGTTTATAAAATATGTCACAAGTGTAAGTGTGGTGGGTAATATTTATAAAAAATATAATAGAATTATCTTTAAAATGTGGAATTTCAATAATGAAGGTTTGGTGATGTGGGTTTTCTACAAAATGTTAATAATATAAATTTACTATGGAAAATTCACAATAAATAAGCACTACTAACTAAATTATCATAGATATGTGACAAATCTACGATTATATCAAATTATGGACTAATTGTGGTAAAACGTACTTGTTTTTTGTAGTGTCGGTCATTGTTTGAGTAGGTGAAACATGGCCGATAGTGACTAGTGGCTCTAGAAAATTCTTCGCAAATTGTTCACTATTTGCTATTTTTAAATTTCGTCATTCCATATGGATTTTTGGTATATAAGTGAACACATAGCAATTCACTCGTCATGAATTCACTTATTACAAGAAAACTGTTGAACTCACTTTCTTAGCCTCTGAGCCAAAATTGGGCCTCTTTGCAACTAACAGGAAAATGTACAAGAAAATTGTATGATCCTAGTCAAGTTAGAAAACTATCGTGGAAACATATTAACACTTGTAAACAACTCTTTGGAACTCTATCTTGTGACATGTTATGTGAAATTGGACTTTGTGCAAAATAGTGTTTTTCTCTCTTCCCTATCTCTTTTTGTCTCCTCAGTTAAGAAATGAAGTGAAATGAAATAGAATGAGTATGTGTGTCTAACTCTCTCCCTTTGAATGAAAATTGTTATTATAATGTAGATGGGAAACTAAATAAACTTTTATTATGCTAAATCTAGGTGCATGTAATGCCAACGATTTACCGTTGATTTCATTCTCACATGGTTTTGCTGGATACACGTAAGACAACGAAACGATGTGGTTGTGATTTATTGTATAATATTGGGACTTCTATATGTTAATGGAAAAATATTAATATTTATCGCTATGTAAATGTCAAGAATAACTATTAAAATTTGGCGATATGAATGAGATGCTAGTTTTAAAGGTGTTTTTTTGTTCATTGTGCATTTAACTATTAGTGTTAATTTGGTTCAAATTTGCATATGATAAAAAGGGGGTTAGATATATATGCTAAGTAAAATTGTAGACAATACTTATACATTTTGTGAAGTATTGAGAGGTTTATTAATGAAGTTTCATAACATTTAAAAGAGGTTAGTGTTAAGCGAAATGTTCATCTATGTACTATTGTTATTTTGATTCCAAAATTTATACTGCAAAGAGTTGGATAAATGTGTTAAATGAAATTTAAATTAATAGCTTATAGTGTAATTCTAGTGTGAAATTGATAATTAAATAATTGGTGTGTTGTGTTCTTACCTTGAAACATAATAAAGAGATCTAAATGAAACAATCAACCCTAGTATAAAATTCATGTATAACTACTCTTCCTATGTGATTCCTCTTAACATAAAAAAGTAAGACTTTAGAACAAACTTAATATTTTCACTCAATGGAACCTTCTAGATAAGCTAAATAAGATCTCAAGTATGAGTTGACGTCATAGACTATTTTCTTAGTGATGTCATTGTAAACCCGACGGTTAGGAATGACATGGTCAAACTTTATCTGGAGTAAGTATTTTTAACACTTCCTTAGTATCCTAGTGGACTACCAACTCTCAATAATTTAGATATATAAACTAAATTCATCATCAAATGAATTCCTTGATGGATCTAGATGACACAAATGGAGCTGGTGAAATAGTTTTACCTTGACTTAAACTCTTGTAAATGATCTCCTTGGTTCATCACAACTAAATGTGTCACCTTGGCTAGTGACAGTATAGCGTCGTGGTCCTTTCAGAGGCTCTATAGGGTAAGTATCTTTTCATATCTTAATATGATATATAATTGGGTATAGAGCACTGAGTGCATATTGGAATTAAACTAAACATCAGTTGATTAGGAGGTTAACTTTTGGGTAGAAAATTGTAGGCAACTCTTCGCCAAGAAATTGATTGGAAAGATGTTGACGTAAGAGATACTAGGGAACTGAGCTCGTAGTCTCGTAATCCCTTGTTATGATCTTTTATAAAATTAAGAATAAAATAAATTTCACATGTGAAATCATGAAATGTGAAAATATGGGATCTTACCTTAAGAATAAATCACTTGAGTTTCATGTGTAGTCATAATGCTTCCAATCGTGTACTTCTTCAAGATGTTTGACAATTACTATCGTAACTCTTTTGTTATAAAGTGAAACCTATAACAAACCTAGGAAACAATGTAAACAAGATGAAAAAACAAGAGTATATGTGATAATGGTTTAGGAAAATATTTTCACTTGAAGCCCCTATGGTTGATTTAAGAATTGAATTTTTTTAAGAATGGATACAAATTGTTCTTGGTGGGACTAGGCATTTGAGCCAATAAAGATCCACTAAAAATATAATTAAATACAAAAAAATTATGACGTGTAAATACGAAATTGACTAAAACAAAATTTGGAACTAAAAAAACATTTTTATTTGAACAAACATGTGTCTAATGGAAGGAAGTTTATAGGGAAGGGAAAATCGAACCTTCACCTTATTTGATTCGTAATATTTTCCCCTATCAACTTTAGGTTGGTTTCCTTCCATAATAATGGAAAAATTAAACGTTAACTAAACATGTTTTGAGGAACGAATGTTCAACGTAAGAACAAGTTATTTGGATACTTATAGTTGCCTAAAAATATAATGTAATTAACAAATTATTGGTGGATAATTAATGGGATTCGATAAAGGAATAAATTGTGCATTCTCCTTTAAAGACTCTTTCCTTGCATAGTAAAGTAATTGAAGATTGTAAAGTAGGAAATTTTACACCTTATGTATTCAATTATCTTGGAAATTATAAAGTCATACAATGGAAACCAAAATGTAATGAATAAGTAAACCATAAGAAGGCCATGTCATGGAGTATGCCTACCCGGTTTTTCTTACTCTAATTGGGTCATTATCCTGACTTATGTAGTTTTAGTATGACATTGATGGGTACCCTATGTTATCCTATTGTATGAGTGGGTCCATGTTTATGTAAGCGTATTATGCATTGTTGAGTTTATCTACTTGCAGCCCTTGTGGTGTTGTGTGGTGAGTAATGTAAGTCAAAAAAAATATGATGTTATTTATACTGTTGTATTTGTGTGTGTAGAATTTGGGTGTTAGATTTGGTATCAGAGTAGAGGTTCATGTTCTAGAACCTATGGGACAAATTAGAATAGTGATGATGTTGCATGATGGTGGTGGATAATTTAATATTAATGTGATATATGTTGTAATTTTGTTATTATGAATGCATATGTTGTGCATGTAACTTAGTGCATATTTTTTATCATTTTGATGTACTTGTGATGAGATTATTCACTCTCCTTTTCATTGATTATATGAAGAGTTGATGTCTGATGTACCATCTTGTTGTGTGTGAAAAGAATGTTATTGTGGATTGCAGAATGTTGGAGCATTTTAGCATTATGTGATATGAAGGTGTATTGATGTATTGGATGAAAAAATTGGTGTAAAATGAATTGTATTGTATCTTGATGTCACCACCATATTATGATGAATTGTGTGTCACTTTTTTATATTGTGATTGAATATATGTTGTAATGTTAGTCACTTTGTTCATCATATTTATAACTAGTGTAATATGAGATTTTTCATGTCGTGAATTAGGAGCATATGGGGATTGTATGACACCTATTATGCAATACTTACACCTTTAGTGCATTATGTGGAAACATTTTGTATCGTAACCCATTAAAGTAATGATTTTTTTATACCCTATATATATACCATTCATAAGATGCTATGGTTAATGTGCATAAACCACCATTGTGTTAGTGATGTAGTTATGTGCTATGTTGTGAAACCTACACTAACCGACCCTAAGGGAAATTAAAAAAAGGTGTATGTGAGGAAATGTGTACCGTTGACTAGTCACTCGAGCCGAGTACGAGATAGGAAGTGGAGTATTACATAGGCTGAAAATCCACTTTTGTTTGTTTGGTATGTATGGCACTTGCTCAATGGGTGCCATGTATATTTTTTTTTGTGGACACCTTAGGCTCAGTAGATGACAACCTATACTCTTTTCTCCCTCCGTGTATCATTATTGTATGGATTCAACCTAAATGTAGTTATGACTATGTTGAGCCTTGTTGAAGCCATGGTAGGATGATTACGACAAACATGATGATGGTTGTTTTATTTGATATGTTATTTTACGAGCTGAGCCTCGATGTCTGAGTGCCAGCAACTCATTGAGTACCCCTTTGGTGGCCGATTAAGGCCACATAGTGATCGTAATGTGTTATTCCTATAAACACATTTTATTCATAAATTGAACATTTTCTCTTTTATTGTAAGAACAAATTTTTTTCCTGATTGATATGTTCTTATATTTTGGGAATTTTATTTGGTTTTTGCACTAACATGTGGATTTTATTTTATTTTTCCATTTTTTTTACTTTGATTTAAATTTTCTCTTTAAATTTAAAATTGTTATGGCCTACCCCAAGGCTTGGGATTGTTGCCACTTGTCATTTGAAATGGATTGTTATGTTGGTTCTAATGTTGTAATGTGTAGAATAGGGTCATGGGATGCACCATGGAGTGGTTGAACCTATGGACCTACTTTGTTGTATGGGGGTATGACCCGATGAGTTATAGATAGCTACCGGGTTGTCAAACCACAAGTTATTATGTCACTTGCATTAGGGGTGTCTAGACTCTATCTGCCTAGGGCCATACCGTGACCGACCTCTTTTGGGGAGCTAAAAGGAAAATCAATCTTTTTCTTATTGCTTAAGGGAGAGATAAGAGACTTGAGGGAGGCATAAAATATTTTATTATATGTGATTGATGTTTGGGAGGTATATGGTGTTGGTACTTTAACTAACTTGTACTCATGTGATTCTATTAATGTTTTTTGATGCCGAGGATTGATGATCCTCATTGAGGGTATGCTTTGACACCTTTTGACACTATGTAACTACAATTATTATCCCAAGCTATGTGAAACCCCTGTATGTGCACATGTTGGGAATTCTATGTTGTTGTATCATGTTTATGTTAGGAGTAACTTATGTTAGGAGCATGTATATGAGAAGTACTATGTGTGTGGATAATGTATGTTCTTCCATTGCTCGATTGAGTTCTTGTGATATGATATAGTTGTGAAAGTTTATATCATGATGTCTTGTGAACCATTAGTGTTGTGGTTGGCCTTTGTGTGGTATCGTGATGTCAGTTACTGTTAGGCACCCATGAAAATAAGACAACTAAAATATTAAAAAATGAAGTAGTAAGAGTTTGAGATTAAGAAATAATTTAAGGGAAAATTCTAAATAATTAATAAAGTAAAAGATAACTTCCAATCATCAGAAAAATCTAACAACTTGTAAAATTGGCCTTCTTCCTTGTGGTCTCGATTTTGTAACAAGTATTATACACTAATGACATGAGTTGTGATTGTTTCCTCCATGATTTTGAGTACCTCTTATCATTGGTTGGATGAACCGCTGATCATTTTCCTCCTTACTTATTATCACCCTCTTCTAAGCTTGGTATCATGTCGCATCGAGGACAATGTTCTTATAAGGGAAGGGAAATGTAGTGTGACCATTATAAATTAATATAATGCAAGTAATTTTTAAAAAAAGGGGAGGTAGCGTATGAATGATTTCATTGAGAGTGGTTGGAAGAAATTATACTCTCTGTGTGAAGGCACATAAACTGGTGTACATGGAGGGTGAGTTGGTGGTAGCGGGTGACGTGTAGCAAGAACTTGTGCAAAGCATGGCTGCTCTTTTTCACTTGTCATTTTCCTTGAATATGAATCCAACTGCTATATTGGAAATCTAGAGACCTTGACCACACATTAACCCAAATTACCATTGCAAATTTAACTGTATTTGGATAGTTGAAGTGAGGGCTTTGTGGGGGGTTGTGTAAAGTAGGGCTCTTAGAACATAGCCATCCTAAAAGCATTACCAATATGGTCCAATCATTCTGTGATTATTTTTATTTTCATCCCTTTTGACAATTGTGTTATAGTCTTCCATTAATGATGTCGTCATTCTCTTCTCACCATTCTCTCCATTCTCTTCCATTAATGACATCTTCTAGTGTACATGGAGGGTAAGTTGGCGGTAGGGTGTGGCGTGTAGAATGAACTTGTGTAGTACATGGCCACCATTTTTGACTTGTCATTTTCCTTGAATAGAAATCCAACCACCCTATTTGAAATCTAGAGACATTGAATTTGCATTAACCCAAATATCTATTGCAAATTTAGTTGTATTTTGATAGTTGTAGCAAGGGATTTGTCGAGGGGGTTGTGTAAAGTGTATATCTGAGACCATAGACATCATAAAATCATTACCAATATGGTCCAATCAGTCCACGATTTTTTTATTTTCATCCATTTTGACAATTGTGTTATAGTCTACCATTAATGACATCTTCATCCTCTTCTCGCCAACAAAATATAGACCGCCACAATTTTAGTGCTATTTTTTCTCCAAGAAAAAAGATAAGATTGTTTGGATCTTCAAATCTTTATGACATATTCATTAACAACAAAGGCCCTATTGTCAAAGAAATAGTAGCTAAGGATCTTTACAAATATTTTCAGAAGCTAGAATTATTTGAGTTTGTAGATTAATAAGAGTTGGAATTGGGTGATATATTTCCTTCAAACCTTGAGACTTCCATTCATTTTACTGCATTTCATATTGTTATCTTCTCTAGAGGATATGATAACTTGTCTTGGTGGTGCTTATCCTAACTTGCTCTTATGTAGGGGACTGGTGCAAAGATCATTCCTATGTTTAATCGTGTGGCACCTTCAGACCTCCACTTCATCGAAAAGGGTTTCTATTCCCAAGATTTTTCTAGTTATGAAGAGAAGGGTAAGTACCTCGAAAAACTTGAGAAGTGGAAAGGATCACTCCATTTTGTTTCAATCATTACAGGATACGAATACAGTAGGTAAAATTATTATCCTGGGGATATTTTTCAGAGAATAGTGAGAACAATTTTTAAGGAGGTACAATTTAAAAAAACATGGTTTCATCAAATGCCTTCACTACATAATATGTATAAAATGGGTTTGTTGAAAAGGCTTAGAAACTCTCAAGAAAATGTAATTGGCAGGTGTAATTGAAAATCCCACAAATTTTTCTAGCCTCCTCCCCTTTGTATTCCTTAACATGGCCTGCACTGAGCACACATTTTCTCCATCACTAGACTAACTCACACTGTACACTTGTAACCCATGTCATCATGTTCGGCATACACTATCATTATTGTTCCTTTGCCAAGTTATTGATCAGTCTCCTCTACGTATATTTATTTGGAATTAACTTCAAATCAATGTTGAACTCATGAAAAATCTAATTACAAGTTGTACTCACATGTTTAGATTAAGTTTTCACTGGTAATGTAATAGTAAAACTTCTGCTTACAAAAAAAAAAACTCTAGCTACAGGTGTTAACATTGGGTTTTCTACACTCTGTTATGTCATAGACCTCTTTCTTCAACGGATATTGAGCATAAGAAATCATCTCTCCTTTAATATAAGGTTGAGATATGTTGTGGTGGTTTTATAATGGGGATATGAGAGCTTGTAAGCTACAAACAGGATATTTGGGATATATTTTCAAGTCTAATTGGGGGATGTTTCAATTCCCAAGATGGGTTGTATAGGAAGGGTTTATTCCACACTCGAAAAGGGGATTATTTGGTGCAATTTAAATTACACTCAAAGATCTACTCCCAAGGGGAAAATATCAAATTTTATTTTTTATTCTTTCTAGATTCACCTCTTTTGTGAGATGTGTTGGAGCCTTGTAGAATGTGAACGGAACCACCTGGATCACCTCTTGCACTATGGGAGTTACTATTTATAGGTATGGTCTCCTTAACTCAATCTTTTATAATTCTCATATAATTTGGTTATTCATTTGCAAGGAAATAGAAATATTAAACTATTAGATACTCAAAAAACTGGATATTTTAGCCAGACGACTAGTGAATTCAATAAAACAACACCTTGTGAGTTTTGCTACCAAATTACAATTTGAGAAGAAACCGTGTAGCACCCATAACCATGTGCATTGATAAACCTGGTGTGTATAAATTTTGGTATTTGTTCCCATTAGTTTCGGTGAGATCTATATGAGTTAACTAACACAACCATTTCTGTCTACCTTGCACGTTTAATAAACGTTATTTCTAGAGACTTGTAAAACAACATTCTAAGGCCCTTAAAAGTGACATCAAGCATCGTATGTGTTTCTTGTTATGAGGAGAATCACGCCAAGCTTTAGTTTTTTCCCCAATCAACTACTTGTACTCTCTCGACCGCTCCCTTATTAACCATGTTACCATGTTTTGCACTTTTTAGAAGTTGTTAAAAATTGAGAAGTTGGGTTTCATATCTGCTAGCAATGTTGGCCCTAAAAATTGAAATCATTGTCTTCCTTCGCAAACCCCTAGCATTTTTAATATACAATTTCCTGGAACCTTCAGTTTGGGAAAATGCACATTCCTGGTTAGTTTGGCAAAGGGGTTTTGTAGGCCTCCAGTTGTTGTTTCACTAGGTCAAACATGGCCGATAACGACCAATGGCTTTGGAAAACCCTTCGCCATTTGATCACCATTTACTAGTTTTATATTAATCTAATCCTCATGGATTTTTAGCATATACATGGACACGTAGGAATTCACTCGTCATGAATTTGCTTATCATAAAACAATTTTTGAATGTAATTTCTTAGCCTCTGAGCCAAAATTTGGTGTCTTTGCAACTAGAAAGTAAATGTAAATGAAAATTGTCAAACCCTAGTCATGTTAGAAAAATATCTTGGAAACTTATTAACACTTGTAAATAGTTGTTTGGAACTCTATCTTGTGACTTATTGTGTGAAATTGGACTCTGTGCAAAATAGTGTTTCTTTCTCTTCCCTATCTCTTTCTCTCTCCTTGGTTAAGAAATGAAGTGAAATGAAATGCAATGAGTATGTGCCTCTAACTCTCTCCCTACGAATGCCAAATATTATTATTATGTAGATGCGAAACTAAAAATGATTATTTATGCTAGATCTAGGTGGATGCCATGCCAATTATTTATTGTTGGTTTCATGCTCGTATGGTTTTGTAGAATACAAGTAATATGGCAAAAAGGCATGGTTGTGATTTATTGTATATTGTTGGAACTTTTGTATGTTGATGGAAATAAATTTAGATGTATTGCTACTTTATAGTGAAGACTCACTTATAAAATTTGGCAATATGAATGAGAAGCTATTTTTAGGGGTGTTTTTGGCGAATTGTGCATTTAACTATGGATGTTATTTTGGTTCAAATTAAAATATGGTAAAAAAGGGGTAAGATGTATATGTTAAGTAAAATTACATAGGATAGTTATGCATTTTGTGAAGTATTGAGAGGTTTATTAATGAAGTTTTCTAAAATTTTAAAGATGTTAGTGTTAAGTGAAATTTTCATCTATTTATTGGTTTTTCTTTTGATTCCAAAATTTATACTGCAAAAGAGTTGCATGAATGTGTTAAAAGAAATTAAAATTAGTAGCTTATAGTGAAATTCAAGTGTGCAATTGATAATTAAATAATTGGTTTTTTGTGTTCTTACCTTGAAACGTAATAAAGATATCTAAATGAAAGAATCAAGCCTAGTATAAAATTCATGTATAACTACTCTTCCTATGTGATTTTTGTTAGCATAGAAAAGTAATACCTTAGAATGAACTTAATATTTTCACTCAATGGAACCTTCTAGCTTAGGTAAATAAGAGCTCAAGTATGATTTTTCATCATAGACTATTTTATTAACGATGTCATTGTAAACCCAATGGTTAGGAATGACATGGTCAAATTTTATCTGGAGTAAGTATTTTTAACACTTCCTTAGTATCCTAGTGCACTACCAAGTCTCAAGAATTTAGATATATAAATTAATTTCATAATCAAATGAATTCCTTGTTGGATCTAGATGATACAAATGGAGCTAGTTAAATAGTTGTCCTATGACTTAAAATCTTGTTAATTATTTCCTTGGTTTTTCACAACTAAATGTGTCACCATGGCTAGTGACAATTTAGCGTTGTGGTCCTTTCGGAGGCTCTGTAGGGTAAGTATGTTTTAAAACCTTAATCTGATCTATAATTGGGCATAGATCCCTAAGTGCATATTAGAATTAAACTAAACCTTAGTATATTATGATGTTAACTTGTGGGTAGAAAATTGTACATAACTGTTTGCCAATGAAATTGATTTGAAATATGTTGACATAATACCTTGTTATGCCCTTTTATGACATTAAGAATAAAATAAATTTCACATGTGAAATCATGAAATGTGGAAATATGGGATCTTACCCTGAGAACAAATCACTCATGGTTCATGTGTAGTCATAATTCTTCTAATCATGTACTTCTACAAGATGTTAGACAAGTACTATCATTACTCTTTTGTTATAAAGTGACACCTATAAGAGACCTAAGAAACAATGTAAACAAGATGAGAAAACAAGAGTATATGTGATAATGGTTTAGGAAAAAAATTCACGTGAAGCCCTTATGGTTGATTTAAGCATTGAATTTTTTTAAGAGTGGATACAAATTGTTCTAGGTGGGACTAGGCATTTGAGCAAATAAATATTCACTAAAAATATAATTTAAAAAAAAAATTATGACTTGTAATCACTAAATTGACTCAAACTAAATCATTTGAACTAAAACAACCTTTGTATTTGAAAAAATGTGTGTCTGATGGAAGGAAGTTTATAGAAAAGGGAAACTCAAACCTTCACCTCCTTTGATTCGTAATATTTTCCCCTATCAACTTTAGGTTGGTTCCATTGCATAATAATGGAAAAATTAAATGTCAACTAATCATGTTTTGAGAAATAAACCTTTAATGTAAGAACCACTTATTGGGAGACTCATAGTTGCCTAAAATTTAAATTTAATTAACAAATGATCTATGGATAATTAATGGGATTCGAAAAAGGAATCAATCATGTATTATCCTTTACAGAGTATTGCCTTGCAAAGTACAGTAGATTGAAGATTATAAAAAGGAAAATTTTTACACCTTATGTATTCAATTCTATAGAAAACTATAAATTTATACAATGGAAACCTAAACGTAATGAAGAACTAAACCATAAGAAAGTCATGTTGTGGAGTATTCCTACCTGGTGTCTTGATGTAATTGGGGTCATTATCTTGATTTATGTAGTTTGAGTATGAAATATATGGGTACCCTTTGTTACTCTATTGTATAAGTGGGTTCATGTTTATGTAAGTGTATTATGCATTTTTGAGTTTCTCTACTTGTAGCCCTTGTGGTTTTGTGTGGTGATAAATGTAAGTTAAACAAAAATTATACTGGTAATTTTACTATTTTATTCATGTGTGTAGAATATGGGTGTTACATGATGCCTATCCTCATGTGTTTCGATAAGTATTCTCCTTCTTTGGAAATAAAAATATATGTATTCCCTCCATGTTTTTTCTCTTTAAATTTTTCTGAGCTATACCAAATGATGTTAAATTTCAACTGTTATATATTGACATTTCCTATGCTACATGTTATAGGTTTTTATATTCGCGTCTTTTGACTACCTACAAGAATATAAAGAAATCAAGAAGAAACTCGGGAAAATAAAACGTGTTTTTTCACTCCCAAATATCACTTTCCTTTGCTAAAGAAAATTTCATTCCATAGCTTAAATTGAGGGGGAGGGGGAATTCAGACACCTAAATTAGAAAGTTAATCAATTAGTGTCAATATTTGTTTATTCCTTAAATCATGACTTGTTTTCCCATTAAAATCATAACTACTATATGGATATGTAATTATTTTAATAATTTTTCTTCTTGTTTTACTACCCATGATTCACTCATTAAATAACTTAATAAATCGAAATAAATCAATCATTCAAAATTTAAATAGACATAACTTTCCACCACTTCATAGTATTCCTAAAACAAATTCATAATGGTTTCATCCTAAACTAGATGTTTCATCCCAATATCCATACTTCTCATTGTTTCAATTTGATTATCTTTATGGGTAATTTCTTTCCTCATGGGTTGTCATTAAGGAGAAATTATACATATGGAACCCTATAAAAGAAATTCCAACCCACTCACATACTCACCTCTAAGTATCAATAACTCCTCATGTTTAAATCAATAAAAAAGAACTCTAAGATATCATAAATTTCCCACAAGTTCCAATACACACTAGGATAATTCATACATAGGTGTGAAGAACTTCAAACCAAGTTATGAAGTCAATTTTCATAGACCAAAGACAATAAAATCCAAGTTATGCACTAATAAAATAAGTTATTACAAACATTATCAATTGATATGCCTATCTAACATATTTACACCCATAAAGATAGCACATCTCTAGGTGGATAACTATGTGCATTTTGAATTCTCTTTAGAGAAGTACTGATGTAGGGATTGTACATTGCACATAAAATAAGACACTAAATTTTTGTAGGAGTTTCACTCATGATTATGGTTTGGGTATATTTGGGTAAATTCATAATATTTCACACATTTTCAAGATCTAATATATAATACTTATGCATATCCTAATCATTACAAGGGAATAGAAAGTTATAGAGTGCAAGTACCACCATGGAAAGAATTGTCATTTATGGGAAAAGTGTCAAATAATTTATTGATGGTTTGTTATATGTTTAATTATTTGGTCCCAGAAATGTTTATATTCCTCAAAATAGATATGAAGTGTATGCATGATATTTATATAATTTTCATTATTTTATCACACATAGATAATTGACCATATCCTTTAAGTAGATAAATACACTTATTTTGTCATATTTTATAATATATAAACTATGTTTTAATTTATCAATCTTACAAATTATTATAAATATTCATATACTAGTTTACATGCTTCTTTAATAATGAAAACATACATCATGTTTTTAACATTAACCTAAAATTAAATTAAATAAAAAAATTTGTAACCGCTTCCCCATACATATTTTAGTTTCAAGTTCAACTAGGCCTTTATGTTTTAATTTTATTTTTTTAGGTTTTTAGTTTTAATTTTCATACATGTAATAAAAAAAAATATCAAATTTTAAGGATTGTAATTCTTGGGGTTAATTTTTTATTTATTTTTTAAGCTATCTAAGTTTTTCGTTTACCAGTTTTTTTAGGTGTGATGGTTTTAAATTTTTGGTTTCTATGTTTGTTACGTTGTTTTATGGTTTTTAAATTAAAGTCTATTAGTTTTTAGGTTTCTTGTTTTGAGATCATTTCATAACCAATGTAATTTTTCATATCTGTAGTTCCCACTCCTCTTCGATAGTTATATGTCTATAATTCTACTTCTTGTAGATTAGAGTTATGGACACTTCTATCACATTTTAGATATTGACAAATGAATATTGTTATTTTGATTACTTAATTGATAGAAAGTATGGATGTTTAGACTTATATTATGATTGAAAAGATGGATTATACACATGTTTTGGATATATATAATTATTGATCTTGAGATTATATTGGATTGATGCATTTACTTCAATAATTTTATGATGCTAAGATGATGTATTTGATGTCGTGATCTTATTGCTAGTTGATAAATTAGTGAAATTGAAATAATTTAAATTTTGAACAATGGTGAATTTCTTCTTTTTAGATGGTTTATTTACAATAATTGATTATATGTATATGCAAGTATTTTTACTATTTCTATGTCGTTAATATGGCCACGAGGCCAAAAAGGTATTGTCTTGAATATTTGGAGGTTTCTAGCAAGACAATAAACCAAAGGGAGATAGGAGACCAACAGTGAAAGAATATGGAGTATTGGCAATAGGTCACCATGGAAACATGTGTATTTGTTATGGTGTATGTTGTTTTAGTTTGTTAGGAGGGTCCCCATTGGGGGGTGACCTTAAAAATGACATTGGCTAATGTTTGTAATTGTGTCTTGTTGATTTTATTTAATTGTGAGTTATTGTATTTTATTTGCATGTGGAGTCATTTTTATTAATTTTGTTGAGCACCCCTCTTAAGTTGTTTTAAAATGTTTTTAAATAGTGCTAATTAAGATGTGACAAAAGTGGGGGAAGTAAATGTGAGTTGGTAGATTTAATGTGTGTTGGCTTGGAATGAATTTCAATTTGTTTTGGGGTAGTGTGTATTCAATCTTCATTGTTAAATTCGAATTTTGTCCTTCTAGGCTATTTTGGAGACTGGTGGGACAAGCTAAGATTGTCTCACACCTGATTAAAGCCACCCGCCCACCTATGGCCTATGATGTGAGAGATTTATTTTAGGTCCTATTTTAAGTTCTAATGAAGGAAAAGGGAAATTAATTGCATTTTTCTTACATGAGTTATTTAATTTTGTTCCTTAAGGGGTGTGGGTTTCGGTTGAGTATCTAAGAGAGTTGTCATTTCCCCAACCACCAATTTATTATGCTTTGGGGTTTGGGTTTTATCTTGGTGATGTGTTGATGGAGAAGAAATGATGTGGCATCCTAAATGAAGTGACATCATCTTCCTCTCCCTCTTTTATATTTATTAGAATTTTTGTTAAGTGTTGGGGGTTCCTTGCTTTGCTTTTGGGGCTCTCTCATGTTGGTAGGAATTCTTTCTTTTTGGAGTCCTTGTTGGAGTAGAATATTTCTTGGAATTTCTTGGGCTTGGAGGAGTTGTGGAACTCTCTTGTGGCATGGATTATTTCTATGGAAAGGTAGGGTCTTCACTCCTTGGATTCTTCTTTTTTCTTGTGTGTTTATGTGTTTAGTGAAAGTGTTATTCCATGAGTGTTTTTGGGTAGTAAAATGGATCCTTAGGATGTGTATGAGAAAAGTGAAATGGGGATGAAATTTTGTTGGGAGGCATTAAGAGTTTCTCTTGGGTATTTAGGAGGGAGTGGGTTGCATACCCTACCTTGTTCTCATCTTGTTATTTTGTTCATTGTGGGAGGTATAAGAGAGAGCAAGGCATAAGAGTGAGGAAAGCATATGAGATATTTTATTTGTAGGGAGGCATAAGAGATTTTTGGGGTTGATTGATGTTTTAGAAGATTTTGGAAGTGGGCATCCAAACCCTTGGGAGGCACAAGGGTAATCCCCATATTCATTTCTCTACTTGACCTTGTTTTACAAGCCAATGTTTTGGTGAAGGGTTTATGTGTATGAAAGATGAATGTCTTGTTGTTATGTTCTTGTGTGAATGTTGTGTGCAAAGTAAACGTGGAAGCATTTTCTTTGTTTCGAATGGGTTGTTAAATATTCCTTATTGCCTCATTGTTGGGGCTCATGAGGCCAATGAGGAAGTAGGCTTCACTTCCTCATTGGAGTAATGGTTGGGTGGAGAATGTTGCCTACTCCCCCATTTCTAGGTTATTGTTTTGATCTTATAAAGAAGGTGGAGATTAGATGATGAAGAAATTCTTGTGACCTTTTGGAGAAAAGAATAAAAAAACTCCCTTGTAAATATTTTACCAAGTTGTATCCATTGTGTATGGAGGACTTGTAAACTTGTATTTGTTTAAAGTGAATTTCTTAGTTGTTTTGTTATATACAAAAATGTTATCTTAGTTGAATTTGTAAATGAAACCAAAAGCATGAAAATCATTTCCTTGTTGAAATGAGACACTATTAGATTTTTAAATAGCACCAAGTTCTTTAAAAGGGATGTCTGTTATAAAAAAACAAGGATTGAAATGAAAATAAAATTATTGTCCATTTAGTTGATTTATTACCTTCAAAATGTGTGTTTTTCTTATTAAAAAAAATAAACATTGGGAAATCTTGTTATAAATTAATTGTTTGAGATGATTGAAACTCACATTTTGTGTTGAAATAAATATCTACTCTTATTGTATTATGTGAAAAGGTTGAAATAAAATGAGGAAGTAGTTTCGTGCTTGCTAAATAAAAGTAACTTGGAAGAAATTAGTTTTCTAGTACCTTGTATTTTGAATGAAATCTCCTTATTTGTGTATTAGAAAGAACCATAAATTTTGGAATTTTTCTCAAATTTACCTTAAAATGAATAGGTTGAAATTTCAAAATCATCTTACTGAAACTTAGGTACCCGAACTAATGATCCTAAAAAAATCTTCAAACCATCTTGTTATGACTTAGATAATAATTAAATTTGGATTTACACCTATATAACTATCTAAACTCATTTTATCAAAAGAAAAGTTTTATCCAACACCTAGTAATAAAGTTATTTCCCAACATTATGTATGTATGTATGTATGTGTATTTATGTATGTATGTACACACACACACACACACACACACACACACACACACACACACACACACACACACACACACACACACACACACACACACACACACACACACATGTATATATATGTATATATATATATCTATCTATATATATATATATATATCTGTGTGTGTGTGTGTATGTATGTATGTATACACACACACACATACATACATATACATACATACATACATACATACATATATATATATATATATATATATTTATGTATGTATGTATATATATACATATGTATGTATATATATCTATATATATATATATATATGTATGTATGTATGTTGTAAGTAGATAATGTCTATAGATTACATATATTGTATTATACATACATCATACATACTACTCCCTATTATAATAAATTATATTATATTATATATATATATATATACTAGATATATTTGTTGTGTCTGTCCTCTCCTCCCCTCTCCCTGTCATTCTGGTCTCTCACTCTCTCCCCCCCTTGCCTCCATTTATCTTCCTCCTTCTTCGTCCCCTCCCCCTCCCTTTTTTTCTCCTCTCCCCTTGCCTCCTCCTCTCTTCCTCCTCCTCCTCCCCTTCCCCTGTCTTATCCTGTTTTCTCTCTCTCTCTCTCTCTCTCTCTCTCTCTCTCTCTCGTCTCTCTCCGCCCCTCTGTCCTCTTGTCTGTCCCTCCTCCCTTTCTCTTCCCTCTCTTCTTCCTCCCCTCCCGTTCCCTCCCCCCCTTGTCCCCCCCAAAGAAAAAAACCCTTGGGCCGCATGGGGTTATACCCATGCAACTAGTATTATGTTATGTTATAAGGGGTAAGGGGTTGGGGGGAGAGTAGAAAAACTCACCCCACACCCCATTATTAAATGGGATAGGGGGTGGGGTTGGCGACCCTCCCCCCCAAACTTAGTATTCATTGCCATATTAACACAGTCATGGCGCATGCAATTTCTCAGTCACCCCTTCATTTTAATCTATATTGTGCAACCTTGCCATGACCATTGGAAAATTTACATTTGTTTATATATATATATATATATATATATATATATATATATATATATATATATATATATATATATATTATCAATTAGAATTCGGGTATGAATAAAACTATGTTTTTATAAAAGTATATACACATTTATGTATATACACCATTCCATCTATTTATTTAAAATTGGGCAAAAATAATATATATACCCATGTTCCTAATGGAGAAAATGCAAAAAACAAGGAAACAAATAATAATGTACTTGTATACCCTAGATGAGGTTATAAATGGAATCCCCAATAAAAGAATATTTTTGCTCCTCCATGAGCTTGATCTTGTCTCCCATGGATTCCACCTCCTTCCTCCCCAAACCTACAAAATAAGAAACGAAACAATAAGATGAATGAATTTCAAAAATGCATTTCATAATCTTCGTTAGGTTTAATTGGAACCCTAAATATAAGGGATCCAAATGAATCCATCTAATGGATGAGATTCATCCATACAAAAATTAGGTGAGAAGTGGGTGAGGTTATTTTTAAATTAAAATGCATGGGTAGACTTTATTTGGGACCACTCAAGTGGTGTAGGGGATGTTATTACCTTTCTAACCCAAATGATTTATTGGAGCCCTTTTTTTAAAATGGAAGCCTTGACCCCTTGTGTTTGGTGGAATAAAAATTTATTATTTAAATAATTAGACCAAAATACTTTTGAATCTAATTTGATTGTGTATAATTAAGATTGAATTTAATTGTATTAAAACAAAAGGCAAGGGAAGTCTAAGCCTTGCCATAAACTAATTAAATTATTAAATGGTATCGATAAATTTTCTTAATTTATTTAAGTAGGAAGCTAAAGGGATTGTGGACCTCATTTGGAAATTAATAATATTAATTAAATGTAATTTTAAACATGAGGAAGTGTTGACCGTGAATTAAACCTAAGGTTGCGAGTGGGTTTTACAATAAATAAACTTATTCCCTAATTTTTCTAGTATGACCTATGTTTGTCTTGAGTTTCATACGGGTAGTTTTATAGGTGTTACGCTCGGTATCAAAGCCATGGATTTAATGCTTGGACCCTTGGGCACACTTAAAAACATGAAAAATAAACATTAAAACCTAGTGCAAATCTAAACCTAGAAAACAACATTGTATGATATTTGTGTAATATAGAAAACTTAGAAAAATTGAAACAAAATATAGAATGATGAAAAAACTCTCACCTCGGTCTGTGTAGGAGGTGTGGATCACGCAAGGGGTTCCTACACATGGAACTAGACCTACCACCTCCAGATCAGGATGTAGCATCTTTTTTTCCTCAGATATTAAAGAAACTATAGGATGTTAATGTCACTATACGTAGAGGAAATTTAGGAGGGTGAACTAGTAGAAAGGATAAAGAGCCATCGATAAAGGCTCGTGCATCTGCACAACACAACGACGAGAATAGGGTAGAGAACTCCCGTATGGAGTCAGCTAGAGTGGATTCTCCTTAAAGGGGACATGGAGATATGGTTTTAGGACACAGAGATAGACCTCAAAGTGTTAGACTAAGGGAGGAGCATGGAGAGAGACCTAGGAATCGATAGTCATCAACTGCAGATCATATCAAGTAGATCCTGAAGCTACGCCCGTCTCTTTATTCTAGCGATATACGTTGTTTTCAAGAAGAGGCTTGGTTAGTGAGCTTGAGCGGGTGCTTAAATATTTTCCCATGTACTAGCAACACTAACAATAGTATTGATTCATCTTCTAAGGGGTGGAAGACTGAGGAGAAGAAGCTCCATGTAGACTTAGAGACATTTATTGGGAGATCTTTGAGGAGAAGATACATATCCAGGAGGTTTATCTAGTAGAGGATACATGAGTTCCATGAACTATGTCAAGAATTCATGATAGTAGCAGAGTACGAGAGTCAATTTCTGGAATTACTTCAGTATGTCGACTACATGCAAGATGAGTAGGTCAGGATTCGTAGGTTCATTAGGGGCTTGAATTTTGATTTGAGAGGTATGTTACGCATTCATTGTCCACATATTTTAGTAGATGCCATGGAGGATTCCTACGTTGCTGAGCAGAGTAGGGGGAACAATCACCAGGGAAGAGATAGAGTGCACAGCCAAATCAAACAGATGTAGGATAACAATTCGAGTGGGTCAGCTCCTCCTCCTTATGGTGGACATTGTTTTTCATAGTATTCATTCAGACCACTGTAGTAGCCACCTTAGCAGCAACAACAACATACTCGTACACCATTCAGTGTTATGTTTCTGGAGCCTATTTCATGTTAGAATGTGGTACACCTTCTATGTGTTACACTCGGGTATTTTTACGGCGGTCCCACTCGTTAGTGAGTGGGTTAGGGGGGTGAAGCCCCCCTGATGGATGGGGGTTTAGGGGCGAAGCCCCTGAAGCAAATTTTTATGGGTGGTTTATTAACCCATGGGTAATGGGTAACTGTTATGGGCTGTTTTTGGGACCATGGTTATTTGGTACCCATTTTTTTGATACCCACGGTTTTTTGCCCATTGTTTTAATACCCACAGTTTTTTCCCATGGTTTTGATACCCACGGTTTTGTATCAAACTTCTTAAGAAATTGTCTATTTATATGGTCTTATGCATATGATAGATATACAAGAAAATTTATTACAGATGTGCTTTGAATTCAGGTGTGAATTCTTTAGAGTTTGTTGAGCATAGCTCCAAACGGATCTGGGTATTGGATTGAGAGAGTGGAGACTTGTAATAAAATCTAAGCAAGTGATTCTTGGTGGACGTAGCCCAAATTAGGTGAACCATGTAAAATCTTGTCTCTCTATGTTGTGTTATTTATTCTGCACTTTTATTTGAGATCTGTAATATTTTCTGCATATTAGTTTCTACTATTACGATTTTGTAAGGGATTATTCCACATATTTTATCTCTTATTTCCTAACATTCAGACATCCTCATAGATTTGACACTTAGAGGGGACAGAGTATATAGGCTCCCCTAGGGGTCGCATTAGGACAAAGGGTGCACCAAGAGCTCAATTAGCAGGAGCTCATTAGCAGTGACCACAACATTCTATAATAGGATCATCAGGATCTAGGGCATAGACCACTAGAGTACCTACTAGGGAAACATCTCCTTAGAGTGGACTAGGAAATTGCTATCGATGTGGAGTTCTTGGACATCATTAGAGATAGTGCCCAAAAATCCCTAATAACAAGGGTAATGAATCGATTTCAGATCCTATAGTGGTCGAGATAGGATGTAGCCATAAAATCTATGCAGAGGCTAAGAACAACCAGACTAAGCACCAGGGCATGGTGATTGAGACTACAAGTATCATTGGTGGTATTCCTACCTCTATTCTACTCGATTCTTGTTTGTCTGATTCCTTTATTGAACCATATTTAGTTGAGTGTTGTAGGTTGGTGGTAGTTAGATAGGGCCTTATTTGGGATGGCAATTTGTCTTCAAGAGAAAAAATATTTGTAGACTCGTTAGTTAAGGAGTACGTAGTGGATTTGGGACCCTTCACCACTACCTCAGATCTTCCTATCCTTCCTTTGGGTTCATATGGAGTTATTTTGAGCATGGATTGGCTATCTGTAAATAGAGTCTGAGTTGATTGTTACCATAAGGTTATATCATGTACAGATGATTTCAAGGCTGAGTCAGTGATAGCTGGAGTTAGGAGACCCATTTCTATCCACACTATTTCTACTATGTATCTTAAACAGTGTGCATAACGTGGGTGTCCGTTGTATGCTATTATTGTTAGTGATAAGTCAAAGGATGGGGCCAGTGGACCTTCACTTGATGATCACCCCATCTTGTAGGATTTTTCTGATGTTTTTCCTAGCGAACTGCCAAGGATGCCTCCCCCACGTGAGATAGAATTCCACATTGAATTTGTTCTAGGAGCATAACCTATCTCATGCGCTCATTTTAGGATGACCACACCAGAGCTTTTTGAGCACAAGTTGTAGCTCAAGTTCCTTCTTAAGAAAGGCCTAATCAGTCCTAGTGTATCTTCTTGGGGTGCACCAATTATTTTTTTAAGAAGAAGGACGGATCCTTGCAGTTGTGTGTGGACTACAAATAGTTGAAAAAAGTAACGATCAAGAATCGATACCCCCTTCCTGACATTGATGATTTTTTAATCAGATGAATGGGGCCACAATATTTTATAAGATTTAACTTCATTTTGGATACCATCAAATGAGGATTATTGAGGTAGATATTCACAAGTTAGCTTTCTGCATGAGATATGGCCACTATGAGTTCACAGTTGTGCCTTTTGGTTTGACAAATGCCCCCACAATATTCATGAGCTTGATAAATGGGGTGTTCAGGATGTTTTTCAATCTCTTTGTGCTTGTGTTCCTTGACATCATTCTGATATACTCACGTATGCGTGACAAGCATGAGGAGCACCTTTGTAAGGTTCTACAATGTATTTGTGAGTAGCAGCATTACAGGAACCTAGAGAAGTGTTCATTCTTTCAAATAGAGGTGAAGTATTTGGGCCACATCATTTCTTTGAAAGGTATCGCAATCAATCCTTCCAGTATTAGAACCATTATGGATTGGCTAGCACCCACTTGTGTGACTGACATGCGTACTTTTATGGGTTTGGCAGAGTACTATAGGAGATTTGTTCATGACTTTTCTTGGGTTGTGCATCCCATCTTTTACCTTTATTGGAAAGGGAAGAAGTTTGTATGGTCTGATAGATGTTACCATGCCTTGAGGACACTGAAGGAAAGCCTCATGCGAGTACCTATTCTTGTAGTGCATGACCCTCATGGTGAGTTCTTCATTTACATAGATGCTTCTTTAGAAGGACTAGGAGATGTGTTAATACAGGAGGGCTAAGTTGTTACTTTTGAGTCTCACAAAGTAAAGGATTATGAGCTCATGCCTTGGTTCAGTGGAGACATTTTATTCTTGGCAAGAGATTTACACTCAAGACTGATCACTTGAGTCTTTGCCATCTCTTCACATAGCCCAATCTCAACACTTGTTAGTGGCATTGGATGGAGTTTAATTATGAGTATGACATGGAGATAGAGCATGTGAAGGGGAAGAAGAATATGGTTGTAGATTCCCATAGTAGGCATAGAAATTTTTATGGCTACTATAATGGGTATAGATTTACGGAGTAGGATTTTAAAGTAACTTCGTCACGACAACTTCTACCTTGTAGAAAGATAAGATATTGAGTCTCAAAGACCCCTCGAGGGGAAATTTGATGGTTTTTCATTAGAGAAAAATGGTGTTCTTAGACAAAGGGGTTGGACATATGTTCCTAGATATGGAGGCTTAAGATAGGATATTTTGAAATAGGCTTATCATGCACCTTATTCAGCCCATCCTGAGGTGAACAAGATGCATGCCACTTGTTGGTATCAAAATTTGTTATCACTTTCAAGCTAAGTAGCATCACAGATTTGGCACAGAGCATAGAGATAGATAGATCATGATGTGCATCGTTTTTTAGCTGGGGATGATATCTAACTAGCCCTTTGTCAGTCAGATTTGTGGAGAGAATGATAGCACCTTCAAGAGGATTTGACCTATGCTCACTACTTTAGGTCGTGCCTTTCGATGAGGGTGAGAGGACCCATAGTGTAACCTTTGTTTGATGAAGGAGATGGAGATATCCTTCTTTTGCAAAAAAATTATGAAGAAAACCTTGGGAAAATATGGTCAATACTCCATAATTTAACTCTCAAGATTTGTCACTTCTAAAAGATGGAGATACTTTCAAAACAATGCTAAGGTTATTTAAGACATTATGGGATCCTGATTGTTCTGCATATTTTAGTAAATAGATTTTGTTCCATTGTTTATATATAGGGAAAAAATGGGTAGTTTACGATGGATTCATGGGTTTTGAATGATTTTGGCGAGAGATTAAGAAGGATAAAGTTGATTAGACTAGATCTTTAAGAAACTTCACAACAATATACAACTCAACAACAGAAAGCTTCAGAATAGTTAAGATGTTCCTTCAACCAGAAGGTGTACTTCAATGGAGGCCCAAATTAGCAAGTTTTCACACAATATTTGAGAATCTAACAAGAAGGCTCGAGTTAAAAGACTCAATTAAATACCAAAATATATGATCAATCATGCCTAAGGTACTCCCAAATACTTACAAACAATCTTTATAACAAAATGAAAGTGAAGTGATTTTAAATCATTTGTCTCATCACAAGATGAAGGCTCTTCTTGAAATGAAATTGAAAATGCCACTAAACAGTCATAGGGATAAGATCCTATGTTATTTCACAAAGATTTGAATGTAACATTGCAATAGGAACAAGAAAACCTACTTACAGACATTTTGAAACAAAGAAGACACTAATTGCTCCAAGATTAACACAAATTAATTTCAAAATTGCTTAAATTCATCAAGAGGGGAAATCTTCCAGAGAAATATAAGTGCTCTTCAATGGCTATACATCTGTAAAAAACTTGACATGATAGAAAATCTAACAAAGAAGAAATTAACAAGTTATCTCGGATTGGTCTCTCAGGAAGACAAATTTTCTCAATTTTTCTCTTAAGAATTCAACCCCTGACCATTTGCAAAAGTATTCTCATTGCATTTATACATTTTAATCACTCAATTTTCCACCCAAAAGAGAAGAATATTCGAGGTACATTTTCTTGTTACCAATTTTCCTCAAAAATCAACATTTAATAAATTCACATCCGAAAGCTACCAGGTGAACAAATTGTGAAATGATCACATTTCTTGGGCCCTCGACCAATGAATAGGATGCCATGCCACAAATTTTTGGCAATCCTTCTAATCATTCTAATTTTTTCATGTGAGAAATCCCCTTTTTAATCATTTTCTGGAGGCTCTGCACAACTTGATATGACGGGTAATCCTTTTTGCTCTCGAGGAAACACCTTTTTCATCTTTTGCACATACAACTTTCATAATTTCATCCTTTTACCTTTCTTTCCTCTACAACTCTATCCGTCATCGAAATTTTCTGGTAATTCCTAATTTTACAAGTGCCTTAGCAATTCTAACTTCAAAATATTGACCTTAACAATCCTTGGACTCACAAATTAATTTCCAAATCCATTCAATGGAACTCTATAGATAGAGATGATAAGGAATTTCATCAAAAATTGATGAAGAACAGTGCGTATTCGTATCTCCAGGAGTCTTGGAGCAAAAAATGGCAGAATAATAGACGTAATGCACAACAGTCATTGATTTTTCCCCTTCTCCACTTTATTTTATAACCGTCCACATGTTTCATTGTTGTAACTGCAAAGGAGAAGTACATGGGAAAGTTTCCAAACAACCGCGAGCCTTCCATGTGCCTTGGGCCCAAGCAAAATGCCATTTGGTATCTAAAAAATTTTCAGCAAAAAAAAAGGATCCAACAAAATCCTCCACATGTCTCAATGACACACTTTGATATGTACTTGTCCCTGCCTTGTTGAGCGTACATCATCGTTATCTAGGACTCTAATATGGAAACCTATGCCTCTGTACCTATCAGCTCCCCCTGCATGATCCCAAGCTGTGTCACCAAAGTAGCCACCTACCCCTGTAGGGTGTCTCTCTAAACTGTGATGGTGGCTAAGTCTGGCTGCCCTGACCTCAGTGGTACGGCTCTCAGTTGTTCCGCCCACCACTGCCTATACCCATATGCACCCCAACATCATCAATCTGAGTATCTACAGGATCCTCCTCCTATCCAGTTGGCACTATGGGTCATGGAGGAGACATAGGTCTCTCCACATCATCTCTCCTGTACTGCAGGAACAGAGGCGGTACACCCTGGACTAATCCAAACTGTTGTCTAACTTGCTCTACGGGTATTTACTCATGCTCTCCTGCTCTCCTCCCCTCTATCCAAAGATGTATTTATAGCCCAGCTAGCTCTATGGCCATCTGTCTGTATGAAGGGAAGCTCACATACAACATCTAAATGACATCCACCCCGGACAACCCCTCCAACAACATCTTGTAGTGCACTACATCATGGGTAGCTCTGGGTCCTTGAGCCTCTCCCATGGCTGGTACCCACCGCCTGTATCCCACTCTCAAAATTCACTGTGGGAATGCGTTGCCTGGGGCATCCCCATTGGTCGAGCACAAATAATGTGCTCGTAAGCCCAGTAATGCAGTAATACGACGTAGCAAATGCTGAATCTCCATAGTCACCCGTAGGCCCATAGCTCTATATACACCTGCATCAGCAATGCAGGTGCTCATGTAAACCATGTCTACTATATCATCATGTCATGGAACACTCCCATCAGTGACCTCAGGAATCTCCCACCCTCAGCTTCCGGAAATGTGAACCAACACATTACCTCCATCAAGAGTACAACTAACCTCATCTGCTTTGGATGAGCTCTATACATTGCTCCATAGCTCATGCTAGCATTATGGAAAGCTAGATCTACTACACCCTCACCAAAAATGGGTGCTAGTAACTCCTAAGATTCCTCTAAAGAGATGGAATAAACCTAGGCCCCCAATATGGGCAATAGCAGGATCCTGTAGACGTCCTCCAGGGTGATCATCATCTCACCCATCAGCAAATGGAAGGTGTTGGTCACCGAGTCCCATCTATCGATGAGGGAAACCATAAGACTCAACTCTCAGACTACATGCCAGTAGTGCCTCACCCCTATCAACCCCACCTCTGCAACATGTTGCCACTCTGCCTGCATCATGGTCACTTGTACTGTCAATAACAAGGGTGGCACCCAGGTGCTCATCCACAGCTCATCCCTCACCTGCATCCCAAAAAAGCAATGTATTAGTATACATTTCCCAACTTACCTATTTTACCCCACATCCCAACCTAATCTCTTTCCCCACCCCCATCTCGTTGGCCTTGTTGCTCACCCAAACCTACCCCAACCCATCCACCCAAACCTATCTACCCAAAACCACCCTCAACCCTTTCCCACGTACCCCCTACTTTCTCACCCTAAACCCTTCCCCTCTCACCTAACCCTTCCAAACCTAATCTACTTTTTGGTCCCAACTTATCCTTAGGTTAACTAACACATGTTATCATCAACTGACCCTGGTTATCCCCTGACTGACCATGGTCTCCCCTTGATTTGCATCGGTCACTGTTCTTGTGACCGATACCGGTCTCTATCCACTGACGTCGGCCACAAGATGACCGATGTCAGTCACTGTCATGCCACCCGCCACGACTTTCCAACCCTCCTTTTCCCCCTCCTACTCCTTTTACCCACCAAAATCCCTCTTCTCACCTCTAATTATTCCTCTTTATCTCTTTTAACATACCCCTTACTCTTCACTATCCCCGTTTCCCCCTTTTTTCCCTTATTTTAAAATTTCTTCCCCCCCAACCCCCATTTTTCACATTTTTTATATTTTAACCAAATTAACTCACAAATCAATAACAAAGGTTTAAATCCTACCTGATCCCACTGCCACCATCATGGTGAAACCTCTAGCCTCCATGTTGCTCCTCCCGATCCCTCTCCGGCCTCCGCTATCCTCAAAACACGTCCGACTCTCCAACTAATCCACTCAATCCACCTGATATCGTGGTCCCACCTTTCACCCAATCAATCTCGCCTATGTGGCTTGCCAACCAAACTCTCTGATGCTCTCTTTTATCCTCTTTCTCTTTTCTCTCTTCTTTTCCTTTTCTCCTTTTTCACAATACACAAATGAATTTTAAAACGTGATTTTTCCACTTTTTATACCCTACCTGACTCAACCGACCTCGGTTAACCCTGAACTGCTACCGGTTTGATGCCCTAGACTACTGCCATCGGTTCCTCTCCACCATCATCGGTTCATACTGACCACTGTCGGTTACGCTGCCTACTCATTTCCCTCACATTGACTTCACTTTCCTTACCTCCTTTTTCTTTTGCCTCCCCTACCCCTACCTAGACCACTTTACCTTCTTCTCTATCCCTCCACCTTCTTTAACCTCACCTTGTTAATCAATTGGCATCTCCTTTTTTCACCCCTACCTCGGCCTTACCCATGCTGTGACCTATCTACCTAGACCCATAACACTATTTGTGACCTTTGAACCAATGTGCTCGCTATACCTTGCAGCACTGTTACCTATGTTGTTTGACCTAATGACTTTACCTAGCCTATTGTCGTGACCATTTATCCTGACCCTACCTTTGGTGTACCAGAACATACCTAAACCTTCCTACCCCTAACCTATGTTGTGCTTCCTGATCATATCCTATACCTTGGATACCAGAATCACTTCAACCTTGTTTAGATAAATCTATTGACCTTAGACAATGTAGAGTTTGCAAGCTCTTCAACATGGTATCGTGTCACATTTTATATGTGTGCGTGCATTCAACCACCACTACCTTTGACCTTGGCCCATTTAAACGTTTACCTATATGCCCGATTTACCCTTTACTCCTTTCCACATTTTTCACTATTCTTCTTCACATCCACTTTTATCAAACCACTCGCCGATGTGCTCTTCCAACTCATCAATTCCTAGTTTAAGGGGGATCACCCTCATTCCCACTTGGGGCAACCACACTCTATTCTTGTTCACGTCGCTTACCAATACAAGATACGCAACAAGAAGGGGAAAAATGTAGACATCGATATTCTGTTGTAATCACCTTGGTCCTCTACTGCAGCCATATAATCAGTTCCTCATCCTCAACACTTTAGCACCTACCTCTTGCACCACACACATTTTAATTTGATTACTTTGATTAAATTTATGTCATTTATCTCCATACATATTAATTTAATTATTTTAATTAAGTTAATGACCATTTACTCACACACATATTAATTTAATTATTTACATAAAACTAATTCACCACCCTCACACACCTATTTAATATAATTGATATTATTAAATACACCTCACCTAACCACCCCCATCATTTGACCCATTAACCAAAACCCTAAAGCAATGTCCTAAATAAAACCTAACATTAGACCTATTCCCTCACCTCACATTAAAAGCCTCCTAAGGTCAATTTTCACCCCGAGGAAAAGAAGAGACCCTTATGAAATGGCAGAACAACTTCCTAGGAAATTGTTGAACAGCCTGAGATACCTCACCCAAACCGATGTTGGTTCACCCTAGACTGATGTCGGTTCACCCTTAACCGACGCCATTTATAACGAAACATACCAAATGGCCTATTTAGACCCATTTACAGCTTTGTAATATGGGTCTTTTTTAGGAGAAAAATTCTGATCTCGAATTTGATCTCTTTGGATGTGATAGCAGAACGAAGGTTGATTGGTGATCAACAAAGGCAACCAAATACACTGGCACAACAATGGGAATTTATTTTTAGCATCCTCCAATGCAGAAACTTCTTCATTCTTCTTCAGACCTGTACCTCACAGAAGAGTAAGTATCCTCCTTCAATCTGCTTCATTTCCTTATCATCAGCTGTAGTATTTGGGGTAAAGGAACCTAGTCCTTTACTCTCTGTCCGTTTCCTCTCTCCAATTTCAGCCACCTTCCATACCCAATCATCTTAACACTTGGCCTAATTTCCTATTTGACCTCCTTAGTAGTTTCATACCTTCGTAACATATCTACACCCTCTCTGTGATCTATCCCCATCCTCTATCCACTCCACTTTTTCCCCAAAACTCAAAAAACCTAGACTGTGAGATTCCACCATGCCTGACTTAACCATCATCGATTCTCTCTAACCTTCACTGGTTAAAGTCAAACCGTCGTTAGTTACAGTAAAACTATGGTTGGTCTCTGTGTCACCTGATTTCTACCAGAATAACAACATGTTTCTGACATATACCTACCTAGACACCTAGTTGACCTTCAGATTTGTATCTAACCTAGCCTGTTAGCTAAGATTCACCTATAACAAACCTACTTGACCTATGGATCTCCTTCTAGCCTAGCCTGTTACATTAGATCTAGCCTATTGTGTTATTTATGACATGCCTAAATCATATTAAACTACAGTAGGACAATATTTACTTTGTTTCAGCATTGAATTGTTTTAAACAGTGGATTGATAGCTATCTAGGAAGTATCGCACTTCCAGGATCTAGCACATGCTAGGCAGTCCACTGCATATATTGTTTAACTCTCTTTTGTGGTCTTGTCTTGGTTCTTATATAGGTCGTTCCTCCTAGCCAAAAGAAAGATCTCACAATCACTTTGATTCAAAATTCAGATACGTGCACATACAACCTTCAACCATCTCAAGCCAGGTATCCTCTTACCACCTTTACATTATCATTTTCATCAAGTACTTCTCAGAAAATTAAGAAATTAGGTGAAACACTTCATTAGTGAGCTTGAGTAGGTGTTTCAAGATTTGACCATGTACTAGTGACATGAAGGGTCGTGTGGTGATTCATCTTCTAAGGAGAAGAAGCTCCACGTAGACTCAAAGACAATTACTTGGGAGCTCTTCGAGGAGTGGATTAGGAGAAAATACTTATCCAAGAGGTTTATTTAGTGGAGGCTAGATGCATTCCATGATTGACATCAGGAATCTATGATAGTAGCAGAGTACAAGATTCGATTTATGGATGTACTTCAGTATGTCGACTACATGCAAGATGAGCAGGTCAGGATTCACAAGTTCATCATGGGCCTAAATTTTGATTTGGGACATGCGGTATGCATTCATTGTCTACCCACTATAGTAGAGGTCATGAAGAAGGCCTACATTGTATAGGAGACTAGGGGGAAGTATCAACATGACAAATATAGAGTGCGGTGACGAATCTAGAAGATGCAGGATAGAAAGTTGAGGGGGTCAGTGCCTCCTCCTTGTGGTGGACACGGTTCTACATAGTCCTCATTCAGGTCACTGTAATAGCCACCTCAGCAGTAGCAGCAGTAGACTCATCCACCATTGAGACCTCCTAAGATATTTGATACTTAGAGCGGATGGAGTATGGGGTCTCCCCTAGGGATCCCATTAGGACAGAGGGTGTACCGAGAGCTCAGTCATCAGGAGCTCATCAGTAATGACAATAGAATTCCATAGTAGGATCATCAAGATCCATGACAAATACCACTAAAGTATCTGTTGGGGCCGCATTTCATTGGAGGCGACCAGACAGGTGTTATGAATGTGGTGTTCTTTGACATCATTGGAGAGAGTGCCCACAAAACCTTAATAAAAAGGGTAAGGAATCAATTTTAGAGCCTACAGTTGGTGACATGGGAAATAACCAACATATCTATGTAGCGGTTGAGAACCGTCAGGCTGAGCACTAGGGCACGGTGATTGAGACTATATGGTGGTATTCCTACCTCTATTATGTTTGATTCTGGTTCACTTGATTCCTTTATTACACCATCTTTAGTAGAGTGTTACAAGATGGTGGTAGTTAGATAGTGCCTTAGTTAGGACGTCGAGATGGATTTTGGAGCTAAAATAGCTATAGACTCCTTAGTTAAGGAGTACGTAGTGGATTGGGGACCCTTCACCACTACCTAAGATCTTGATATCCTTCCTTTGGGTTCGTATGGAGTTATCTATGGCATGAATTAGCTATCTACACACAGAGCTAGAGTTGATTGTTACCATAAGGTTTTAACATGTACAGATGATTTGGGGGTTGAGTCAATGATAGCTAGAGTTAGGAGACCCATTTCTATCCGCACTATTTCCACTATGCAGCTTAATTTGTGTGCATGACATGGGTGTCAATTATATGCTATTACTATTAGTGATAAGTAGGAGGATGGGAAGAGTGGACCTTCACTTGATGATCACCCCATCTTTCAAGAATTTTCTGATGTTATTCCTAGCGAGTTGTTAGGGATGCCTCACCCGCGTGAGATAGACTTCCACATTGACTTGGTTGCATGAGTAGAACCTATCCCACACGCTCCTTATAGGATGACCACACTTGAGCTTTGTGAGCACGAGTTACAACTTGAGGTCCTTCTTTAGAAAGGCCTAATCCATCCTAGTGTATCTCCTTTGGGTACACCAGTGATTGAATTTTATTAATAAGAAGGATGAATCCTTGCGGTTGTGTGTGGACTACAGATAGATGAAAAAAGTAACAATCAAGAATTGTTACACCCTTCCTCATATTGATGATTTGTTTAACCAGATGAATGGGGCCACAATATTTTCTAAGATTTATCTTCTTTTTAGATACTATGAGCTGAGGATTGCAAAGTTAGATATCCACAAGTCATCTTTCAACACAAGATATGGGCACTAAGAGTTCACAGTTGTGCCTTTTGGATTAACAAATGTGATGGCAGTGTTCATGAGCTTGATGAACGAGGTGTATAGGATGTTTTGGGATCTCTTCATAGTCGTCTTTCTTGATGTAATTCTGATATAATCACGTATGCATGTGGAGCAAAAGGATCACCTTCGTTAGGTTCTACAGTATCTCTGTGAGCAACAACATTACAAGAACCTAGAGAAGTGTGCATTATTTCAGTCAGAGGTGAAGTATTTGGGAAACATCATTTCTGGGGAAGGTATCGCCATCAATCCTTCAAGTATTAGTGTCATCCTGGATTGGCCAACACCCATTAGTGTGACCGAGGTGTGTAGTTTCATGGGTTTTTCAGGGTACTACAGGAGATTTGTTAAGGAATTTTCTAGGGTTTTTCACCCTGTCACTTATGTTCAAAGGGAACAAGTTCTTATGGTCTAATAGATGTGAGTAGGCCTTCAGTATATTGAAAGAATGCCTCACACCAGCACCTACTCTTGCAGTGCCTGACCCTCAGGGTGAGTTCTTCATTTGTATAGATGTTTCTTTGGTAGGACTAAGAGATGTGTTGATGTAGGAGGGCCGAGTGGTTGTCTTTGAATCTCGAAAACTTAAGGATTATGAGATTAATTATCCTACTCATGACCATGATCTTGCAATATTTTTTCATGCCTTGGTTCGGTGAAGACATTTCTTTCTTCACTAGATATTTACACTCAGGACTGATCACTTGAGTCTTCACCATCTCTTCACACAGCCCAATCTCAATGCTCATCAGTAGCATTGGATGGAGTTTCTTTATGAGTATAACATGGAGATATAGCTTGTGAAGGGGAAGGAGAATGTGGTTGCATATTCCCTTCGTAGGTGGATTTATTTGGTTATGGATACTATAGTGGGTATAAATTTACTAAGAAAGATTTTGCAAAAAATTCCTCATGACAAATTCTACCTTGTAGCCAGATCATAGATTGAGTCTCAAAGACCCCTTAAGGAGAGTTTTGATGGATTTTCATTAGAGACAGATGTTCTTCTCAAACACAGGGGTCGGATATATGTTCCTAGCAATGGAGGCTTGAGATAGGAAATTTTTGAAGAGGCTCATCATGCACCTTACTCAACCCATCCTGAGGTGAAGAAGATGCATGCCACCTTGAGAAAGGTATACCATTGGAGCGGTCTATAGAGAGACGTATCTCAGTTTGTGTCACGTTGTTTCATTTTTTAGAAGGTGAAGGTCACGCATCAACACCCAGCTATCCTTCTCTTCCCTCACACCATACTAGAATGGAAAAGGGACACCATTTCAATGGATTTCATAGTTGGGTTACCGACGTCGAGATACTAGCATGAAACCATCATGGTCACGGTGGATAAATTGATGAAAGTGGCTCACTTTTCTCTGGTGAAGACAACCTACACAGCTAGTGCAACAACCTAAGTATACCTTGATGAATATTTTAGAGTCCATGGGATCCCATGGAAGATCATTTGTGACTGTGATCCCTTGTACACTTCTCACTTTTGAACTACCATGCAACATGCTCTTGGGACAAAGATCAACTTCAGTATAGATTATCACCCTGAGATAAAGGGAAAAATAGAGTGGGTCAATCAGATCTTGGAGGACATGCTTAGGATGTACATCATGGACCATTAGTCGAGGTGGGAGGAGTACTTGTCTTTGGTGGAATTTTCCTACAATAACAATTTTTAGAGTTGATAGAAATATCTCCTTTTCAGGTATTGTATGGCAGAGAGTGCAACACACCGCTGAGTTAGGATAGACATGAGGTTAGGGTTTCTCTTGGGTTTGCTTTAATACACGATATAGAGGAGCAGGTTGTTATGATCTAATAGATATTATAGGAGGCTGATTATAGACAAAAGAAATATGTATATCAGTGGAGGACTGATAGTAGTTTTGAGGTGGGCACAAATTTTTTTTTTTCGTGTCAGGCCTCATAAGATCCATATCAGTTGCGGAAAAGGCTCTAAGCTTGCTCCTATATTTGTTGGTCCCTTTGAGATCTATGAGCGTATCTATCATTTTACATATCGTCTAGCATTGCCACCCTATTTGTCTTGCATCCATGCTGTATTTCATGTTTCTTTACTTAGGAGGTACGTTGCAGACCCTACTCATATTTTAGTTTGGACGTCATTGTAGGTGCATGATCATGGGTAGGTGATGGTGGAGCCCATCCATATTTTAGAGCGCAAGACATTGGGCCTTTGAGGCAGAGAGATTGATTAGGTTTGCGTTCACTGGGATCGATACGATGAGACAACAACTACGTGGGAGGATTCCACACCCCTAAGATCACATTTCCCACACTTGTTCCAGTGACTTCCAGGAGGAAGTCAAGTCTAAGAAGAGGGGGATGTAGTGCCCACTCCTCTTTGACAGTTATATATTTATGATTCTAGTTGTTATAGATTAGAGTTATGGACACTTTTATCACATTTTAACTATTGACATATGAACATTATTATTTTGATTACTTAATTGATAGAAATATGGATGTTTAGACTTATGATATGATTTACAGGATGAATTATATGCATGTTTTGGATATATCAAATGGTTGATCTTGATCTTATATTCTACTGATGCACTTAATTCAGTTATTATATGATGTTAAGTTGATGTATTTTATGTCGTGATCTTATTGGTAGTTTATAAATCAATGAAATTGATATAATTAAAATTGTGAACAATGGTGAATTTCTGGTTTTGAGATGGTTTAGTTACGATAATTGATTATATGTATATGCATGTATTTTTACTATTTCGATGTTGTTAATATGGCCACGAGGCCATAAAATTATTGTCTTAATTTTTTCAGTTGTGCACAACACAATAAACCAAAGGGGGATAGGAGACCAACAGTGAAGGAATATGGAGTACTGGAAACAAGTCAGCATGGAAACATGTGTATTTGTTTTTTATATGTTGATGTTGTTTGTTTTGAGGTCCCCATTGGGGGGTGACCTCAAATGTGACCTTGGGTAAGTTTATGACTTGTTTTGTTGAATTTATTAATTGTGAATTATTGTTTTTTATTAGTATGTGGAGTATTTTATTAATTTTGTTCAACATCCCTCTTAAGTTAATTTAAAAGTGTTTAACTAGTGATTATTAGAATGTGACAAAAGGGAGGAAATATATGTGATTTGGTAGCCTTAATGTGTGTTTTTTTGGAATGATTTCAATTTTTTTTGGGGTAATGTTTACTCAATATTCCTTGTGAAATTCGGATTTTTACCATCTAGGTTATTTTGGAGACTTGTGGGACAAGCTAAACTTGTCCCACACCTCTTAAATTCACCCACTCACTTGGCCTATTATGCGAGACACTTATTTTATGTCATATTTTGTGTTTTAATGAAGGAAATGTTATGAGGACTTAAGACTTGCCAACACATAATAATGTAATGCCCTCAATTTTCATCTACAATTAATTACATTTTTCTTACATGGGTATTTAATTTTGTCTTTAGGGGGTGTGGGTTTGGGTTGAGTGTGTAAGAGGGTGGTCATTTCCCCCAACCACCAATTATTATGCTTTGGGGTTTGAGTTTGACCTTAGTGATGGTGGATATAGATAGAGATGATGTGGTGTCCTACATGGAACCACATCATCTCCCTCTCCCTCCTTTCTATATTTCAATTTTTGTGAGGTTTTGGTGGTTACTTGATTTGCTTTTGGTCTCCCATTTTGGTGGTAGTGCTTTATATTTGGAGTCAGATTTTTGGAGTTGAAGATTGCTTGGAATTGATTGGGCTTGGAGAGTTTTTGAATTTTCTTGTGGAGTGGATTCTTGCTATGGCAAGTTATGGTCTTCACCCTGGGTTTCTTCTTTTTCTTGTGTGTTTATATGTTGAATGAATGTTTTATTGTATGAGTGTTGTTAGGTACTAAAATGGCTTTAGGATGTGTATGAGAAATTAAAATGGGGAAAATTTCTTTTTCTTGTGTCATTTATTTGTTGAAGGCAATGGGTTAATAAATACCCACATGAGTTTCTTATTAAATATTAACCTATTTAGGATGAGTATGAAAAGTTGAGTGACCCACCTTTTTCTTTCTTGTTTTTTTATAATTTATTAAACTTGGGAGGCTTTAAAAGTGTATGGGAGGCATAAGATATTTTGGGGTTGATTGAGTTTTTGAGGTTTATTGTGGTGAGCACCCAAACCCTTGAGGGAGGCACAAGGGAATCCCCATATTCCACATATTCCTTTCCATACTTGACTCGGATTTTAGAGCACCCAAATGTTTTAACACAAAAGTGTTAGACTTGTGATATGACGTGACATATTGCGAGGAATGTTATATGCTTGAAGCTTAAGCTTGTCTATAAAGATGAATGTTTTGTGGTTATTTTCTTGTGTGATTTTTTTTAGAAATTAAATTGTGAAGCCTTGAATCTTTGGTTTTGCCAGATGGTTGTTCGATAAATATATCCATATGCATGTATTTTTCTATTTCGATGGTTAATATGGCTACGAGGCCATGAAAAGTATTGTCTTCATTTTTTTATTGTGCACAACACAATAAACCATTGGGGGATAGGAGAGTGAAGGAATATGGAGTACTGGAAACAAGTCAGCATGGAAACATGTGTATTTGTTTTTTATATGTTGATGTTGTTTGTTTTGAGGTCCCCATTGGGGGGTGACCTCAAATGTGACCTTGGGTAAGTTTATGACTTGTTTTGTTGAATTTATTTAATTGTGAATTATTGTTTTTTATTAGTATGTGGAGTCACTTTTATTAATTTTGTTCAACATCCCTCTTAAGTTAATTTAAAAGTGTTTAACTAGTGATTATTAGAATGTGACAAAAGGGAGGAAATATATGTGATTTGGTAGCCTTAATGTGTGTTTTTTTGGAATGATTTCAATTTTTTTTGGGGTATGTTTACTCAAATTCCTTGTGAAATTCGGATTTTTACCATCTAGTTATTTTGGAGACTTGTGGGACAAGCTAAACTTGTCCCACACCTCTTAAATTCACCCACCCAAGGCCTATTATGCGAGACACTTATTTTATGTCATATTTTGTGTTTTAATGAAGGAAAAAAACAATTAATTACATTTTTCTTACATGGGTATTTAATTTTGTCTTTAGGGGGTGTGGGTTTGGGTTGAGTGTGTAAGAGGGTGGTCATTTCCCCAACCACCAATTTATTATGCTTTGGGGTTTGAGTTTGACCTTAGTGATGGTGGATGTAGAAGAGATGATGTGGTGTCCTACATGGAACCACATCATCTCCCTCTCCCTCCTTTCTATTTATTTCAATTTTTGTGAGGTTTTGGTGGTTACTTGATTTGCTTTTGGTCTCCCATTTTGGTGGTGTTTTATTTTTGGAAAAAAAGAAAGATTGCTTGGAATTGATAGGCTTGGAGAGTTTTTGAATAATTGTTGTGAGTGGATTCTTGGTTGAAGTTATGGTCTTCACCTTGTTTCTTCTTTTTCTTTGTGTTGATATGTTGAATGAATGTTTTATTGTATGATTGTAGGTACTAATGGCTTTAGGATGTGTATGAGAAATAAAATGGGGAAAATTTCTTTTGGGAGGCATAATAGTTTCTCTTGGGTATTTAGGATGAGTGGGTTAGGTGCCCCAACTTTTTCTTATCTTGTTTTTTGTTTATTGTGGGAGGCATAAGAGTGAGGGAGGCATAAGATATTTTGGGGTTGATTTAGTTTATGAGCTTTTGAGGTGAGCACCCAAATCCTTGGGAGGCACAAGGGAATCCCCATATACCACATATTCCTTTCCATACTTGACTTGATTTTAGAGCCAATGTTTTTGGAAGTTTATGTCTATAAAGATGAATGTTTTGTGGTTAAACTTAGTGTGATTTTTTTTAGAAAGTAATGGAAGCCTTTTCTTTGTTGCCAATGGTTGTCAAATATTCCATATTGTTTCTTTGATGGGGCTCGAGGGCCAATGAGGAAGTAGGATTCACTTCCTCATTGGAGTATTGGTTGGGTGGAGAGTGTTGCCTACTCCCTCATTTTTGGTGGTTGTGTTGATCTTTTAAAGAAGGTTGAGCTCAAATGATGAAGGCCTCCTTGTGGAATTTGGAGAAAAATATTAAGAACACCCTTTTAAATATTTTACCAAGTTGTCTCCATTGTGTATGGAGGACTTGTAAACTTGTATTTGTTTAAAGTGAAGTTCTTAGTTGTTTTGTTATTAAAAAAATGTGATCTTAGCTGACTTTGTAAATGAAACAAAAGGCTTGAAAATCATTTCCTTGTTGAAATGAGAAACTATTAGATTTTTAAGTATCACCTAGTTATATGAAAATGTATATTACTAATATAAGGGATTTATATGTATATTATAAATGATATAGACAGCTTTGTTCTCAATTTAGTTGATTTATTACCTTAAAAATGTGTGTTCTTATTTTTAAAAAAAGAAACATTGGGAAATCTTGTTATAAAATAATTGTTTGAGGTGGTTGAAACTTGCATTTTGTGTTGAAATAAATAACCACTCTTATTGTATTAAGTGAAAAGGTTGAAATAAAATAAAAAAGTAGTTTTGTGCTTGCTACATAAAAGTAACTTGGAAGAAATTATTTTTGTATTACCTTATATTTTGAATGAAATCTTCTTATTTGTGTATTAGAAAGAACCATAAATTTTTGAAGTCTTCTCAAATTTACCTTCGAATGAATAGGTTGAAATTTCAAGATAATCTTACTCAAACTTAGGTACCCAAACTAATGATCCTAAATAAATCTCCAAACCATCTTGCTATGACTTACATTATGACTAAATTTTGATTTGCACTTATATAACTATCTGGGCTCATTTTACCAAAAGAAATTTTTTATACCTACACCTATTCACTGAAGTTAGTTTGAAAACTGTTATCCAAAGGGTAATGTTAGGGGATAACTATCGCCGTAGCTCTATATATAAATGTATATATAATATAAATTGGGATTATAGGGCTAAATATATCGGCGACTTGAATCTTATATACTAAGTAAATTTATCGAGCAACCTAAATGTTTTATAATATAAAACTTAACAATCTTATTATTAATGATCCCAATTAAAATGTATTAAGAAATATATATATATATATATATATATATATATATATATATATATATATATATATATATTGTAAATATGTAAATATTGTATGTGTATACATTTATATTCAACATATTATATAATAAAATAAAATAAATTATTTAAAAAAAAGGGAATTTTTTTGGGGCTCATTGAAATCCATATATCAACACCAGCTATACTAAGGAGGCCTTGCACTTAACAAAATTTGATCCCTTAGGGGCTCCCTTTGACAGAAATATATTGATATTATTATAATGAATACAAATAATTAATAAAAACACAATTACACTAATATCATATAATTATTTAATTTAATGTTAATTTAAATTACTGTAAGCTAAACAAAATATATAATCATATTCTTTTTTTAACAATTTCAATTACAATATCTTAATAAAATGCTGAGGTATGGTTAAATATTGTTTGTAAATACTAGCTTTGCACATGAGTTGCAATCAACACCAGTGATGTTAGATTGTAAATTTATCATGGAGGGAATTAACTGTGACAATGTATTTGATATTTACTTCTGCATTCATGTTGTTTCACTAAATTAATTAATTCCAAACATTGTTCAACAAAAAGTACTGCTTTAGTAAATAGATATGCAAGACAACTCACACTATTTCACCAAATCTATTAATTGCAACTATAAATATCCAACATCTGGACGAAAACAAATATCTAAAATACTTTTGCATTGAATCCGCGGAATTTGACACTTTCCAGCAGGAACATCTTCAAAGGAGAATACCTACCGGCGAAAAATATATTTGTCAAGGGCATTTGATTTCTGTAGACTTTCTAACAATTTAAATACTAAATAAAAAATTTCTCCATGATCTACAAACTACTATCTATAAACTAAACAAAGGTTTCAAAGTAAACTATGCTAGTGAAGGGCATTTGAAGATGTTTCCGGGGAGCGATCTGAACTATTTACAGTGATGCCCGTAAACCACTGCCGAATGTTATTTCCTATCGTTAGTACCTTAGAAGACTATAGGTATTTAAACCACACGTTACGTTGCCAGGTTGAATTGTTAACCAGTGAATTTAAAAACATCATTCATAAATTGTTTGTTAAAAACATTATGTAAAACAGTGTTTTTCATGGATGTTTGATATTATACTTTGTGATTTATTATAAGAAAACGGCAGAATAGTAACAGCTGAGACATCATTAAAATCAGGGTACGTGAAAGAAAGATTGTATATAAATGTTGTCACCAAAAAATGTGGGTTGGCAATAAATAAAAATATTGAGATCCCAGATAACATCGCTATTTGTGTAACTTCTGAATTAAAATATATGTATAATGTAAGATTAAGATTAATATTAGAGCTTCTTAATTTCCTTTGATCAATATATGTATAATTTATAATTTTTCTTACAATTAAAATACCATGCCAAACACCTTTATTTAATATAATTAACCTTACATTTCCAAGTTTACTGATTTGAATTCAATGTATCCTCGCTCCATATTTTCGAAACCTCTTTTATGTTAATCAATGCTTCATTATCAGTCAAACATATTTGCATCTTATTTCGTGCCAAATCCTTAATAAGATAGATGGAGCAGGCCTTAGATCCTCTTTGCGAGACTAATAATAATAATAGCCACCACAGCTAGGATACGAATGTCTTGGCAGATACACATAACTTATATTTGGAACCGGATTTGGCTTAGGGGTTTCTTTCTTCTGCACCTCCTTCTCTGGCTGCTTTTTCTCAGGCTCTTTTGCAGGCCCAACGCTCACTATTTCCGACCGCCCAAATTTTCTGAGTTTGTTGGCAATGAAAACTGGATCTGCATCTCCTATAACTGTGATTTTTTGCTCCTTCATATCAGTTTGCACTGATTCAACGCCTGTCACAAATCCGAAAATACTACTACAGTAAAAAACATTCTGTTATAGAAAAAAAATAAAACAATGGTACCACATAGAAACCCTTTTGGTGGATCTTCATACCTTGGATGTTTGCAACAGTCTTCATGGCTCTTTTCTTGCATTTATCACAGTTGAGGTCCACCTTCAGCACCATTTTCTGCACAACAACTTTTATTTGAAAATCTGGAATAAAATTTTGAAAACAAAATTGGGTTCTGATGGCCTACCTTAGACATATTCTTTTCTGCTGCTGATGGATTAGATTGTTGCCTGCTCTTTTGCCACTTCTTCCGAAGATAATAGAAACTGCTTTGGCAGATAGAAATATGAAAATATTAGGTGAGAAAACCTTGGAGTTGTTTTCTACCGGTCAAATCTACACTCGTCACATGATTTTTATATTGGGAGTGGTTCTGGTGTCATGTGTAGTGGACTTTTTCTTGTCTATGGTTAGAAGCAACATTTAGATGGAAAGGGTCAGCAGTCTTATGTCACTCTATTAACTTCGAAATTTAACTTTAATAGTGTCAAAAAAGTACATTCTTGGTGGAATAGGAAATATATATCTTGACTATCAAATAGATTAGCACATTTTGAATCTATTAAATATATATGTAGACTACAAAATGGATGAGCACGTTTCGAATAATCTTTGTAAATCGATCCTTCCCCGAAAAAGAGGAAAAAATATATATACAACATTAGTTTTTTTTTTTTTTTTTTTAATAATTATAAAACCAATCAAACATGGCTCTCTTATTGACTTTGGATATTAGTTTTTGTCCTTCGATCTTTTCCCTGAATATGCTGGAGGATTCGAGTGTCATTTAGTGTTTTGGCAGTCTTTGTTTGAGTATTTTTTTTATTTAATAAATTTTATCTTAACCAAAAAAGTTTTAAGTATTATCTATTTTTAACCGTAACATTGCTCGTTAATTTACATACTACTTTGCTTTCATTTGAGCTTTACGTATCCGTAGGCTCAAATTTATGATATTGTTGTCAAAGCTTTAGGAAAGAGAAATACATTTTTCATCACAGTGAAAGGAATTTCCAAATTGGACTATGGGCGGCACCTGTTATGTTTGACACAACATACTCAAATGGATGGTTAGCATTTCGATTGTTTTTTAACAAAGAGTGAAAATCTTAGCCATTGTTTCTTCGAAGCAAATTCTATATTACATTGTTTTATATTTGATTAATAATCGGAGATGAAATTTACGATAGAAATGTTGAAGGGGATGTATCGAATAAGTTAAACACAAGGGAGATAAATATTAAAAGAGGAAGAGGGGTGATGAAGAAGAATGTCGAGGGAGGAGATGTTCAAGGGTGCCGAAAATGGTGGAAGGAACCAATGTGAAAATATTATTTGTAACAACATGAAACTAGGGTTCATTTTAAGACCCCCCACTGCAGATTTTTTTTTTAAAATTGTATAGATTCCTTGGCAAATCTGTGAAATGATGATGAATATGAAGAAAACAGTTTTCGAATGGTGTCAGCTGGTAGTAATTTATGACTAACAACTTATATGTTGTTGGTTGTTAGTATATGATGTCGGGCAAAAACATATCTAACTTTTAGAAAAAACATTCTTCGACAATAGTAGTTAAAATAACTGGCTCAATGAGAAATCTCTCCTCACAAAATATGACTCAAAAAATTTTTTCAAAAAAATTGATTTTTTGTGAAAAAAACAGAAAATTTCGCTAATTTTGTATGGATTTTTTTTTATAGTTTCAATGGTAGCTATTAAAATGATTGTCTCAATGAGAAAAATGTCCTCCCAAAATATGGTGTAAGAAAAAAAATTCCCGTACGACATTTCCGCACAATAGCATGGAAGTATGAGAAATCTGTATTTTTCCCTATCTAACGACATTACGACATGGTAGCATGGATGTAATGAAATTACTTGTATAATTCAAATCATGAGCAGAAATATAACACCAAATAACAAAATATTCCAGAATAATGATCTCAATATGCAATTAGAATAGCTTCGCCACTTCGAGGGGGCAACCTCCAAACCATACAATAATACTCAAATGCTCCAATGATGATAAAATACTACCTACTAATGTCTATATATACTATTCCTATGCTATGGCCAACACCAAGGCTAACCCACTAATGAAAATATAACAAATATGAAAGAGATACATAATGATAAGAAGTTACGATAGCCACAATTCGGCTATATACATCCAATATAAAATATATGATTAAGGGCATAGCATGCCCCTCCCCTTCGAAGCAACATTGTCCCCAATGTTGAGAAGATCTGGATGCTACTATAGGAAATTTGCATCCTCTCAAGTTGCGTCTTCATCGTCTAGATTTCTCCACTTGATCAAATACTCAGTGATGACCCTTGTCCTCAACCGCTTATTGCGTGTCTGAAGGATGCATTCTAGTTCCAGGATGATTCTGCCCTCTTCATCAAGCTCAGGTAACACTGTCTGGGTTGATATTGTCTGTCCAATTACCTTCATATGAATTCGAGTAGCCGGAGGAAGTTCCAATTTGTATGCTACATTTCCAATCTTCTATAACACTTGATAAGGACCATAATACATAGGTGAAAGCTTGTTATCCTTTTTGTGTTGTTTTAAGGAAATTTGCTTATATGGTTGTAAATGCACAAAAACCCAATCAATGACTTCAAAATGTATTTAACTACGATGTTGGTCTACCTGTTGCTTCATGCGGTTTTGTGACATGGCCAAATTCTCCCTAAGACTAGAAAGCACCTCTTGTTGGTGTTGAATATGTTCTTCAACTGCTCGAACCATTGGCTGGACTCTCAAAGATGAAGTGATAGATGGTGGATGGTACCCATATAATGCCAAGAAAGGAGACATTTTAGATGAAGTATGAACGGAGGTGTTATACCACCATTATGCCAGTGGTAACCATTAGACCCATCTCGATTGCTTATTTGATGTAAAACAATGAAGATATCCCTCCAAGAACTTGTTTACCACCTCTGTTTTCCCATCAGACTAGGGATGATAAGAGGAACTACAAGCTCGTTGTGTGCCCAAGCATGAGAACAAGTCAGTCCAAAAATTACTAGTATATATAGGGTCTTGATCACTTACTATAATCTTTGGTATCCCATGCAGCTTCTGAATTGTATCCTTGAAGGTCGTTGCTACTATACTCGCAACAAATGGATGTGATAAAGCACAAAAATGGGCATATTTGGTGAGTCTATCCATCACCACCATGATTACATTTTTACCTTCTAATTTAGGAAATCCTGTGATGAAGTCCATAGACACCTCTTTCCACCTCTGGCTAGGAATAGATAGAGGTTGTAAAAGACTTGTGGACTTAATTGTTTTGCCCTTATTTTGCTGACAAACCATGCATTCTGCCACAAAATTTTGGACATCTACTTTTAGCCCTTCCCAGAAAAAATCATTCTTGATTCGATGATGAGTCTTTAAGAAGCCAGAATAACCCCCTACTGGAGAAGCATGGAGCTCAGATAGAACCCTATATTTAAGGATTGAATTCTTACATAGATATAATCTATCTTTATACCATAAAACATCTCATTTTCATAAAAAAATTTCTGACATGTTTAGATCTTGTTGGAGATTCTGAATGAGATTTTGTGTACCTGGGTGATTTTTCCAATCAGACCTTACATCCTCTATCCAATCCTCCTGTAATACAAATATGGCACACATAAAATGCCTGGGTAGATTCATCCTTCCGAGATAAAGCATCAACAACTACATTCTCTTTTCCTTTCTTATATATTATCTCAAAATCATACCCCAACATTTTTTAGACCCATTTTTATTGTTCTTCTGATGATAAACGTTGCTCTAAGAAGTATTTAAAACTATCATGATCTGTCTTTACTTTGATATGTCTTCCCATTAGATATGGTCTCCATTGTTTCACTGCATGAAGTATTTCTAACATTTCTTTCTCATAAATTGGTTTAGAGATATTCTTACCTTTGAATTGGTGTCTCTCGAAGGAAATGGGTTGCCCTTCTTGCATGAGTACTGCCCCCATACCATACCCTGAAACATCACATTCAACAATGAATGTTTTTGAAAAATCTAGGGTGGCTAGAACTGGAGTGGTGCACATGGCCTCCTTCAACTTCTCAAAGGCCATAGTAGCTTGCTCGTTCCAATGGAAAGAGTCCTTCTTCAATAAAGCTATGAATGGTGTTGCGATGCTGCCATAATTCCTTACAAATCTACGATAATAACCTGTAAGCCCCAAAAATCATTAGTGAATTTTTAGGGTTTTGGGAACCTTCCATTCAAGCATGGCTTTTATCTTGTTAGGATCTAGTTTAACACCTTCATAAGAGACAATATGACCTAGATATTCAACCTTCTTGACACCAAAAGAACACTTAGAAGGCTTTGCATAAAGTTGATGTTGTTTAAGAGTTTCCAACAACTTATCTACATGATGCAGGTGTTCCTCCCATGTTTTACTATAGATTAATGTATCATCAAAGAACACTAAAACAAACTTTTGAAGAAATGGCTTAAAGATGGAATTAATCAAGCTTTGAAATGTAGAGGGTGCATTTGTTAGTCCAAAAGGCATTACCAAGAACTCAAAGTGTCCTTCATGTGTCATGAAGGCTGTTTTATGAATATCTTCATCCTTGATTCTAATATGATGATATCCAGAACAAAGATCAAGTTTTGTAAAGAAAACAACACCATGTAACTCATCTAGCAAATCATCAATTATAGGAATAGGAAACTTATCTTTAACTGTGTACTTATTGAGTTCCCTATAATTTGGACACATGCGCCAATTGTCATCTTTTTTCCATACCATCACTACAAGAGAAGAGTAAGCACTTTGACTATGAGAAATAAGTCCTGCTTCTAACATCTCTTGAACTATCTTCTCAATCTCACTCTTTTTTATATAGGGGTACCTATAAGGTCGGATGTTGGGTGGTTGACTCCATGGTACTAGCTGGATGGCATGGTCATGGTCTCTTTTTGGAGGCAAACCCTTGGGCATTTCACCAAAAACCCTTGAGTGCTCATCTATAACTGCTTGCATATCTGTAGGTATAAATGTATTGAAATGATGTGCTTCCAATGAAAATAGTTGTGCTACAAACTCTGCTGCACCCTTTCTAACAAATTTTTGCATCTGATGAGAACTTACCATCTGTGGGGACTTTGCTCTTAGTCCTTTTAGTTTAAAATTCCTCCCTTATGACTGAAATTGCATGAACAACTCTTAGAAATTCATTTCAATGGTTCCTAAGGTGGTAAGCCACTGAACTCCTAACACAATGTATGCTCCTCCCATGGCAATGGCATACATATTGCTAGTTAGCAAGTAATCTCCCATGGCAAGATTAATGTTATGGTATTTTTCCTAAACAACTAACATTTTTCCCATCAGCGACCATGACTTGACATTCTGGAGCTGGATAAACAAAGCAGTTCAAGCGTACTGCTAACTTATGATTGATGAAATTGTGAGTACTTCCTGAATCAATCAACATTGTTACCATCTATTTTTTTAAGAATCAAACTACTTTGAGAGTTTGGGGTGTGCTAATACCAAAAATTACATGGCATGATATTGTTGGTTGGGGATCTCCTAATTGCTCCTCTGGCTCTACCTCTTCATCTTCTTCATTTTCTTCTTCTTCATTAGGTCCCTCAATGTAGAACAACTTCTTTTCCGCACACTTATGTCCGGGTCCAAATTTTTTGTTACAATTAAAACATAACCCTTGAGGTGTCAGTCGCACTGGTCGAGGGAATGATGGTGGAAGGGTGCTACGATCTCTGATAGTACTGACATTTTGTTTCCGACTTGAAAGAAAATTTTCCTTTGCCCTACGTGCCATGATCATGGAGTCTAAAACCTTATGAGGATTAAACATATGCACCTCAGTCTCAATTTGTTCTTTAAGACCCCCAAGAAATAAGTCATTCAAATTATCTTCAGGAATATTTTCAACCCGTAAGGAAAGGTTTTGGAATTGATGGATGTAATCTTTGACTATTCATGTTTGTCAGAGATTTGCTAATTGGCTGAAATAATTCTATGACACACTAGAACTATAGTGCAATTGCAACTCTTCGGTTTATACTGTCCATGTAACATTGAGGCCACTCTTTTTCCTTTGAGCACATAACCATCGATACCAAATCAATTGGTCAGGTTCAAGATACAACGATGCCATGGTAACCTTTTGTCCCAATGGAATCTGATGAAGATCCAATTGAGTGGATCCTTTCCATCAAACTTACGCATTTCCACTTTTGGAAGAATGTTACAGGCTTGTAGAGTGTTTGTATTTGGATTGGTCATGTTTGCAGATCCACCCTGGCTAGTTTGTTTATTACTTTGACCTAAAGATCCACCATGGTTAATATGAGTATGATTGAGTTGTGGCTCATTAGGAATGATATGATGACCCATGATATTGTAGCTAAATTATTGAATGAAATCCTCCAATCGTTGTCCAATCTTTTCTACATCTTCTTTGCTGGCCACTCTACCTTTGAGGTTTCATAACTCTAACTCAAGATAGCTGACCTTATGGTCAGTTGAATTAAACCCTAACCCTAAGGACTTTGTAGATACCCCTTCTAACTCTAACTCCTCAACTATTATCTCATCCTTATCAGGGGTTTTACTTGGAGTGATGGGATTCTTTTTTCCTCTTGTCGAAGGCCCAACCATGATGCCCCAAAATGGTAAGATTTAAGGATCAAGGTCAAAATTTAGGGTTTCAGATTTCAATAAAAATTCGGCCAAATTTTATAAGACTCAAAGAAAGAACTCAAACTAGTTTTTAGTCTTATTTCTGGAAATGTAAATAACTTTGAAAAATTCCACAAATTGTACCCTATGTAGCCGAATTATGAAAAACCATTAAACCGCTATAACTTTTGTAAAACAAGTCAAAAATTATTAAACTTTTGAGGGAAGCTTACTTGACTGATTTCTACACACCACAATAACATTTGCAAAAAAAATTGCTACCGATGTTGAGATATGGATGAACCTTCAAAATTAGGGTTTGACGTAGTGTTGGCCGAGTTCAAGCTCTAATACCACTTGTAATGAAATTACTTGTATAGTTCAGATCATGAGTAGAAATATAACACCAAATAACACAATATTCAAGAATAATGATCTCAATATGTAATTATAATAGCTTCGCCACTTTGAGGGGGCAACCTCCAAACCATACAATAATACTCAAATTCTCCAATGATGATAAACTACTACCTACTAACCTCTATATATACTATTCCTATGCTATGGCCAACACCAAGGCCGACCCACTAATGAAAATATAACATATATGAAAGAGATACATAATGATAAGAAGTTATGATAGCCACAAGTTGGCTATATACATCCAATATAAGATATATGATTAAGGGCATAGCAATGGAAAATGCTATCGTGTGGTAATGTATTTTTTTGTTTAATGACATTACCGCACGCTAACAACAAAAAGTACTATCGTATAGTAATGTTAATTTTTTTTGTCTAACAACATTAACACATGGTAGCTTTTGGAAAATGCTACCGTATGGTAATGGCATCAGCTTGTAACATAGAAAATGCTACTGCCAAGAAATACCACTAGTTGGTAAAATTTTCCATGTTACCGGCCCATGACATTACTACACGTTAGCTTGGAAAATTCTACCGATCAGTGATACCACCAGCTGGTGGCATGGAAAATGCTACTTGATAGTGACATGGAATACTGCCACCCATCTAGTAATTGAAACCTATTACCATTTAGTGACGATACCATACTGGTTGTAATGCCCACAATTTCAATGCCAAAGTAAAACAATAAAATTTACGAAATAATTATTTTTGTGTTTTATTGCTCGTAACACGACCATACATAAGCTCAAATAGAGAAATTTGACACCACATACGACACTTGCACAAACATGAACCACATAGACAACACAATATCACCAGGTGCAATTTGATGCCACACTTTTCCTACCGGTCATATCTACACTTGTCACATGATTTTTATATTGGGAATGGTTCTGGTGTCATGCATAGTGGACTTTTTCTTCTCTGTGGTTAGAAGCAACATTTAGATGGAAAGGGTCAAAAGTCTTATGTCACTCTATTAATTTCAAAATTTAACTTTAATAGTGTCAAAAAAGTACATTCTTGGTGGAATAGGAAATATATGTCTTGACTATCAAATAGATTAGCACATTTTAAATCTATTAAATATATATGTGTAGTATCAAATGGATGAGCACATTTCCAATAATCTTTGTAAATCCATCCTTCCTCGGAAAAGAGGAAAAAAAAAATATACAACATTAGTTTTTCTTTTTTTTTTATAATTATAAGACTTTGGATATTAGTTTTTGTCCAATGATGATTTCCTTCAATATGCTCGAGGATTCGAGTGTCATTTAGTGTTTTCGTAGTCTTTGTTTGATTATTTTTTTAATTTAATAAATTTTATCTTAACCAAAAAAGTATTATCTATTTTTAACCTTAACATTGCTCGTTCATTTACATACTAGTTTGCTTTCATTTGAGCTTTACGTATCCTTAGGTTCAAATTTATTATATTGTTGTCAAAGCTTTAGGAAAGAGATATACATTTTTCATCATAGTGAAAGGAATTTCCAAATTGGACTATGGGCGGCGCCGGTTATGTTTGACACAACATAGTCCAATGGATGGTTAGCATTTCGATTGTTATTAACAAAGAGTGAAAATCTTAGACATGGTTTCTTCAAAGAAAATTATATATCACATTGTCTGATATTTGATTAACAATCGAACATGAAATTTACGATAGAAATGTTGAAGGGGATGCATCAAATAAGATAAATAGAAGGGAAATAAACATTAAAAGAGAAAGACGGGTGATGAAGAAGAATGTCGAGGGAGGAGATGCTCAAGGGTGTCACAAATAGTGGGGGGAACCTATGTGAAATTATTATTTGTTACAACCACATGAAACTAGGGTTAATTTTGAGACCCCCCCACCCCAATTTTTTTTTTAAAAGTGTATAGATTCCTTAGTGGATCTATGAAAATGACTTTTGAAATGATGGTGAATATGAAGAAAATGGGTTTCAAATGGTGTCGTTTGGTAGTAATTGTTTACTAACAATTTATATGTTGTCAGCTGTTAGTATATGATGTCGGCCAAAAACCTATGTAACTTTTTGAAAAATCATTCTTCGACAATAGTAGTTAAAATGACCGGTTCAATGTGAAATCTCTCCTCACAAAATATGACACAAAAAAATATTCAAAATTTTTGATTTTAAAAAAAAAAAACAGTAGATTTAGCTAATTTAGTTTAGAATTTTTTTTGATATTTTTTAATGATAGCAGTTAAAACAATTGTCTTAATGAGAAATATGTCCTCCCAAAATATGGCATAAGAAAAAAATTCCCATATGACATTTCCGTAAAGTAGCATGGAAGTACGCGAAATCTATTTTTTGCTTTGTCTAATGACATTACAACATGGTAGCATGGAAAATTATACCATGTGGTAATGTATTTTTTTCGTCTAATGACATTACCTCACGGTAGCATGGAAAATGCTACCGTGGAGTAATTTTATTTATTTATTTCTGTCTAACGACATTAGGTACCACATGGTAGCATTTGGAAAATGTTACTACATGGTAATGTCATCAGCCGGTAACATAAAAAATGCTAGCACCAGGTAATGTGTAGTGCCCACTCCTCTTTGACATTTATATGATTATGATGTTGCTTAGTATGGACTAAAGTTATAGACATTTTTATCACAGTTTAGACATTGAAAAAAGGATATTGTTATTTTGATTAGTTAAATAATAGACAATGTGCATGTTAGACTTATGACATGATTTACAAGATGGATTATATGCATGTCTGGATATATCAAATTGTTGATTTTGAACTTATATTGGACTAATCCATTTATGTCGATAATTATATGATGTTATATTATGCATTTGATGTCGTGATCTTATTGCTAGTTGATAAATTAATGAAATTGAAATAATTGAAATTGTGAACGATGGCAAATTTCTTGGTTGGTTTAGTTACGATAATTGATTTTATGTATATGTATGTATTTTTACCATTTTTATGTCTTTAATATGGCGATGAGGCCAGAAAGGTATTGTCTTGACTTCTGCAAGTGTTTGCAACACAATAAACAAAATGGGGATAGGAGTCCAACAGTGAAATAATATGGAGTATTGGCAACAGGTCACCATGGCAACATGTGTATTCGTATGTTGTAAGTTGTTTTAGTTTATTACGAGGTCTCCATTGGGGGGTGACCTCAAAAGTGACCTTGGGAATGTTTGTAATTTTGTTTTGTTGATTTTATTTAATGGTGAGTTTTTTAATTTTTATAAGCATGTGGAGTTACTTTTATTAATTGTGTTTTAGAACCCCTCTTAAGTTAATTAAAATTCTTTAACTTATGCTAATTAGGATGTGACAAAAGGGGGGAAATTAATGTGAGTTGGTAGCCTTAATGTGTATAGGTTTGGAATGAATTTAATTTGTTTTGGGGCAGTGTGTACTCAATTTTCCTTGTGAAATTTGGATTTTGACCTTCTAGGCTATTTTGGAGTAAGCTTGTCCCACACTTATTGTAAACTCTTCAACTTTGGAATTATCAACAAAAACACAAATTAAATGATGGTGTTCTAATTTCTATTAGAAAATGACAGAGATAGCTAGTGAATGAATTATGTTTATGCTTAGAATCCACAATTGTAGGAAAGGAAAGAATTTAATCTCATAAACACCAACAAATTTTATCCTGAAAACCTCCAAAGAAGGAAAAACCAGTGGGGAAGGGAAATTGTTCCTTCTTCCCACTTTTATTGGCCAATTCAAAATAACAAGTACAAAATTTACAATAAGTATGAAAGATAAGTAGATAATATCTCACACTTCCTCCCAAATACTTGCTTGCTCTATCTCAACACTCCTTTCTTCTACAAAACACAATTCCAGCACTAAGAAATTATTTCTCACTTAATTTCATGATTCAATGATCCTATTCTCTTCGAAAAACATGTATTTATAGCCTTCCTCATGTCCTCCCATGCATTAGAGAATGGGAAAGGTCATGGAGGATAAGAGACACAAACAACCTTCCATATTCTAGGCTATTCATTTCATAATTTTGTTTTCTGTCTGAAAGATATAGGACCGCCACCCAATGCAAATTGGTGGTCCCAAGACCGCTGCCCTGGTTACGTAGTGGTTCTATAACCGCCGCTCTACATAGAGCAGCGGTCATGTTACTAAAAAGATAGAACCTTCGTGTATCTTTTTTCCTTCTTCGTGCTAACCATTTTGATGATGTAGATTCATTTTGTATCCCTATGGATCAAACCTCCCTTGCTTAGGAGGATTTTGGTCCCACAAAACCTTAATGGGGGAGTAGATGAGGAAATAATTCCCTCACATTCTCCTTTGTGTACTACTGGGCCTTCCTTGGTGTCTTTCCTTTTAGTCCAATCTACTAAGACTCCTGCGGACCTCTCCTAGTCTCTTTGTCCTTCTATTGCAGCACTACATCCTCCTCCAATTCACCTCATGAATCTAAGATACAATCCTCAATGGAAGGTAGAAATTGTAGACATTCTTCTTCATCTAGCATGGATGGCTCATATAGGTGTAAGCTCTCACAGTTTACTACAGAGTACATCCTCATAAATGACGGTAAGTCAAGTCGAAAAGCATTTTCTCGAACTTGCTCCAATATGGTGAAGGGCCCATATCGTAGTGGCTTGAGTTTCCATGCTTGACCTTGTAATTTCTCCTTGCGCAAGTAAAGCCAAACTCTATCGCCAACATGTAGCTTATGTTCTCTCCTATGCTGATTGTGCCTAGCTTTGTACTTGGCTTGAGATTTCCATAGTTGTTCTTTTACTTTGAGATGGATTTGTTGGATCCTCTTAATGAATTTTTTTTCTGTAGTCACCTTTGTATCTCGTGTTTCCTCCTTATCCTGCTTCCCAACTACTATGTCCAGTAGATTTGTTGGTAGATATCCCAAGCATGATTCAAAAGGTGACTTCATAGTGGATGTGTGTATTGCCCAGTTATAGGAATGTTAAATGTATGCTAATGACTCAGCCGAAGTTGTTGGGTTTTTTCTTGTTATACTCTCTGATCAACTACACCAAAGTCTTGTTTACCACCTTTGTCTGTCCATCTATATGTGGATGGAAAGTTGTGCTTCACTGTATCCTGTTATCCATATTGTCACACAAATTAGTCTAAAACTTCCCCAAGAACCTAGAATCCCTATCAGAAACAATAAACTTTGGAAAACCAAAATACACCCATACATTAGCAAAGAAAAGATCTGTTGCCTCATGTGATTTTACTATCTTTTTACATGCCATAAGAATACACATATTACTAAATCTATCATCAACAACATATAGATAGTCATGGCCATGTTTAGACATAGGTAATCCTCCTACAAAATAAATAAAAATGTTTGTTAGTGTAGAATCACAACACCCTTGAATTTTCTGAAACTAAATGGATTGAGACTCTCACTATGATTAAAAAACATGGAGCATCTCTCAAAGTGTGGGACCTTCTAGCTTGAGAGAGTTATCCAGATTAACACATGTTCTTATTCCTCTGTTCAGGTGCACACAAGTAAATTGTAGAGGATCTACTCTAAACCTACTCTATCTTACCAAGGAGACAGGGTTAAGAATATACAATAAATAAAACCTAAGCTAATGGGGTTATGCACCAAAGGATCATTAAACACTCATTTTGCAAGCTAACATAGACCACAAAAATGAAATACAAACACCATGCACAAATAGCCATACTACAATGAGATATCATAAGGAAACAATAAACACATGAGAGGGTACAGAATCATCCAAAGACATATATTATTGATCCAAAAGTTGATACAGTACATTACAATGGCCAAGAGGAAAAATCTTGCATTACAATTTCAATGGGAGGTTTGGAAACTCCAAAAATTTGTTTATAGTCAAGGGAAGAAGGGAAAGTGTGAAACATAAATGTCCAACCTTTTACAATGATCCTGACCCCTTATTTTATAAATTCGGCACAGAGATAAGAAGGAGAAGGAGGCAGGAAAATTTGATTTGAAACTTAGCTACCGGCCATTAATGCACCTGTAAATCCACCCACAATCTCTCGAATCCTCCACTCCATGTTTGCTCAGTGCTTTGAAGAAAGAATAATGACAGATCAAATCTAATTTGATCTAGTGGTTGGAGCAATCCGATCACGTATTAATGGTGTGAAGACATTTTAACATTTTTCACGCACATATAATTGCCAAAATTGAATTTTCAGGTTTCTATGGCATAGACGAGGTCGAGATCTTTCCAACGGTATGAATTTTCTTGAATTTTGGGCACTGGGTTGAGAGATATGTCTATTTGAATATTTGAATTGGGTTTGTACAAAAATGGTGGAAACCAGTTTGCAGAATGGGTACGCAGGCCCGAAATTAACTTTTTTGCCAAAAAACCATCTTCAGGTCTGCCAGTCTATATTTTCCATTTGGGCAGAAAATCACTCGAAGGCTTGCTAGCCTGCATTCAATATAGACCTGACACGTGGCTCCTTGGGCATCGGCGAAGCCAAAAAGTTAAAATTACCTCCGGTGACCCTCCATCCCACTTTGACTTGAAATATGGCTACGTGGAGGGCTGACACTCTCTTAGGGACCACTTTTGAATTTTTCTTTTGAAGTTACTCTGGGCTGACACGTGACTTCTTCTATGGATTTTCTTTGTTCCTTCATGTTTTTACTAAGTCCTTTTGCTTGGTGGGGCTGTATATCTAACCTGGGACACGTGGAGGCCTGGTGCTTGTCTATGGACCCGCTTTTATATTTATCTTTGAAGATGCGCCGGGATTACACATGGAAGCCTTGTGCTCCTTTGAGTTTCTGCTTTGGGCCACGCCTTTGAATGTGCGCCGTTAAGAAACGTGTCACCTTCCACCTGCACTTCATACTTAACCAATTTGGGACCACTTTCCATTTGACCTCTATTGACCCCTAGACACGTGGAGAGATGGCACAAGTTTTGAGTTTTCACCTTGGGCTCCCATCATGGAATTGTGTCGAACTGACATGTGGCAGCCTTGCGCTTGTTTGGAATTTTCAATGGCCAGCTCTAATTTTTGTAGGCCTGAGGCACATGGAAGCCCCTTGCTCATATGATAATCACCTTTTTATTTGACCCTTGAAGGTGCGCCGTTTGAACATGTGGAGGCTTCTACTAGTCCTCTAAATTTAATCATTTTGGGACCGAAATTCACCTTTTTGACTCTGGGATGCATGGGAGCATGGTGCTTATTCGAGTCTTCTTTTTGAGATTAATCTTTGGAGATGCTCCATTGAGGCACATGGAGGCTTCTACTGATTCTCCCATACTTAGCCAATTTTAGCTTGTTCTAAATAATTTAAAGATCCCAAAGACTTCGAGTTTTCTTTTTCGTTTCTTTTCCTTATGGCCTTGGTTTTCTTTGACAATGTTTGCCTCCTTCCCCATCCCTACTGATCTATTATAGAGCCCACCTACAACCTGTTGGTTGGATTTGAAGCATGGATTCATGTGACGAAGCCCTCCCTTGGATTTCTTCCTGCATGGGGCCATGTTTGACTAATTGTGCCAGGGGAAAAATTGAGATAAAAATTTGGAAACTCACGGGGATGTCTACCAGCTAGATGAATAGATCAGTTACTGTATTGTATCCATTGGGCACATATTCATGGTTAGTGGCGTAGTTGTAGTCCTGTTCTTCTGGAAATGAACACTTTGAGACCCGATTTTAGATGCTCTGTATTTGTCTTTGAAGAAAACAGGCAACTGTTATGGTAACTATGGCCCTCCCTATTGCAAATGCTGAAGGGCCAAACGCATCAACCTGGAGGCATCTTGAATTATATAACAACAAAAACCTATGCTATAACACTTAGGAAAAAAAACCTACACTACAACAAAACAATGCTCATACGCACTTAAGGAAATTAAAACTCTATGCTAATATTTACAATGGTGGAACCTTCCTTTCTAGTAGTAATTTTTGAGATGGATCCCATTAACTAGGATCTATAATTCTTCACCATCCAATTTAGCCAGCTTGATGGCATTGCTACTCTTTCACCTTGTGATCATGTAAGGGCCACCCCAAATGGCATCAAATTTGGAATGATTTCCTGGCTTTTCCTGATCTTCATCCCACTTTAGAACCAAGTCCCCTTCTTGAAAGGTTCTTGTTCTTGCTTGATCCTTTTCCATGCTCTGCATTGCATGCTCTCTTGCTTCTCCTAGTTCCATCAAATCTGCATACCTGATTTCCATGGGTCCAAACTCAGCCAGTTCTAACTATTTCATGAGGTCTAGAGTGGGAAACTCCAATGATATGGGAAATAATGCCTCTTTTCCATATAAAACCTTGTATGGAGAGTTACGTGGATATTTTGGATGTGATCCTATCAATCCATCGAAATAACTTGATCTTTGTATTCCAAGTTCTCAGATTCTCATCAAGAGTCCTTCTGATAATCCTTAAGAGGTTCTTGTTTGTGGACTCTTCTTGGCCATTACCTTGAGGGTAATATCTTGATGAAGTGTTGAGCTACACACCATTCCTAACTACCCATTCAGTGATCCTTATACCAAGAAACGCCAATGTATTATCTGATATAATAGTACTAGGGACTCCAAACCTGGTGGTTATTCCTTCATAGAAATTCAAGACATTGGATTCATTTGCTTCTTTTATTGCCACTGCATCAGTCCACTTAGTGGAATAGTCTGTTGCTATAAGTATCCACTTGTGGCCTTGGATTGAGTTTGGGTTAATCTCCCCAATGAAGTATAGTCCCCACTACATGAATTATTGATCCACTGAAATGGGATGAAGGGGCAGGGCTGCTAACTTCTCTTTTCCTATGAAGAATGCACACTTTCTGCACTTCCTGATACATGAGTAGCAATCCCTAAACACTGTAGGTTAGTAATAACCAGATTTTATGATCGTGAAAGCTGTTACTTGAGGGGAAAAGTGACCTCATACTTCTCCATCATGGAAATCATGCAACACTTTCTCAATTTGACCTGTCCCAATGCACCTCAATAATACACTATTGATATCATTTTTAAACAAGACACCACCAACAAGCACATATGGGATGGCTTGTAGTCTGAAGTATCTCCTTTCTGCGTTGTCCATTTCTTGAGGGCACAAACCTGTTCGAAGGTAATGCACCAAGGCTTGGGTCCAAGATGGAGCAGGTGCATCATCATCCATCTGCTCTTGATCATGTTGTAGGAATAGGACAACCTATTTTTCACCCATTGAATCAACTTATTTCTTGGAAGTGAGTTGTTCAGACAGACCCTTGTCATAAACCAGTTTGGTCACCTTGATCTCAATATCATATTCCATTACCCGGGTGATCAAATATGCTCTTTTCTCATTCAAGTCCTTGTTTAGGAGAAAATCTTTGACACCAACATGAGATACTAGAATTTGAATCTTATTGTTTGAGAACAAGTGTCTGAACTTCTTCAATCTCCTAATAACAACAAGGACATGCTTGTTAATGAAAAAGTATTTTACCTCATAGTCCTCCAATATTTGACTGAAGAAGGCTATGTGTTGTTCTAAACCTTCCTTGTTGGGTTGTGCCAAGATGGCTGAGATGGTGTCTGTACCTCTAAAAGAAAACAACATGAAGTCTTTTGATATGTCTTGGTTAATGAGAGTTGGGGCTTGTGATATGACGAGCTTGATGGCATCAAAACTCTCTTTTCCATTTGTTTTCCATTTAAATGCAAGACTCGTATTTAACATAATTATTAAAGGCTTCACAAGAGTGGAAAAATCAGTTACAAACCTATGAACAAATTTTATCCTCCCCAAGAAGCTTTGGAGAGACTTTTTGTGTTCTGGTAATGGAAGTGTCCAGATGTCTTCAACTCTTTCAGGGTCAATCGCCAACCCTTCTCTAGAGACAATGTGGCCCAATAATTTACCCTCATGTGCTAAGAATACACATTTATTTGGGTTTAAGGACACTCTAAACCTTCTACATATTTTGAATACCTATCTGAGGTAGAAGAGATGGTCTGCAACATTTTATGATAAAATGGTGATATCATCCAGATACACCATAACCATATTGTTGATTAAGCCTTTGAATGCCATGTCCACAGCTCTCTAAAATGTTGCTCCGGTATTTGATAGTCCAAATCACATCTTCTTATAAGCATATGTGCCCTATTTTGTGGTGAATGTTGTCTTGAACTGATCCTCCTCTTTCACCATTATCTGGTTATAGCCTGAGTATCCATCTAGCAATGAAAACCTCTCAGAGTTAGCTATAACTTGTAGGATATGTTCTATTGATGGAAGTGGGTAGTGATCCTTGAGTGATGCTCTATTTAGATCATAGAAGTCCACACACAGTCTGATCTCTCCACTTATTTTTCTCACAGGCACCAAGTTTTGTAACCCAACTTGAGTGCTTGATAGGGAATATGATGTTGGCCTCATTAAGCTTGTTCAATTTTTTTCTCATGAGAGGCTCTATGTGAGGGTTCACTGGCCTTTTATTCTATCTGAAAGGCTTAGATCCTAGATCCATCTCAATTGTGTGATGTTCCAACTTTGGGTTGAAGCCTCTTAAATCTTTATAGGTCTAGGAAAAGACATCTAGGAATTTTTGACAAAGTTAAATAAACTCATATTTTTCTTGTTGAGTGCTTACCTTGCCAATCTGCAACGTTTTTCCTTCTTCTATGAAAATGGTTCTGAATCTTCACCCTTTACCTAATTATTCACCTTCTCCTTTTGGAATTGGTCATTTGGGTTGAAGATTGATTCCAAAGTGATAAGACCCTTTGGTAGTTTTTTAGTCCTCAGCTGCACCACTTGATTGCCATATTGCTGCTCAAGTTTGTCTTGGTTCCTGGAGGAGAACTCAACTTCTTCTTGTAGAAATTTGACTATTTGTTGATCATTCTCAAAGACTTGCCAACTTGTGTTATTATCAGGGACAACTAGTATCATCACCACTTTGAGATGGGGTTGGGAATTATCACTCTTGATACTTTCTACAACATCAAATGCTACCCCAACCACCTCTAATCTATTTTTTGCTTCATTCCTCTTCTTCCTCGGGATGGAATTGATGTTGAATGCTTCAAATTCCTCAATGAGGTCCCATACCTAGTTCTTGTATCTCTTTAATAGATCATTCTTGGCAGCATTTTGTCCTCAGACCTGATTAGCAACTAGTTAACTGTTGGAAAACACTTGCAAGTTCTTAATACCCCTTTTCCTTGCCCAATGCAATCCATGGATGAAAGCCTCATATTCTGTTGTATTGTTTGAATAAGAAAATTGGAAATAGAAAGCTGAGTAGTATTTCATACCTTGGGGGGAAACAAGCATATCTCCTCCTCCATCTCCTTGTCTACTTCTTGACGCATCAAAGAAGAAATTCCATACCGCACTATCATCTTTGTGTTTCTAGCTTGATGATGTCGGGAAGAGGATGATTATCCTCATACAAACAGTATAATCCTAGTTCAGATTCCTCTATCTCTTTATAGGGGTCAAAAGCATGCCTCTTTTTTTCCCACTCATCAAGGGTCAAGTCTGGGATACACCCCACCTTGGTATTTGCTTCACAAGTGCTTGGGAGATCCTCTTGATCAAAGGTTAAACAATTAACGTTGATTAGGCTAGGTACATAAGGCTCAATATGGTAATATGTAATGGGCTCAGATCTGATTATGGCCTTAGCTCCATACCTTGTTCTAAAAAGCATGTGTGACCAATCAATAGATAGATAGCCTCCAATCTTAGCAGTGAAGTCTCTCGAAAAACACAATGCAAAATGTGGTGGCAAGTCTATGACTGATACATTCTGCAACACAGCCACATTGGCTCAGGTGTGTAATGTGAGGCTTAAATCTTTGATGACTCCAACATTTTTCACTATTGTCCCATCCGATTGTACTACGCCCCTAGAGATGACTTTGTATTGAAGACCTAGTTGATCGGCTATTTGTTTTGGCATTACAGAGCTACTTGCCCCCGAATCAATCAAGTAATTATGTACCAATTTTGTCTCCAATGATCAATGAAACATAAAATAGAGGGGGCTTCAGATTCTTACCTTGTTATCCTCCATGATTTCCCCCAGTCTAAGCTATGCATTTGTAAACACTTTCTCTTGCTGGTTAGGGGGCTGATTTGAGCTTGACCAGTTGGCCATAGCAGTATGTAACAAATCTCTCTGTCTTGGAATGGCCAATGATTCCCACATCATTTGTTTAATGATGAAATATTCACATTTTTCTATGGCTTTATTTGTTTCCAATGATGATGTTAAATGAGTTATCCTTTTTCTGCCCCTTTCCTGGTACATTTTTCTCTTGCACATGGGTTGTTACAACCGGTGCCTGAGTGGGTTTGGAAGGTGGCTTGGAATGACTCTGCATATTGGGAGTTATATTCTAAGTGCCAATACCTTGTGGAGTAATAGAGGGTTGAGGATTACCTAAGTTTGGTATTGTTCCCTCTCCCAATATTCCTCTTCTTGGACCGTGTATTGGTAGCTACACTTTGAGAAGGTGTTTGATTCATCCCACAGAAGTCTTTCACCCTACCAATTGACAAGCATAGTCTCACTTGGAGATGCTTCTTGTTGAGCTCCTTGCTACTGATTTTCTTCTTGGCTGGACTCTTATGACACACCAATGGTCTGTACCATCAAGGCCTGGTTTAGTGCACCATTAAAACACATTGACTGGTTGTGAGACTGATTGCATGGGAAACACCAGTCATATTCTTCAGCCATATTATTTTGTGCTGGAACAAGGGACCTTGATGTTGAAGCTGTGTTTGGATCGTATTACCAGAAAGGCCTAATAGCTTGAGGTTACATTAGCTTTGGTTTTTATTTGCAGCCTGAGATAGTCATGCCTATTTGGTCATATGGGGGTCTATCCTGTATACTAAGCTTGAGGTTGATATGGCCTAGAACTCTGAGCTTGCTTCCTTTTGATAGTCACTAGACTCATTCCCTAGCTTCTGCAACTATTTCATAACCTCTTGAATCTCTTTTGAGGTGCTAGAGGATGAGGTAGAGGCTTAAGGTGAACTTTGATTCCTAGGAGTAGGTATAGGAGCCAATGTGGGTGTCTAACTAGTGCTTGAGGTTGATAGTTCTAGGTATAGAGGCATGGGTGGTGCTAGAAGCAACTTTGTCTAGCCTACAAGTAAACAATTTTCAGCTCTTATGGAAATGTCATAGGTTACAGGTAAGGTGGTGCCTCCCATTGATTGAATCATTAAAGAAATATCATAATTTAGAGCTCTAAGAAAGTATATGGCCACATGAATCCTATCCCATGTATTTTAAAATTTGAGGTTGAAATATGTCAACTGCTCGTTAGGATCCCTCTTGATTGTTTTCAGTTTCTCCAACAAGGATATATTATCTCCCTTTTCTCCAAATTGATTATGAAGAGCTCTGCACAAATGGTCCCAAGTTTGAATAGAGCCTGATGTTAGACTCCTGAACCATTGTGAAGCTTTACCCTTGAGTGAAGAGGCTAGTAGTTTGACTACAATGTCCATCTCAGTGATCTCATGAATTGCATAGACATTTGCAATGTCTTGAATGTGGTCACTAGGAGAAGTCTGGTTCTCTCCAGTGAAATATGGGATGCTCTTTAATGCTACAACTAGGACTAGATTTTGTGCATTAAGGGTGAGTGGGCTGCTGCCAGTGAAATTGACATAAGGATTTGGCTGTGCCATCCTGATTGGCCTAAGAACCCTTGTTGATTGAATGAATGGCCTACTATGGAGGAGGTGTTGACAAGGTTCTATTTGGTGGAGATGGAGACCTCTTGGGCTCTTCTCCCTCCTCTCCCTCTATCTGGGGACAAGTGTAGATAGAAAAATAGTCCCTCCTCTCTAGTTTCTTGACCTTGTTTGTATTCTTCTCATGAACTTGATAAGCTTGGACTGTTGAAACTAGTAGATTGTTGATTCTTTTAGAGTCACCAGATGTGTAATTTCAAAGCTTCTTAAAAGCTAAAATTATAGCAAGTGCACATCAATCTTGCTGCAATAAAGATGGAGAGTTCTTTGGTCCCACCGGGCGTGCCAAAATTGTTAGTGTAGAATCACAACACCCTTGAATGTCTAAAACTAGATGGGTTAAGACTCTTAGTGTGATTGCACAACATGGAGCATCTCTCAAAGTGTGGGACCTTATGAGTTGAGAGAGATCTCTAGATTAAGGTCGGTTCCTATTCCTTTGTTTAGGTGCACAATAATAAATTGCAAAGGATCTAATCTAAACCTACTCTATCTTACCAAGGAGACAAGGTTTGAGAACATGCAAAAAATAAAACCTAAGCTAATGAGGTGATGCACCAAAGGAATGTTAAACACTCATTTTGTAATCTAACACAGACCATATAAATGCAACGTAAACACCATGCACAGATAACCATACTGTAATGAGAGATCATAAGGGAACAATAAACACATGAGAGGGTCAAGAATCATCCAAAGACATATATTATTGCTCCAAAATTTGATACAGTGCATAATAGTTGACAAGAGGCAACATCTTGCATTATAACTTGAATAGGAGGTTTGGAAACTCCACAATTTCACTTGTAGACAAGAGAGGAAGGGAAAGTGCAAAAAACAGAAATGTCCAACATTTTACAATGAGCTCAGCCCCTTCTTTTATAGATTCGACATAGAGAGAAGAAGAAGAGAGATGGAAAAATTTGATTTGAAACTTAGCTACCAGCCATTAATGCTCCTGGAAATACATCCACAATCTTTCGAATCCGTCGCTCCACATTCTGTCTCGGCTTTGCTTTGAAGAAAGAAGAACTAGCGGATCAAATCTAATTTGATCTAGTTTTTAGAGAAATTAAATCACATATTAATGGCGTGAAGATTTTTGCCCATTTTTCACCCACCCAACCTTTCCAAAATTAAATTTTCAGGTTTCTATGGCATAGACGAGGTCAAGATCTTTCCAACGATACAAATTTTGTCAAATTTCAGGCACTGGGTCGAAATATATGTCCATTTGAATATTTGAATCCGGTCCATACAAAAATGGTGGAAACCAGTTAGTACAACGGGTGCATGGGCCCAAAATTCACTTCTTTTTGCCAAAAAAATATCTTCAGGTCTACCAGTCATATTTTCCATTTGGGAAAAAATTCACTCCAAGGCCCATCGGCCCGCTTTCAATATGGGCCTGAAACGTGGTTCCTTGGGCATTGGTAGAAGCCATGACTCATTTTAAAGGAATAAAATTACCTCCAGACGACCCGCCATCCCCACTTTGACTTGGAATCTGGTCCACATGGAGGACTAACACTCATTTGGGGACCGCTTTTGAATTTTTCTTTTGAAGTTGCGTCAGACTAACACATGGCTTTTTCCACAGCCTTGCTTTATTCCTCTCATGTTTTGACCAATTCCTTTTGCTTGGCGGGGCTATATATTTTACCAGGGACACGTGAAGGGTTGATGACTTTTCTAAGGACCCACTTTTAGATCTATATTTGAAGATGTGTCGGGCTGACACGTGGAAGCCTTGCACTCCTTTGAGTCTCCACTTTGGGCTGCGCCTTTGAATGTGCACCATTAAGACACGTGGCACCTTCCGCTTGCACTCTTATACTTTACCAATTTTGGCCCACTTTTAGATTTCACCTTTGTTGACCCTTGGCCACATGGAGGGTTGGCATGAGTTTTGAGTTTCCACCTTGGGCCTCCCATCTTGAAATTGCGTCGAGCTAATACGTGGTAGCCTTGTGACTTGTTTGGACTTTTCAATGGCCGGCTCTATATTTTTCCAGGTCTAAGACACATTGAAGCTCCACGCTCATCTAGGAATCAGCATTTTTCTTTAAACCCCTTGAAGATGCGATCATTTAACCACATCTGGAGGCTTGTGTGAATCATGCTATACTTACTCATTTTCATCTCAAAATTCACCTTTTTTTAAATCTAGGGCACGTGGGAATCCTGACACTTGTTCGATTCTAATTTTTGAGTTTAATCTTTTGAGATGCAGCCATTAAGGCACATGGAGGCTTCCGTGCTGATTCTCCCAATACTTAGCTAATTTTGGAGTTCATTCTGAATCATTCGTAAAGCCTGAAGACTTCGAGTTTTCTTTCTCCATTTATTTTCCTTACGAGCTTTTGGTTTTCTTTGACACTATTTTCTTTCTTCCCTGACCATTCTCCTCCATTATAGAGCCTACCATGAAACTTGTTTTTTGAATTCCAAGCATGTGAGCTCATGGGAAAAAACTGTCCCTTAGATTTCTTCCTACATGGGGCCGTGTTTGATTAATTTTACTGCGGGAAAAATAGAGATAACCATGAGTTCACACAGATGATTAGGTAATGGAAATGGCATATACAAACCCTCCTTCCTAGTCTTAGGCTTGCAAGTACAACAAATTTTACATCCACGTATAAATTTTGATACTTCCTCTTGCATATTGGGCTAGTACACATACTTTTGCAAGTGGGCTAGGGTATTCCCATAGCTGAAATGTCTCACTACTTTCGAGGTATGTGCTTCCCTCATCAATAGAAGTATTTCTTCTTTAGGCTCATAAAGCTTCTCCCATTGGAAGAGTAGCCCATCCTTGAGATAAAAATCTTTAATCCCTATCCTTTCGTACCCTTGGGAGTGAAACTTCTGAAATTTAACCCCATAGTCTCTTTCTTGGGCATATGCCTCTCTGTAAGCTTCCTTTGTGAAGGGCTCAATCTAAGAGATAGTGGCCACACAGGATAAATTCTCATGTGTGGGTCACCTAGAAAACATGTCTACCACAAAATTCATACTACCATTCTTGTATTTGATCACTAGGTGGAACTGCTGAAGAAACCCCAACCATTTGTAGTGCCTTGCCTACTGCAATTTAAACTATGCTTACAAATACTAGAGAGGTTTTTAGTCTATGTGTAAAATAGTTTCGTTACCCAAAAAATAATGCTTCCATTTTAAATTTCATGAACTAGTCCATACTTTTCCTTATCATATACTAAATATTATTTAACTATTGAAGTGAAAGTTTTAGAATGATAGCATACGGTTTTACCTCCTTGAAACAACACTGCACCCATGGCGTAATCACTGGCATCTGTTTCTACTTCAAAAGGCTGATGTAAACTAGAAAGATAAAGTACTGGAGCATGAATAGTATTACATTTCAATAACTCAAAGGATTTGTCTTATTCCTTACCCCAGTCAAAACCCTTACTCTTTCCGGCCACTGTGTGTAGAGGTGCTTCAATCATGGAGAAGCCTAGAATGAACTTCTACATGTATTTAATTTCTCCCAAAAAACTCCTAGTATTTGAGGATCCTATTGGTGTTGGCCAATTAGTGATGGGTTCCACCTTCTTTGGATCCACTCGTAGCTCTCCTCCTCCAACCACGTGCCCAAGATAGAAAAGTGAAAGTTTGATAAATTCACATTTCTTCATATTACAAAGCAATTGTTTCTCCCTGAGAACTTGAGGTACTTGTTGTAAATGAGTTACATGTTTTTCCCATGCGGCACTAAAAATCAAGATATACAATGACATATGAATCTATGAAATCCCACAATACATCATTCATCAATCTCATAAATGTAGCGGATGCATTGCATAACCCAAAAGGAAGTACTGACCATTCATACAATAAATTTTTTGTCTTGAAGGCAGTCTTCCATATATCCTCCTTCATTATGACTTGGCGATGACTTGACTTGAGATCCAACTTCATGAAAAATTTTGCATGCTGAAGCTACTCCAAGAGATCATCTATGCGGGGAAGTGGATATTTATTCTTTATGGCAATCTTGTTAAAAGTGTAGTAGTTGATGTACATTCTCTAAGAACCATCATTCTTTGGCACCATCGCAATAAGTGAACTACATGGTGAGGTTCTCGGACATATCACGCCTTGGTCTAGTAGTTCCTGGAGTTGTTTCTTTACCTTACTTATCTCAAGAAAGTATTTCCTATACAACCCAATGTTTGGTAGAGGGGATTTTTGCAATAGCTGAATCTCATGCTCTACATTCCATTTTGGTGGTAATCCACTAGGAGCATAAAATACTTCCTCAAAAGACTGAATAATACTATCTAAATCATGCTTTCCCTAGTTAGAAATATTTGTAACTTCTACCCCATGTTGTTTATCTTTTAACAAAAGTAAACAAAATTGATTATGATTTTCCTAAATAAGTTATTTTTCTTGGTTAACACTCACCATAGTAACCCATGTCCTATGCTGGTGTTCCCAAATGTTGTAGATGATCCCATACTTGACCCATATGTACTAGTTTTCCGTTCTCATAAATATAACATCCCTAACATACAAGTAAGGACTCCCAAAAACAACATCAAAAACATCAAGTGGAATAACATCAGCTTCTAAAACATCAATATACTGGGAATTTATTCTAAACTTGACCTTACATCTTCTTGTTACCTGAATTTCAACACCCTTCTTCACCCAACCCAAAGGATAAGGGTGTGGATGATTGTAAGTCTCAAGACCAAGCTTCTTTACAATTGCTTTAGTAATCAAGTTAGATTGAGAACTGGTATCAACCAAAGCATTTACATTAGTTATCTTGATCTGGATTTTGATTTGGAATAATCTACTCATCTCCTCTTCCTAGTTGTCCATGTTGGTGACCGTGCATCAAATCCTTTCTTCTACATCGGAGTCATCTTCGATTTCAACATCTCCTTCTATTTTTACAAGTGTCATGGACTTCTTTAATTCCTTGGCTTGGTTCTTCGGATGTAACTCTAGATGAAAATTGCAACATTTAGCATCAATATGACCATTGATAACACAATTCTTGCAAAAAATCTTGGGATCTTTACAAGTATTTAAAGTAGTGGAATCTTGTTTACCTTTCCCTTTCCACTTACCCTTGTTACTTGTTTTCCCGTAATCTTTTTTCTGCTGATTTGTAGACTTCTTTACCCTTGTATTTGTTTCTCCTTGCTTATTTTCATCATCTATGTAATATTCTTGTACACACGATTCATTGAAATATTTGCGATTTGTGGAGATGAATTTCCTTCAAAGATGAGTGTGAAGTCCTCCCAAGTACTTGATAAGAATATCCTCATCCTGCAAGTCCATTTTTATAAACATGTCTTGCCTCCAAAACTCTGTAGCTTAGTCCAGCACACTTTGACCAGTGCCTTGTCTAAAATACTACCATTTAATCATTTGGTCAGTTTTGTGGCCAATAGGATAGAAGTTAGCTCTAACTAATTCTTTAAATTCTTGCCAAGATTTCACAATCAGACACTTATTCTTTTCACAAGTGGTTAGATGGGTTTCCCACCAAGCACAAGCATGTCCCTCCATTTTGAGATGTGAAAAGGTGATCCTTTGTACCTCAGTGACATTATGGATGCTAAAATAGACTTCTAATTGTTTAAACCATTTATCAATAAACTCTACATCTACTTGTCCTTCAAAGCTTTTGATCTCAACTTTCGTCTCAAATTTAAAAGGAGTATGATCAGATTTTACCTTTTCTCTTGTGTTTGAAGTCTCTTCTTCATGCTCTTCCCCATAATATTCCTCATGGTGGCTCTTCCCTATACCAAATTTTCAGCTAAGCCTCGAACCACTGAGTCCATGGAGTCTTGCTTGACAGAAGTTGTCTTCTACAAATCGGAAAGTTCTTCTTGCCTTCCAAACAGCCTATCCATCATGGTCTCCAACATCTCAATTCTAGAGACCAAGTTCTCTTCCTCCATTTGTCCCCAAATTCTCTGTTTCCACTTCTTTGTAGAAATTTCTGGATCGCAAGGTAAAGCCTCTTCACCTTTAGATCTCGTCACTCTCATACAAATCCAAGAATCAATACCACAGTCTTGGATACTTGATATCTCTGATATCAAAATGATCTGTAAACTCTTCAACTTTTGAATTATCCATAGAATCACAAATTAAATGGTTTGGTCCTAATTTCTATTAGAAAATGATAGAGATAGCTAGTGAATAAATTTTTCTTATGCTTAGAATTCACAAGTTCAGAAAAGGAGAGAATATAACTCATAATACCAACAAGTTTTATCCTAGAAAACCCCCATAGGAGGAAAGACCATTCAGGAAGGAAAAATTCTCTTTCTTCCCACTTTTATTGGCCAATTCAAAAAATAATACATAAATTACAATAAGTATGAAAAGTGAAGTAGATAACATCTAACACTTCCTCCCAATTACTTGCTTGCTCTGTATCAGTACTCCTTTCTTATACAAAAGACAATTCCAGCACTACTAACTTCTTGCTCACTTTCTTTCATGCTTCAATCCCCTTAATCTCTTCTAAAAACATGTATTTATATCCTTTCTCATGTCCTTCTATGTAGTGGAGAATGGGAAAGGTTATGGAGGAGAAAATACATAAAGAACCTTTCAAACTCTATGGTTGTTCGTTTCATTTTTTTTTTTCTATCCGAAAGAGCCAGGACCTCTACCGAATGCAGACTAGTGGTCCCAGGACCACCGCCCTGGTTGGGTGGTGGTCATGTTACTAAATAGACTGAACCTCTGTGTATTAATTTTCCTTCTTTGTACTGACTGATTTGATGAAGTAGGGTCATTTTGGATCCCTATGGATCAAAATGTATATGTGTGTGTGTGTGTGTGTGTGTGTGTGTGTGTGTGTGTGTGTGTGTATATGTGTGTGTGTGTGTGTGTGTATTCTTAGTGAGAGTATTCACAATAAAAAATAAATGTAACTTTAAACAAAATGGATCTATAACAAAAAAGAATAATACCCAAATGGGTAATTTTTGGTGAAATATATTGCTCTCAATAAATGAATATTATAAATTACAAAAAAACCCTTGAATATGGTAGAATAGTCTTTGAGAAATAAAATAATATGGGTTTGGGGATGTGTATATCCATCCCCAAGCTTTCAACATCCTTCATGCATGACTTCCTCCTCTTCCTTCATCCATTAACCTACAAAACAAAAACAAACAATGAAATAAATAAACAAAAGATAGAATAATAAAAGACTCGCTTAAGGATTTTTAGCTCTACTTCGAATTTCCACATCCAATGGTCCATATTGTTTTCATCCAAGGGCCAAGATTGTCCCCTAAAATAGTTAGGTGGGGGTGAGTGGGGTGATCATTTTATCACATGGGTATCCTTTTTGAAAGGGGCCACTAGTGTGGGTTGAAATTAATTGATTTTATTGTCTTTTCATCCTTGAATTTAATTAAATAAACTCTACCCTTATTAGTTTAGTTTACTTTTGCAATGGAGAATTAATTAATTATCTTAGTATAAATGATATAACTATCTTGACTTGAACTTTAATTATTCATTTTTGCTTTACCTTAGGAACCTAGGTATTAAATTTATTTAGGATTAATGGAATGAAATATTTTTAAACTCAACTATAGAATTAATTGATTCTTTTATTTAATATTATTATTTATTTAATGTTGCAATGGTCGGTAACTAACCCAGGGTTTTAGTTAAGCGTTGCTTTTAGAATTTAACAAAAAATAAATATTTAATAATTTTTCTAGTATAATCTATGTCTTTTTTTGGGTTTCTTGTGCTAAATTTTTTGGGTGTTACATTTGGTATAAGAGCTTTGGGTTCAACGATTGGACCTGGGGAACACCTAGAAAAAATGAAATAAAATAAAAAAATAAGCCTAGGATAACTTTAACCTAGTACACACAACTATACATGATGTTTTGAAACATAAAAAATTCAAGATACATGAAGTTTTGAAACAAAATCTTAAATTATTGTAAACAAAGGATCTTAAAATTTACTCTTGCCTTGGTCTATATAGGAGGTGCAGACTAGATGAGGGGTTCCTACACATGGACCTAGATCTACCACCCATAGATCACGTAGTAACCACTATCCTACATTAGATATTACAGATGTTATAGGAGATTAATGCCACTATACGTGGAGGAATGATAGGAGGGAGACCTAATAGGAAGGGCAGGGAGCCATTAGGGGAGGCATGCATGCCTTCATGTCACAGTGCAGAGGAGAGGGAAAATAACTCTCACATGGATTCAATTAGACATGAGTCACCTCCTAAAGGGTTTAGAGATTGCTATGTGATGCATAGAGATAGGTCTATGATCCTTAGGCCGAGAGTTGACCATGTAGAGAGGCCTAGAAGGTGACAGTCATCTATAGTAGAGCACATTAGAGAGATACTCAAGTTACACCCGCTCGAGAGTTAAATACCCAAATGTAGAGATTTCTTCTAGAACATTAGAGAGATGACTCAAGACATCTTTTTCTCAACAGACACGGGAAGATTTCAAGATGAGGCATGGTTAGTTAGCTTGAGTGGATGCTTCAAGATATACCTTTGTTCTAGCAACACGAAATATCATGTAGTCATCCATATTTTTAGAGACATAGCCGGAGTATAGTGGATGACTATTATCAGAGGCCATGGATAAGGCCTATATTACAGAGGAAACTAGGGGAAGGACACAATAGGCACGTGACAGAGTGAGGAGTTGCATAAAGTAGCTGCAGGATAGTAGATTGAGGGTATCAACATCCCCCTTTATGTGGTGGACACACTACAACACACTCATCTTTCCGGTCTCCTCCACCTCCTTAACAGGAGTATTAGCAGTAGACTCAAACTTCCTTCCAACTTCCACAATGCCATGATGCTCAGAATGGGTGAAGTACGGAACCTCTTTCTAGGTGGCCAAAAAAGACACAAAATCCACCTAGAGCACAATTGGCAAGTGTAATTCCACCACAAAACTCACAAAGGTATATGAAAGGGCCATCTTTTCCTTTAGCACATAATTTTTGGCCACCTGGAGGACTGTCTGCACAATCGAGAGGACTAGGAATTTGTTATAGTTACTGCATACATCAACATCATTGGAGAGAGTGGCCTTAGAACCCTGGTAATCATAGTAAGGCGCCTGCTTCTAAGCCTACTCTTGCTGACGAGGCTAGGAGCCACAAGATATATCTAGTGGTCGAGAACCACCAAGCAGAGCACCAGGGCATAGTAATAGAGACCACTTGTAGCATTGGTTGTATTTCTATCCCTATTTTATTTGACTCAGGCTCTTCAAACTCTTTCATTTCACCATCTTTATTAGAGCATTGTAGGCTTGTGGTAGTTATGAAAGGCCTTAGGTAGAATGTTAAGATAGCTTCGGGAGAAAATATATTAGTTGACTCCTTAGTAAAGGAGCGTGTAGTGGACCTAGAACCCTTTACCACTACTATGAATATTTGTATCCTTCCTTTGGGTTCCTATGGAGTGATTTGGGGCATGGATAGGTTATCTACACATAGAGCTAGAGTTAATTTCTACAATAAGATTATATCTTGTGTAGATGATTTGGGTGTCGAGTCAATGATAGTAGGAGTCAGGAGAGCCATCTATATCTACACTATTTATGCTATGCAGCTGAATCAGTGTGTGTAAAGTGGTTGTCAGCTATATTCTATCATAGTTAATGATAGGTCACAGGATGAGGCAAGTGTACCTTCACTCAATGATTAACCCATATTGCAGTAGTTTTCTGATTAGTTTCCTAGTGAGCTACTAGGGATACCTCCCCCATGTGAGATAGACTTCCACATTGACTTGGTTCCAGGAAAGGAACCTATCTCACATGCTCCTTATAGGATGATGACACCTAAGCTAGGTGAGCTCAAGTTGTAGCTTGAAGGCCTTTTTGAGAAAGGCATAATCCATTCTAGTCTATCCCCTTGGGGTGCACGAGTGAATTTTGTGAAGAAAAAGAATCAATCCTTACATTTTTGTGTGGAATATCATTAGCTGAAAAAAGTGACAATTAAGTATCATTACCCCCTTCATCGCATCGATGATTTTTTTTATCAGATGAAAGGGGCCACGGTATTTTCTAGGATAGATCTTCAGTCAGGATACCATTAGTTGAGGATCGAAGAGGCATATATCCACAAGTTAGCTTTCAGCATGAGGTAAGGCACTATGAGTTCACAGTGGTTCCATTCGGTCTTATGAACACCCTTGTAATGTTCATGAGTTTTATGAGTGGGGTGTTCAAGAAATTTTTAGATAATTTTGTAATCGTGTTCCTTGATGATATCTTGATCTTCTCACATACAAACGAAGATCATGAGGAGTACCTTCATCAGGTTCTCCAGTGCCTTTGGGAGCAGTAAATTTAATGGAACCTGGAGAAGTGCGAGTTCTTTCGGTGTGAGGTACAGTATTTGGGTCACATCATTTATGGGGAAGGTATCATAGTCAATCCTTCCAGTATTAGAGCCATTATGGATTATCCAACACCCAATAGTGTGACTGAGGTTTGCAGTTTAATGGGAGTGGTAAGGTACTACAGGAGATTTATTCAGGACTTCTCTCGAGTTGTGCATCCCATCCTTTCCCTTCAATGGAAAGGGAAGAAGTTCCTCTAGTAATATAGATATGAGTAGGCCTTCAGCACACTGAAGGAGTGCCTTACAAAAAAACCTATTCTTGTAGTGCCAGACCCTCAGAGTGAGTTCTTCATTTGTAAAGATGCTTCTTTGGCAGGCTTAGGAGGTGTGTTGATGTAGGAGGGTCATTTTATAGATTTTGAGGAATGTAAACTCAAGGATTATGAGCTCAATTATATAAGTCATGACCTTGAGCTTACAGCTGTTGTTCATGCCTTGGTTTGATGGGGACACTTTATTATTGGCCATAGATTTATACTTAGGATTGATCGCTTGAGTCTTTTCCACCTCTTCATGTAACCCAATCTCAATGCTCAATAGCAGAATTTGATGGAGTTAATTTGTGAGTAATGTTAGTGTAGAATTGCAACACCCCCGAATGGCCTCGAGTCTGAGTGGGGAATTCATTGTGATTGTACAAAATTGGACCATCTTTGAAGCTATGGGACTTAAAAAACTTGAGATGGACCTCTAGAGAAAGTTGATTCCTGCTTCCTAATCTACCTGTCACAAGCTACTCTGGTGCAGAAAGACATAATTTATCCTAATCTAACCATTCCAAGGGGACAAGAAGAGAGAGAGAGAGAGAGAGAGAGAGAGAGAGAGAGAGAGAGAGCGAGAGAGAGCCTTCACTAAGTGGTGATACAATAGAAAAGGAAGTGGTTGATCACGGATCCAACTTCCTGAAGTGGAGAGAGGTGAGAGGAGGAGAGGGTGGAGAAGATGAATCACAAACCAAATATAAATTTCACATGGACACAATTTTAAGATCCATTAAGCATAGCTCTCAGAACCTGCAATAAACATCAGAGTATGCACGGTATACCCTGCAATGATGAGAGGTAAGAAGAGACAATAAAATAAGCAAGGATCAAAAGATGCACCATGAAATATATTTTATTTCTCCAAAAGTTCACACAGTACATCATTAGTGGGAAAGAGGAAAGAAAATTCCAATATAGAGCCATGAAAGGAGGCTTAGACTCCACATTCTACCTTAGGGAATAAAGAGAGAGGGGGGAAGAAGATAAATAATGACTAACCATTTGAATATGCCCCTTCTTTTACAATATATAGAATAATGAGAGAGAAAGAGAGAGAGAAAATCAAAGTATACTCCAACCACCCCTGAAATGCGTTGAATCCTACTCTAAAAGCTTAACCACCAACGATAAATTCCCCTTGCAAATCCGCCTATAATTTGTCAAGTCTGCCGCTCTATGTCTGTTTGACATGTTAAAGAAGGAAGAACGGTGGATCAAATCAAATCTGATCTAGTTGTTGAAGTAATCAAATCATATATTAATGGAATGAATACGTTATGCTATTTTTTACCTACCTAACCTTCTCAAAATTAGGGTTTCAGGCTTCCATAGAATAAAGGAGGTTGAGATATTTCCAAAAAGTCTTCTCTCTCCCAAATCTGAGTTTCTAGTCGAAAGATATGGCTATCTAATGATCAGGGTCACCGACGCACAATATTTAAAAGAGTCTATCCATACCACGTCCACATGGTAGCCTCACGCATCTTGAAAATTTGGATCCTTCCTTTCGCTCTTGAAATCTCATCAGAATGACACATGGAAGCTTCCGCAGGATCCTCTATTTCCTCTATATTGTTCGTAACTCCTTCTTGTTGGCAGAGACACTGTGCTTGACTCGAGACACGTGGAGGCTTCACGCTCATTTGGAAACTACCCCCAGATTTTGCTTTTGAAGTTGGATGGTTGAGACATGTGGAGGCCTTCACAACATTTTAGAATTTTCAACAGATAACCTCACCATTTCAGGCACATGACACGTGGTGGTTTGGCACTCATTTGGGAACTACCTTTTGGGGCACGCCTTTGAAATTACCCCGATGAAACACATGTCTCCTTCCAAACCTCTTCCCTATTTGTTATATTCTTTCTAAGTCCCTTTTACTCAGAGGGGCCATATGTCTAACCCTGGACACATAGAGGCTTCGCGTATATTTGGAAACCCTATCCTAATTTTACTTTTGAAGTTGTGTCATGCTGAAACTTGGCCCCTTTCGCTGACCTGCCTCTGTTTAGACCTTTCAATGACTGCTTCTACTTTTTCAGGCTCTGGACATGTGCAGGGCCAATGCTTGTTTGAGCCTCTACTTAGGGTCATGCATTTTTATTTGCACTGATGCGACATGTGGTGTCATGTGCTAGATCTCTATACTTAGCCAATTCGAGCCTACTCCATTTGAATTTTGCTAGACCCAGGACACTAGGAGAGTCTGCGCACATTTGGAAACCCACTCTGTATTTCACTTCTAAAGTTACACCAAGTTGACGTGTGGCTCGTTCTGCCAGTCTTCTTATAATTATTCAATTTAGGCCCACTCAGTCCCCTTTGTTGACTCTGACCACGTGTCGAGCCTGCACTTGTTTGGGGAACCACCTTCGGAGTTGATCTTTGAGGTTGCCCTGAGTCGACACGTGGCACTTTCCACTGGCTCTACCCCATTTTGAATTTTGAACTGTCCACCCTATCCCTTTTAAGACTTGGGAGATGTGGAAGTTTAGCACTTTTTTGAGTCTCCGCTTGAGATTCTATCCTTGGAGTTGTGTCGATGACGCACATGGCACCCTCTGCGGGTCTGTGACTTTTCAATGACCAATGAGACCATGCGGGCTCGTGGGCCTATACTTGAAACTTGCACCATGTTTTGAAAGGTGAAAAAATTTCAAAGTCCCCTGTAGACCTACCAGCCCGCCTTCACACTTGGTCAAAATTTCCTCTGCGGCCCCACAGACCTACTTTTGGCAAAACGTCATCCTCAGGCCCACTGGCCTGCATTTTCGACTTGGAAAAAATAAATCCTTCCCAGATGTGCGGGCCCACAATTATACTTGTGCCCCTTTGCAAAAATTGGAAAAGGTCAAAATATATCCCCCCACCCTATCTCTCTGTAATTTTCCATGGCAAAAAATCTTCCCTAGGCCTGCCGACCCGTAACATGAAAAATACAAAGAGTTAGAAGGAATTCTTTATATCTCTTGAAAGGGGAATAATTTTTCAATGTGATGGAGATGGTTTAAGGGGGCCTTAAGTTATTAAAATATGTAAAGATTCATATTGAAGAAAAAAAGGGGAAAATGATGTCAGTTGACCCAAAATAAGTGTGAGATTATTTTGGTCAATAATTTGGCGAGTCCTGGGGATCACATGCCTACTAGGTGAAACGATCAGTTGTCTTGAAGCATCCATTGGGCATTGAGTCTACCTAGTTAACAAAAAACCGATCTAAAATTTAAAAATATGATCCCTGAGCCACTTGGAAACTTTTAGAACTAGAGTTGACCATGAACTCACCAAATGCTACTTCCAATGTCCTTTGTATTGGAACAACAATATTGTCACATAGGAAATAATAATATGATATTGTATTCGACACATATTGAATTACATTCATAGGCTATTATATAGCCATATCAATAGGAAAACTAACTTCCTATAAAATAGGAAACTACAACACACCCGAATATATATTGTTATAAAAATATATATGTATAATAACATCTAACAAATATTAATAACCATGTGAATACTAATTCCTAACATTCCCCCCCTTAGTGTTTACATGGTAGAAAAAAATCCACACTCTCAACTGCAGTATGCTCACCCGTGTGGCATGTCCAAATCTGTGACTCATGACCTTGATCCAAAAGAAAGGCTCACTCCTTCCATGGTTTTAAATAGGCTTACCAAAAACCTTGATGTGACAGGAACCTCATCAACTGTCCATGTTGTGTGGTTTTCTGGATCCTCCCACAAACCCTTTTAAGATCCATGAACTGACTTACTCTGGTGCTACTATTCACCACTATGCTTATACATCAGGGAATTATGTAGGAAACACAACATGCATATCACAAAACTACACAATAGAAGAAAGACTAAAAATATTTCACATTACTTCCTATAAGAATCGTAATGTTCTTAATCGTAGTCTCTGTCATTGATCGCTGCCACTCGATCTCGAACAGCATAGAAAACTGCCACTGCCACTGGAATCTTTCCTTGACTAAGTCATTTTGGGTGCAGAATGGGAATGGAACATTGGTATGTATTCCCCCCCACAATGTGAAATTCCACTCATATAGATACTGAGAAGCAAAATGCATCGAAGAACATACTCCTGAATGGATCTTGCTAGTTAGGTCTTGCTGCACATGGTCACTAATGTTAGTGAACACATTCTTCTAGCTGACCGTCTTCCAAAGAAGCACGGAAGTTAGAGGACCAAGTCATTCAGAGGATCACTAATAGTCATCTGTGCTCCAACACAACTTTCTTTCCAACATCCATCAAATACCACACAAAACAGGAACACTGCAAACTGAAGCACACAGAGAAAATGGAAACCACACTGAAAATCATATACTCACACCACAAACACTGTCACCAAAAATTCATGCGGCCCCATCGTTGGCGACTGACAAGAGGTTGCTGAATGACCTCCATCCTCATGTGCCTCTATCCTTCAGTCATACGTGCTGCTAACTCAGCTGGATTGGGATATGAAGCTCAACTGTTTCCACATTTTTATTATATCTTCCCTCCCGCAATGTGAAACAACTTATTTTTCAGACGTCGGGTAACACTGAAAATGCGTCCGTGAGGCCAAAAAAATTTATTTTCAGACTTGAATTTGACTCACAATGAAATTTAGACTCAAAACGACAATACAAATAATCCTAAGATCACCTATTTTCGATTTTATTTTTTTTAAATACGTTTTCTGCTCTTTTGAACTTGGAGTTCCAACATAAAATATACATTGAATTACACAATGCAAGGACTTTTTTTAAATGACTTGACTCTTTTGACTATATAAGATGGCAATAGAAAATGGATGAAAAAAATTAACTACTAAAAAGTAATTAAATATTACTTTTTATAACAATGTTTTGACTTGAAAAAACATGTTACGACAACTTTACAAGATAAATTTTCCTTGATTGACAACCCATAATGACATTCTAATAATTAAGACTCTTGAATTTGAACATTTTTCTCACATTAACACTATAATGACATACTAGACAAAGTTACAATAACAATAAAAATCATTCAAACCAACGAAATAAGGGACATACTTTTATACGCGACAAAGTGTCCACAACTGCATGGCGAAGAAAATGGTAGATTCGGTGTGAAGTATGGCAGAGTAGACATGCGTATATGGTATTTTGCACAAAAATTCAGTCGATTTAATAGTCCATGGTATTGTCGAAGATCAATACAAATCGCCAATGATGATAGTGCGAGGATATGCCAACAATACAGATTGATCAAATCCATCAATGGATAGCAGGCTGGTTTGCATCCAAACGTGGAAGTGAATGGATTAAGCAAATACAATTTAAACCTCATAGGTATCTCCCTAACACCAAACGTGGATCGGAAGACATGGTCAATGGAGGTCCCGAGCCAAAGGATATACACAGCCCCCAAAAATAGGCATGGATCTCAACCAATGCGTAACTATTGTACATGAGTGTTAAGTGAATTGTTCTTAAAAAACATATGATCTACAATTTTCACTTGTTCAAGGACACGAAATACATAGACCTGGAAGTTGCAAGAAGAATAATATGTTGACGTTATGAGCAGGATTTTCCACTTAGCAAATCATGCATGCAACACATGTTGAATCGGTTGCCTTAGTAATCATCTGAATTATTTGTGATCAGGATTTAGAACATATGCCAATGCAGGCTGGGCAGTGAAAAATCCGATGCAAACTCTGCAAAATGCAAAAAATAAAACTCTAATACGTCACCAAGAACACCACGTTCAATTGGATAGAAAGCCGTCCATAATTTCCCCTCCAACGCAAAGTCACAGATCTCTTTCGCTCTGATACCAAATATTGGAACAACAATATTGTCACATAGGAAATAATAATATGATATTGTATTCGACACATATTGAGTTACATTCATAGGCTATTATATAGTCATATTAATAGGAAAATTGACTTCTTATAAAATAGGAAACTACAACACACCAGAATATATATTGTTATAACAATATATATGTATAATAAATTAACATGTAACAAATACTAACAACCATGTGAATACTAATTCCTAACACGTTGTACAAGCAATAAAACACCACAACACTATGTACAAAACAAGAAATCATACATGCTCCAATTGGAACATGAAAAGTGTGCATAAGAACTTGTTTTGCTAAAAACAAACCTAAACCTACTCCTAGAGTAACTATAGAGAAAAGGGATTTAAAACAAATCCTGCATCTAGAAGGGAGAAGTAGCTTCCCTTTCTCAAAATGGGCAGCCATGCAAATGATTTGAAACTGAATATGGATTCTTGTATGAGTTAAAAACTAACTATAAGCTGGTACTTCACCCAAATAATCAAGGTATCAACTAGAAACAAGACAAATGCTTCTTTTAATTGCTCTTCATTTTGATTGAAGAGGCATTGCCATTGATTCTTGGTACTTTGGAGCTCATCCTCATGCCCTGAAGTGGGCATGACTAGTTTTGGATTCTCCTTTGGCTCCAATGAGGCCAAGAACCTGATTGGTCATTGTTTGATCCTTTGGATGTGCCCCTTATTGTGAATTTCAACTCCAAGAATGGAGTCTTCTTGTTGATCTTCCTAAATGGATGGTGTGATAGAGATGGGGTTCTTGTGCTCTTTTCCTTCCTTCTCCTGAGAAGAACATGGAAGATTCATATCTTCCAACCTTGGTTCCAGAGGGCTATTATGAAAGGCAAGCTGTTGTACTTGAATGCTCTCCTTTATGGCAGCAGGCTCATGTGCTTAGAAGGTGGATGATGGAGGGGAAAATGATGTTATCTCCTCAGGCTCCTCTCCATCAAAGCAATATTATAAGTCTGACAGACAATCTTCCTCCTTGTTTCCATACTACATGCACTCGACCTCCTCCATGGTGTCCTCCTAATCTACAAATTTCTCACCATCGTTCCCTTCATCCTCAAACATGAAGTTTGAAAGATCAAACTCTTCTTCCACATTAGAGCTTGAAGGGGATGAAGTGGGAGGAAGAACTGAAGGTTCTTCTATGGCCTGATCTGTACTTGGAGCATATGAAACTATATGGTCCTCCTCCATCATGGGTTTATCAATCAAATTAGACCATTAAAATGAAAGCAAAAATTCTTCAATAATGTTTTCTTCACTAAGTGGCCTCAACTCTAATTTAATCTCTCCTAGTTGCTCCTCTTCAATGGGACTTGGAGTTGGTTGTTCTTCCTCCTTAAGTAGTTGTCCAGCTTGGGTTATATTAGCATCCTCTTTAGATAGAGTGTCTTTATGGACACTGCATTCAAAGTAAACATATTGCTAACATTCACCTTCTTGTTCTTCTTTTGCTGTAAACTCAGCCTTAGCCACCACTGGCTATTCAACCTTGACCTCCTCTGTTGGCTTAACCATTAAGGGGATCTTTGTAAACCCAAGTCTGGCAGCCCAACTCTTCATATTTTCTATTCTTTCTTCTATGTTGCGTTCCTCTTCTTACTATTCTCCTTGACTGGATTATTGAGTATCTTTCCAAGATGGACTTGGGAAAGCAAGAGCATTGGTAGATTGGGATTCAAGGTGGAGAGGGAAGTGGAACTTCTTTTCTGTTTGGAGGGGATGAATTCTTGGAAGGGAAAAGGTTAGAAGAATTAAGATGAGATAGAAGACTAGGAGATGGATAAGGGAAATCAAAACTTGGGGCAATAAGTCAAGGGATTGACTCTTGACCATGCTAAAATGGTAAATTTTTAGAAAGAGAAAATGAAGGACAAGGAGCTAGTGACTGACTTACCGATTGACAAGGTTGTCTCACCCATTTCTCATATACCTCAATATCCTCAATTCACTGTGCAAGTTGAGGCAAAATTTCATTAATGAAGTCAACCTTCTTCTGATGGCTGTAATGTCTTGGCATAAGGTTAACCCATGAACAAGGTGCCTCGTAACAAATTATGAATGATTTCATCTGTGTTGTAGCCATGGATTACACCATGTGTGCCTCCATCCCTTGAATCTTCTCCAATAGATAAAACTTTTCCATTTAATTGTCACCATCATATGCATACCCTTGTTCTTGATAAGCTCCATAGCCAAACTGGCTTTGACATTACTCATATGGGTAAGTATAATGGTTCTGGATCTGATCATAACGTTGATATGGAGGAGTTGAAAAATACATTGGAGGTGGACTACATTTTTGCTGCTACAAGTTTAAATTCCAAGATGTAAATTAAGTCATGATTACACAACTTCATGGAAATGGAAGAAAATGAGAGAGGTGGATGAAAAATGGATTAAAATGGATGGGAAAAGGTTTGCAACTTTAGAGATGGGTTTTTGACCAGATGGAGTCGCCAGATGTGCTTGCATATGCCTCAAAAGGCTGAATCTCAATAGGAACACATCAAACTGATAAGATGAAGTGGTGAGGTACTTAAGACCTCTTCCAGTGGGATTTCCAAAACTATTACTGCTCGCACAATGGCTAATTATTTCTTTTTGATAATAAGACACCTCATAAAGATGAGAAAATCTAACCTTAGTGTCCCACCAGGCATGCCAAAACTTTTAGTGTAGAATCACAACACCCACAAATGGTCTATAGTCTGAGTGGGGCATTCGGTATGATTGCACAACATTGGACCATCTCTCAATCTTTGGGAGTTTTAAAACTTAAGATGGACCTCCAGAGAAGATTGGTTCCTGCTCCCTAATCTATATGCCTTAAGCTACTCTAGTGTAGACATAAATAATCTATCCCAATCCAACCATTCCAAGTGGATAGGAAGAGAGAGAGAGAGAGAGAGCAAAAGAGAGCCTACATTAAGTGGTGATCCACCAGAAAAGGAAGTAGATGATCATGGATTCGACTCTGCTCCAATATATAAAAGAATGAGAGAGAAAGAGAGAAGGAAAATTGAACTCTGCTCCAACCACCCGTACGATACATTAAATATTACTCTGAAAGCTCAACCACCAACCATAAATTCCCCTTGCAAATCCACCTACAATCTGTCAAGTCAGCTACTCTATGTTTGTTTGGCGTGTTATAGAAGGAAGAATGGCAAATCAAATCAAATCTGATCTGGTTGTTGAAGTAATCAAATCATATATTAATGACATGAAGACATTTCTCTATTTTCTATCTACCTAACCTTCTTGAAATTAGGGTTCCATGCCTTCATGGTGTAGAGGATGTCAAGATCTTTCCAAAAAGTCTTCTCTCATGCAAATCCAATTTTCCATTCGAAATATATGGTTGTGTGAAGATCAGGGTCGCGGGCATGCAATATTTAAAAGAGCTTTTCCGTACGAGGTCCACGTTGCAGCCTCGTGCATCTTGAAGATTTGGCTCCTTCCTTTCACTCTTGAGATCACATCGGACGAACACGTGGAAACTTCCGTGGGATCCTCAGTTTCCTCTCTATTTTTCCTAAGTCCTTCCTTTTGGTGGAGATATTGTGCTTGACCCGAGACACGTGGAGGTTTCACGCTCATTTGGAAATTGCCCTCAGATTTTACTTTTGAAGTTGCACAGTTGAGACACATGGAGGCCTTCATAGGATTTTGGACATTTCAACGGTCGACCTCACCTTTTCAGGCTCTAGACACATGGTGGGATGGCACTCGTTCGGGAACTACCTTTCAAGCCACACCTTTGAAATTGTGCTGATGAATCACGTGGCTCCTTCTACGGATCTTCCCTATTTATTATGTTATGGCTAAGTCCCTTTTTCTCGGCGGGGCCATATGTCTTACCTTGGACACGAGGAGGCTTAGCACACATTTGGGAACCCACTTTCAATTTTAATTTTGAAGTTACACCATGCTGACACTTGGCCCCTTCCGTTGGCCTGCCTCAGCTTAGAATTTTCAATGACTACTTCTTCCTTTTCAGGATCTAAACACATGGAGGGCCAGTGCTTGTTTGAGTCTCTACTTAGGGTTGTGAATTTGAATTTGTACTGATGCAATACATAGTGCCATCTGCTGGCTCTTTATACTTATCTGATTCGAGCTTGCTCCATTTGACTTCTGTTGGACCCAAGACATGTGGAGAGTCTGCACACATTTGGGAACCCACTCTCTATTTTACTTCTAAAGTGGTGCCGAGTTAACGCGTGGCTCCTTCCACCAGTCTTCTTATACTTATTCAATTTAGGCCCTCTTTTTCCCCTTTATTGACTCTGACCACATGGTGAGCCTACACTTGTTTGGGGAACTGCCTTGGGAGTTGATCTTTGAGGTTACGCCAAGTCGACACGTGGCACTTTCTGCTAGCTCTACCCCATTTTGAATTTTCAACTTTCAAATTTTTCCCTTTTTGTACTAGGGACACGTGCAATTTTCACACTTGTTTGAGTCTCCAATTGAGATTCTATCCTTGGAGTTGCACCAATGAGGCATGTGGCACCCTCTGTAGGTATGTGACTTTTCAACGGTTAATGATATCCCGCAAGCTTGCGGGCCCTTACTTGAAACTTGTGCCATGTTGTAAGAGGTGAAAAAGTTTCAAAGTCCCCCGTAGACCTATCGGCTTGCCTTCAAACTTGGGAAAATTTTCCTCCGCGGCCCCGCAGACCCACCGGACCGCATTTTCCACTTGGAGAAAAATAAATCCTTCTCTAACCTGCAGGCCCAAAATTATACTTGTGCCCCTTTACAAAAAGTGGAAAGAGGTAAAAATATCTCCCTCCACCCTGCTTGTCTATAATTTTCCATGGCAAAGAATCTTCCCTAGGCCCGTTGGCCCACTTTTGGCAAAAAATCACTCCTAGGCTCGACGACCCATAACTTGAAAAATACAAAGAATTAGAAGGACTTATTTATATATCTAGAAAGGGGAAGAAATATTCTACCTGATGGAAATTTTTTCAAGGGGACTTAACTAGTTTAAATATGTAAAGATTTAGATTGAAGCAAAAAAATGGGAAAATGATGTTAGTTGACCCAAAATAAGTGGACATAGAGATAGAGCATGTAAAGGAGAAGGAGAGTGTGGTTGAAGATGCCTTGGGTAGGTGGATACATGTGGTTATGGCTACTCCAAATGGTACAGATTTGCAGAGCAGGTTTTTGCAACAACTTCTTCACGAAAACTTCTACCTTACAACAAGATCAGAGCTTGAGTCTCAGAGGCATCTTGAGGGAAATTTTGATGGATTTTCATTAGAGGGAGATGGTATTCTATGACAGAGAGGTCAGATATATGTTCCTAGAGATGCATGATTGAGATAGGATATTTTGGAAGAGGCTCATCATCCACCTTATTCAGCCCATCCTGGGGTGAAGAAGATGCACACCAACTTCAGACAGCTGTACGATTAGATGGGACTATGGAGAGACATAGCTCAGTTTCTATTGTGCTATTGAGAGTGTCAGAAGCATAAGGCCCAACATAAGCACCCAACTAGCCTTCTCTTTGCTCATGCCATACCAGAGTGGAAATGGAACACCATTTGCATAGATTTCATATTTTTGTTACCAACGTTGAGATACCACCATGATGCCATCATGGTCACGGTGTATAAAATGAAAAAAGTGACTCACTTTTCTCCGGTGAAGACCACCAACACAAATAGTGCAGTGGCATAAGTATACCTTGATGAGATTGTTAAACTACATGCGATTCCAAAGAAGATCATTTGTGACCGTGATCCCTTATACACTTCTCAATTTTGGACTACCATGTAGCATGCTCTCGGGATGAAGATCAACTTCAGTCCATCTTACCACACTGAGACAGACAGACATACATAGCGGGTGAATCAGATCTTGGAGGACATGCTTAGGATGTATGTCATGGACCATCAATCGAGGTAGGAGGAGTACTTGTATTTGGTGGAATTTTCCTACAATAACAATTTTCAAAATTCGTTAGGCATGGTTCCTTTTGAAGCACTATATGACATGGAGTGCACAACATCATTGAGTTGGGACAAATTAGAGGACAGGGTTTCTCTTGGGCCATATTTATTGCAAGATATGGAGAAGTAGGTTGTCATGATTAGGAAGAGATTATAGGAGGCTCAGGACAAACAAAAGAAATATGTGGATCAGCAAAGGAAAAATCGTAATCATAAGATCTGTATCCATTACAGAAAATTCTCTACGCTTTCTCCTATATTTTTGGGTCCCTTTAAGATCTTGTAATGTATCAGTCCTTTGGCCTATCATCTAGCATTGCCACTCATAATGTCTCACATTCACGATGTATTTCATGTTTCTATGGTTAGGAGTTACATTTTATATCCTTCTCATGTATTAGATTGGACCTCATTACAGGTGCAAGATCAGGGGAAGGTGATGGTGGAGCCTCTCTGTATTTTAGAGTGCAGGACGTTCGGCCTTCGAGGTAGAGAGATTGATTAGGTTCACATTCAGTGGGATAGATACAATGAGATAACAACTATGTGAGAGGATGCCATGCCTCTTAGAGCACAATTCCCACATTTATTCTAGTGACTTTTTGGAGGAATTCGATTCTAAGGGGAGGGGGATGTAGTGTCCATTCCTCTTCAATATTTATATGATTATGATGTTGCTTAGTATGGACTTGAGTTGTAGACATTTTTATCACATTTTAGACATTGACATATGGATATTGTTATTTTGATTAGTCAAATGATAGACAGTTTGGATGTTAGACTTATGACATGATTTAGACGATGGATTATATGCATGTTTGAAATATCAAATTGTTGATTTTGAGCTTATATTAGACCGATGCATTTATGCCGATAATTATATGATGTTGGTTGATGTATTTGATGTCGTGATCTTATTGGTAGTTGATAAATTAATGAAATTGAAATAATTAAAATTAGGAATGATGGAAAATTACTCGTTTGGTTTAGTTACGATAATTGATTTTATTTATATGGATGTATTTTTACTATTTTGATGTCGTTAATATGACCATGAGGCCAAAAATGTATTGTCTTGACTTTTGTAGGTGTTTGCAACGTAATAAACCAAAGGGGGATAGGATTCCAATAGTGAAAGAATATGGAGTATCGGCAACAGGTCACCATGGCAACACATGTATTCATATGTTGTATGTTGTTTTAGTTTGTTAGGATGTCCCCATTGGGGGGAGATCTCAAAAGTGACCTTGAGAATGTTAGTAATTTTCTCATGTTTATTTTATTTAATGGTGATTTTTTATATTTTTATTAGCATGTGGAGTCACTTTTATTAATTTTGTTTTAGAATCCCTCTTAAGTTAATGATTTTTTTATTAAATTATGCTAATTAAGATGTGACAAAATGGGGGGAAATTAGTGTGAGTTGGTAGCCTTAATGTGTGTTGGTTTGGAATGAATTTAATTTATTTTGGGGTAGTGTGTACTCGATCTTCCTTGTGCAATTCGGATGTTGACCTTCTAGGATATTTTGGAGACTTGTGGGACAAGTTAAGCTTGTCGCACACATCCAAAATCCACCCACCCACCTAGCCTAAGAGGTGAGGGACTTATTTTAGGTCCTATTTTGTGTTTTAATGAAGGAAAAAGGCAATTAATTGCACTTTTCTTACATGGGTATTTAATTTTTTCCTTAAGGGGTGTGAGCTGGGTTGAGTGTGTAAGAGGGTGGTCATTTTCGTAACTACCAATTTATTATGCTTTGGGGTTTGGGTTTTACCTTGGTGATGTGGGGTGAAGAAGAAATGATGTGTCATCCTACATGGAGCCGCATCATCTCCCTCTCCCACTTTTCTATTTATTATAATTTTTGTGAAGGTTCGGGGGTTACTTGCTTGATTTTGAGATCTCTCATTTTGGGAATGCTTCCTTTCTTGAGTTCTTTCTGGATTTGAATATTTCTTGTAATGTCTTGAGCTTGGAGGATTTTGGGACTTGCTTGTGGAGTGGATTCTTCCTATGGCAAGGTAGGGTCTTCACCCTTTGTTTCTTCTCTTTTCTTTTATGTTTATGTGTTGAATGGATGTGTTATTGCATGATGTTGTTGGGTAGTGAAATGGATTTAGGATGTGTATGAAAAAGTGAAATTGGGGTAAGTTTTGTTGGTTGGAATATGAGTTTCTCTTGGGTATTTAGGAAGGAGTGGGTTTGGTGCCCCACCTTGTTCTCATTTTGTTATTTTGTTCATTTTGGGAGACATAAGAGATATTTATATTTGTTGGAAGGCATAAGAGATTTTTTGGTTTGCTTGATATTTTAAGGTTTGAGGTGGGAATCCAAACCCTTGGGAGGCACACGGGTATCCCCATATTCCTTTCTCTAGTTGGCTTGTTTTATAACCAATGTATTGGGAAGTTTATGTGTTGATAAATGTTTTTTTGTGGTTATTTTTATTATGTGAATTTTGTTTGAAAGTAAAAGTGGAAGCCTTGTCTTTGTTTCCATGGTTGTCAAATATTCCATATTGTCTCATTGTTGGGGCTCAGGGGCCAATGAGGAAGTAGGCTTCACTTCCTCATTGGACTAATGGTTGGGTGGAGAGTGTTACCTACTCCCTGATTTTTGGTTGTATTTGATCTTGGAAGAAGGTGGAGCTTAGATGATGAAGGCCTTCTTGTAGCTTTTGGAGAAAGAATCAAAAACTCTTTTTTTATATTTTACCTTGTTGCCTGAATTGTGTATGGAGGGATTGTAAACCTGTATTTGGTTATAGTGAGGTTTTCAGTTGTTTTATTATCAAAAAATGTAATCTTAGTTGATATTGTAAATGAAGGAAAAAGTTTGAAAATCATTTTATTACTTGTTGTAAAGAAATACTATAGATTCTTAAGGAGAATCGAGTTCAAAAGAATGTATTACGTTTTCTTATGACCATTATTGTAATATTGGAAAGGATATAAAGTTATAGATATGGTGTTTCCTTCAAAATTGAAACCAAATCTTCACTTGATTGTATTTCTATTAAGTGATATATATATGAGGTTTAGTTTCACTGATTTGTTAAAGTAATCCATATTTTTATATTTTACAATGTTGCCTCCATTGTGTAAGGAGGGCTTCTAAACTTGTATTTGGTTATAGTGAAGTTTTTAGTTGTTTTATTATCAAAAAATGTAATCTTAGTTGATATTGTAAATGAAGGAAATTTTTTGAAAATAATTTCTTTACTTGTTCGAAAGGAATACTATAGATTCTAAAGGAGAACCAAGTTCAAAAGAAAGTATTGCATTTTCTTGTTACCATTATTGTAATATTGGAAAGGATATAAAGTTATAGATATGGTGTTTCCTTCAAAATTAAAACCAAATGTTCAATTTCTTGTATTTCTATTAAGTTATAGATATAGTATGAAGGAAATTGTTAGAGTGCTTGCTTTAATAAAAGAGTAATTTGATGTGTTTAAAATTTTATTCTTCCTATTTGAAATGTAGTAAGGAAGGGAATAGTTTACTTTTTCCTTGTATGGATGAAACCTACTTATTAATTGAAGTAGAAGATACAATTAATTTTAGAAGTTTTCCCAAAGTTACATTTGAATGCATATGTAGGAATTTTTAAAATCATCTTTCCCAAACTTAGATACCCAAATTTAGGATCCATTATAAACCCGTAAACCATTCTTCTACAACTTAGATAATGACTAAATGTGTATCTACACTTATATAATTATTCCAAAGTTTATAATATTATTAAAAATAAAATAAAAATTGAATGAATGAAATAAATTGTTGCAATATAAATAAGGTTAAAATTAATATATATTAATACTAGAAAAGTATGGATGATACTATTAATATAAATAAGATTAAATTACACACACACACACACACACACACACACACACACACACACACACACACACACACACACACACACACACACACACACACACACACACACACACACACACACACACACACACACACATTTATAAGTATAAAATATATTAACAAAATTTAATAACAAAAAATAGAATCTTATTTGAATAATAGTATAGACTGCAGTCTGTGCACACTTATTAAGAGAAGGAAATGGTGGGGGGAGATTGCTGAACCAACCCCCCACCCCATATACTATGGGATGGGAGGTGGGGTCGATGACTTGCCCTTCCACAAAACATTTAACCTTAACTTAATGATAAATCTCCAAATGTTTACCGGTCGCTACCCCATTCAAATGCACAATCGGTTTTTTCTTCTTTCTTAGTGCAGTCTGCACAAATCCATGAACAGGGTAAATAAGAACTTTATAATATATATATCTGTGTGTGTGTGTGTGTGTGTGTATATATAAAAAAGAAATTTTAATAATATATACATACATACATACATACATACATATACATATATATATATATATATATATATATATGTATGTATGTATATTTATATATTCTTTTACCTAAGTGTAGATATACACTACTCTACCTCTTTCTCTAAAATAGGGAAAATACCCATAAGCCCATTTGGGAAAATACAAAAAGAATAAGTTAAACTAATAATAAAAGTAATTGCAAACTCTAGATGAGGGTATAAATGTAATCCTCAGTAAAAATAATTTTTTATTCCTCCATGACCTTGAACTTGTCTCTCATGGCTTCCACCTCCCTCTCCAAAAACCTGCAAAATAAGAAAAGAAACAATAAGTCAAATGAAAGGAAAAAGAGCTTTTTCATAAGCATATTTAGGGTTAGATGGATCTCTTAATCCAAGGGCTCCTAATGAATCCATCCAATGGATGACATTCATCCCTACAAAAAGCAGGTGGGAAGTGTTATCTCAATTTCTCCCCCCCCCCCAAAAAATTTATCAAACACAACACTATGTAAGAAGAAATCCAAGGGACAGTTACAAGCGGGCTTTATAATGGAGGAGCAGGGTCGGTAATGGAGGAAAACAATATCAAAGAAACTAGAGGCTCTCAAGAGAAAAGCGGGGAAAGGCTCAAAGTCTTCAGGCTTCACAAATGATTCAGAGTGGGATCAAATTGGCTAAGTATGGGAGAGATGGTAGAAGTTTCCACGTTTCTCAATGAAGCACCTTGAAGGGTCGAGGCCAAGGGTGGTTCCACAAAACAAATGAAAAGTCTCCACATGTTCTAGGTCTGAAAAGGGACAGAGTCGGCCATTGAAAATTCCAAACGAGCAAAAGGAACCATGTATCAACTTGATGCAATTTCAAAAATGAGAACCCAAGGCGGAGACTCAAACTAGCGCCAGCTCTCTAGGTAGTTAGGGTCCAATAGAATTCAGATGGTAGTGGGCCTAAATCAGTTAAGTAATTAGAACTAGTGGAAGTCTCCACGTGTCTCAACGACATAGATTCTAAAGGTGCAACCCAAAGTGGAGAATCAGATGAGCACGAGGCTTCCACATGTCTAGGGTTTGAGAAAGACATCGACCCAAATTTGCTAAGTATCGCAGACTCACGGAAGGAGCCATGTTTCAGCTCGACACATCTTCAAAGGTAAATCTAAAATCAGGTCTCCCAGAGAAGTGCTAGCCTTCCATGTATCCTAGGTCTAAAAAGGGACATAGTCAATAGTTCAAAATTCGAGATGGGGGAGAAACGAGTGGAATGTGCCATGTGGCTCAATGACACAAATTCAAGAGGGGCATCCCAAGGGCCAGTCTTAAGTGATCACAGATCTTCCACATGTCCAAAATTCAAAAAGCGGATAGACCTAGCCATTTAAATTGACTAAGTACAGAAGGACTCGTGGAAGGAGCCACATGTCAGACCGATACAACTCCACAGGGTAAAACTCAAGGGGCAGACTCAAATGTGCGCTGAGCCTCCATGTGTCCCGAGTCAGGCATATGGCCATCGCATAGCAAAAAGAATTAGCCAAAATATAAAGAAATAGAGAAAAGATGTGGAGGGTGCCATGTGTCTCGTTGGTGCAACTTTGAAAAAAAATCCAAAATCGGTTCCCAAATGTGTGCATGCTCTACACGTGACCATGCTTCTTGTCAAGGCGGGTCATTGGAGGAAATTGGGACTTTTGACTTGAAAAAAAGTAAAGTATAAAAATTAGCCACACGTCTACTGACACCTAAGGAGCCACATGTCAAGCCTAAATTACATGTAGGCCGACGGGCTTGGGGAGGAATTTTTCGCCCAAATGGAAAATGTGGAGCAGCGGGCCTGAGGATGTTTTGTTTGACACAAACAAATTATGGGGTTGTGAGGTGTTTTGTGAATTTTTGTAATTTTGTACAAAGGGTGCAAAGTGAATTTCAGGCCCACAGACCAGTCCTGATAACTGGTTTTCACCATTTTTATACGGATCCTACTCAAACATTCAAATGGACAGATCTTTTGATCCAGTACTCAAAATTCAAATAATTTGGTACCATTAGAAAGGTCTCACCCTCATGCACACCAGGGAAACCTAAATTTTTAATTTCTATGAGGTTAGGTGGGTGAGAATTAGGAAAATATCTTCATGCCATTAATATACGATCCAATTGCTTCAAGAACTAGATCTGATCCGATTTGATCCACTGTCCTTCCTTCTTCAATGCGCTGAGAAGATGTAGAGTGTCAGAATCAATAGATTGTGGGAGGATTTATAGTGGCATTGATGGCTGCTAACTGAGCTCCAAATCAAGTTTCTCGCCTATTTTATTCTTCTTTGTTCGTTGCGTTATAAAGGAAAGAGCTTGGATCGTTATAGGGGGTTGGACATTTCTGTTTTGCACCCTCCCTTCTTCCCTTTTCTGCAAGTGAAGTTGTTGAGTTTTCCAAACCTTCCATTCAAATTGTAATAAAAAAATTTTCCTCTTGGCTATTGTAATGTACTATATCAACTCTAGAGCAATAATATATTCTTGTGGATGATTCTCAACCCTCTCATGTGTTCATTGTTGTCTTCTGATCTTTCATTACAGTTTGGTTATCTGTGCATGGTGGTTGTATTACATTTCTATGGTTTGTGTTAAATTGCAAAATGGTTGTTTAAAATTTCTTTGGTGCATCACCTTGTTAGCTTAGGTTTTTTTTTCTCGTATCTTTTCAACCCTATCCCCTTGGTAAGATAGAGTAGGTTTTAAAGTATATCTTATGAAATTTATTTTTGTGCACCTGAACAGAGGAATAAGAATCGACCTTCATCCGAAGATCTCTCTCGATTCCAAAGTCCCACATTTTATGAGATGCTCCATGTTGTGCAATCACACTGCAGATCTTAACCCATCAAGCTATTGATCCCAGGGGTGTTGTGATTTTTCAATAACAGGAAGTGGATGAGATACATTTCTAATTTAAAATACATCGGTAGACTTTATTTTGGGGCCACTCAAGCAATGTACGAGTGTTATTATTTTTATAACCCAAATGTTTTATTATAGACCTTTTAATTAATGCAAGCACTGACCCCTTCATGGGTGTAGTACAATTTTTTTATTTAAATAACTAAACCACAATACAATTGCAATTGATTTGAGCAAGTCTAATTAAGGTTAAATTTAATTGTATTACAACAAAGGGAGGGGATTCTAAGCCTTGTTGTAAAATAATTAAATTATTAAATGGTATTGAAATATTCTCTTATTTTATTTAAAAGGGAGGTAAGGGGATTGTGGTACCCATTTGCAAATTAATATTATTTGTTAAATATAATTGTAATATGAGAAAGTGTTGATCGTAAGTTTTTAACCTAATCTTGCGAGTGAGTTGTACAAAAAAATAAAATTATTCCATAATTTTTCCAATTTAACCTATGTTTGTCTTGGGTTTCATGTGGGTAAATTTGTGGGCGTTACATAATTCCACTGGCTGGTAGCATTTTCCATGTTACCAGCCCATGACATTACTACACAGTACCATGGAAAATTCTACTGATTGGTGATACCATCAGTTGCTAGCATGGAAAATGCTACAAGGAAGTGACATGGAAAACTACCACCCATCTAATAATCGAAACATGTTCCCATTAAGTGACGACATCATACTAGTTTTAATGCCCACATTTTCAATGCCAAAGTACAACAATAAAATTTATGAAATAATTTTTTGTCTTACATTGATCGTAACATGACCACACATGGGCTTAGATAGCTAATTTCAACACTGCATAAGACACTTACACAAACATGGACCACATAGACAACATGATATCACCAGGTGCAAGTCAATGCCACACTTTTCATAACAATCAATTACTATAAATTATCCACCCACAAAAGGGACCTAAGGATTGGCAACTCCACAATGTGTAATTTGCATGGTTACATCCTAGTTACATTTAAAATCCCAAGAGAGTTTATCATGTGAGGATAAATTTCCATTCTCAACCTACATATTCTTAATTTTTCTTACGATTCAACTTATAATAACACTCTTAGTTTGACTCTTTCTCCCTTTCCATAGTTCTAATAACTAAACAAGTTATTTTCCAATTTTTAATGCATACAAAACTCGTGATACTCATTTTTATGTAAATGTTCTCAAATATATATATATTTTTTAAATTATATCCTCATTACATGAAGGAAAAATAATATGAAGTCAAGGGAAAGAGACGCTCATATTTAAAGGAGATTAATAGTCAATTCACCTCTTTCTAATAAATTCCCTCCACTATGTTACTTTATATTCATATTATAGTTGATATAGTTCACTAGTTGGTTTCACTCAATTCAACATTTTCACATCCTAAAATTTTATTTATATTATATATTGGAGTTTTTGTTTTCTCAAAAACATTATCTCACTAAGGTAATTTATATTATTTTGTAAGAAAAAAAATACCTTATTAAGTTGTAAGGACTTATAGTATGACATTATTCCTAAATGATAATTTGATCTACTCTTATACTCTTTAAACTTACATTGTACTTTGGTCTCACTTTTGTCCCACTATTACAATTGTTTTTTAGAACAATTGTAAATAAAATAACACATAATTTACACTAATTAATTTGATACTACAAGGAGTGTAATGTAACACAAGACAACTCATTTCATTCCTCGTAGACACTCAAGTGTTAAATTCATATTTCAATCGAGACATATAATACAACTTTCATGCCTTTCAAATACACTCCACAGAACTATTTCAATCGTTGGGTAAAAAATAATCAATTTTTTAAAAACAATAACCTTAAGAGAGGTCCTGCAATATATTAACTTCATAAGCATTCTAGGGTGGAAACTACACTCTACTAATAGACAATAAAATAGAGTTATAAAATATTTAACTCACAGAACCTTTAAGCAACACAAGGCAATCCACTACTACACACTAAGGGAATACTTCTATCTGAGAAGGAAAAAAGGGGTTCAAAATAAGATTTTATTCCATAAGTAATTCAACCCATAGACTCCACTATTTTCATTTTAGTATCACGACGAGACCAATCGTAGGAGTATCAAAAACTACCTTTTCTTTGTTTTTTCAACTCACTAGGGTTCTAAGGAAAATTACACACATGGTTTTATGGGGCCGATTTTTTAGTTTCCCCATTTCTCTTAAGTCAACATCTTCCAAAAATAATTTCCTTTGCTAACAGTTAGTTACAATTTCCACCCACAAGTTAAACTCTTAATGAGTCAAGGTTTAGTTTATTTATAATCGCACTCAAGGATCTATGCCCAACTATAGATCAGTTTAAGGTGAAAAAAACATTTTTATCCTATAAAACCTTTGTAAAATACCAAGGTGTTATGTTTTTACTAACCAAGGTAACACATTTATCTATGAGGAAATAAAAAGATCTTTAACAAGATTTTAATGCCTATGACAACTAGTTCAATAACTCCAAAGTTTTAATCTAGGTTCCATGAAGAGTCCATTCGATGATGAAGTGAAACCTAGATCTAACTTCATAAGGATCTGGTGGTCCATTAGGATGGTAGGTAAGTGTTAGTTCTACTTAACCCATATATGATAAGCTCACCCCCATATTCGTTACTTCAAAAAAGGAATCTTAATCTATAGAAATGGTATTTTGAATACTATTCTTAAGTGTATTACAATAATTTTAGATGCGAGGATTAAATTATTTCATAATATGTTAGAGTTTTTCTAATGTGGGTGCCACAATATTTAGAGGGAGGGCAAAAAGAAGGTTAACTAATAACTTCATTTATATGGTTTAATAATAATAATTTACTACCATTCTTTTGAGTTTATCTATGAACCAAAATAGCTATCCAAAAAGTGATTTCTTCGAGCATCTAAACAGTAAGAATCACATTAATATCCAAATTAACTTATTCCTCATGAAGTAACTAGTATGCATTTTAGCCATTTACATTGTCAATTATCCACCTCATTTATCTTTCTGACATAGTTACTCATACATTCATTATGTGACACTCCTACTAGTATTCAAATGTTAGATTTAAAACAACATAGATAAAAAAACACATAGTTTTCTAGGTATAATTCTTAAAACATAATAATACAAAAGGAATGATGGTTTTCGACATAATAATATTAATAATGATATTCTCTTTAATTCACTTATATCTATGTAAAATATCTTAATTTCATCTCATTTATTACAACATATCACACTCTTAATCCTTCTTGTTCAAAGTAGTTGCAACCAACGTTGCGTCAGTCCTAGAACTAGTATGAAAACCCCTTATACTCAAGTACGAAATAACACATTCATCATTTCAAGTAATTCAAAACAAGGAATACGAGAGATAAAAATAGGGAGAGAGTGAGAGAGGTCATTTTTTCACACATTCACACTTTCACATTCCTACGTACTATTTCTTTTTTTAGTTTAGAAAGAGTAAGGAAGAGAGAGAAGATATAATTCATTTTATTTTCTATTCACCATATCATAACTATAAACATAAGGTATCATTTTTTATTTAATTTCAAATCCAAATACATTTTTAACCCTTCTACATATTCATTTTCAAGATAAACAACCATTTCATATAAGTTAATGTTAGAGAGAGAAGAGGTAGGAGAGAGAAAATATTATAAATTACTAAATCCTTCCATAGAAATAAATTTTATTAAATTAAACCTTACACAACCATTAAACTATATGAAAATTCTTTATGAGTATAAACAAGTCAAATGGGATGCTCATGAGGAATGTCTAGCTCAAGTTGTCAGTTTACAAAAAATTCCCAAAAACAACTAAAGTTCCTACAATATGGGTCCGGAAAAAAATTGTTTTAAGTTCAAACGTAAATTTAAAAAATTCCTATTTACTCCGTTATATACCAAGAACTCATCATATTTGACGGAAGTCGATTACAACAAACATGGCTCAAAATAGAAAGGTGACATTGAGACCAATTATCGTAAATACGCAAACACAACTATTGTAAAACAATTTGTGGGCTCCAAAACCCACTTGAAACTAACTTACAATTCTTTTTTCACAAAATTAAGAGTTTTTTTCAATTCTCGTAATGGAGTTCTAGAGGTAGATAGGGTTAGTTATCAATTTATCCAAATGGATACAGCTACTGCAAGCCAAAAGCAATCACATTTACTAAACAATGGGAGCGTCACTCCAAGTGAGTGAAACACAAAATGGAAATCGAAATCGTGTCCCCAAGGCATGAAATTGAGTTTAACAGTAGTTATATTTATGGTCTTCATGGTGTCTAATACCATTAGGAATAATACTAGATTTCTAGGTTGGTAAAATGATTTTCTTTGGTGCACCATGCGTGTAGTGTACGCGATATGGAAATTTATTTTTTTAAATAGTTTTTGCGTCTAAGAGTTTAATTTTTATTTCTAATTTCATCCTCTATTGCTCTAAAGCATTTAGGAACCAAACAAGAAACAATCAAATGTAAAATTTTAATGTAAGAGGAAGGGAAATCCATACATTTATCTTGACGCTTGTTAGAGACGTCAACTAAGGAGGTTTTGCCACGGCACTTGACCGATGAATATAATTTGGTTTAAACTTTCTGATTCCTTTTCCATGAATCCGTTTTGCACATATCCAAAAAGCGTGACATTTCATGAACCAATTGTTTTAAGACATTATGTCACACAATTTGTGTCCATGAGGCCGCATTCCTTTAAGGAATTTTGTAAGACACTTGACAGTCCGTGGCATGGCATTTTCCATAGAATCATTTTGTGCATGACCAACAATTGTTAACTTCCCCAAAAGTTGAACTCCCTTGACACATTCTAAGAAGAATACCCACGTACCCTACTTACACGCACTTTATTGGAAGGTTCCAAGAACTTTTCACAAACCGATTTTTTGAATACATGGTTAGAGGATGCATCTCTTCCACCATTAGCAAAAATACCTCTTTTTTTTCTTGAGTGAGACCCATTCTCTATTCAATGCGATTAATCTGGCGTAGGCGTGGAGGAAGATAACAAAGACTGTGGGTGTCTTGTATCAGGCCTGTCTGTTGTAATTACTTATCAGGAAAAAGATGTTTTTTTCCAAACAATATGAAAAAATACCTCTCCTCCATGGTTGCGTGGCATCCATAACCTGTTTCGAAGCTCCCATTTTGGTGGGCAGTGAGAAGGATTTTTGAAGTGGCATACGTGGGATGACTGGAAAGGGAACTTCCAATGTCTTAATCAATATAAAAATCACACATGTATGAATAACCCCCTCAACCTCAATCTTCTTCTTCGTATGCTTACAACAAACAACCCAGCGACAGGAAGATAGCAGACTTCTTACACTCTCAAACACATTTGAAACCACTTTAGGTTCAGATACATATCGAGATCAATGAATTTGCATTAATACAACCAGGATTTTTTTTTTTTATAGATTTATCTCTGCATTTAAGGGTGAATTTGATCCACAAGTGGATTGATTTTATGATGGTTGCGGAAGAGATCCTTTAAGCACAGTCTACCATATTGTTGTGCATTCGCTGCAACTAACCCATTACTGCTAAATTTACAATGTTAACTTGGGTTTCACTGTGGTTATGCCTATGGATCTCAATTAAAGTTATTGTCTTATAATGCAAGGAAAATGAAAATTCAAAAACGATTTTAGGACGTGTCGCTGTAAATTGAGGGAACCAATGTTTTCTGCAACCTACAAACTAAACCTCTAGCAACATAGTTCACATCCTAAGTGTTAGCCTCTACTTGTCTTTTTCTATCAGATAGGGCGGCTTGATTGATGGGATACTAGTTTGAGGGAAAATTTTACACTATGGAATAAGCATTTCATTTAAATAAACACTTTACATGCATAAACCAAAATTTGCACTTTTCCCAAGAAGATTCCATGCATAGTTTAAGCTCCTTAAATGGTCCTGTGACCACACTGCCACGTAGAGATGGGATGCAGATGCCACAAAAATGGGAGGGGCACTACACTGGTGTGTGGTTCCCTTCTAAATGTTCCCATCTAAAAGCACACTATTATTTCTATCTAGTTGTGCCACTTATACCTTCAACTTTTTCACTTGTAAGTTTAGATTCTTCTTAGACTTATTCACTTTTACTTTCGTCTTCTATTCCAGATCTCAAAATTAATTATATATATATTACATTGTAAGATAATGTTGAATATATTAACATTGGTTGGCCTTTAGTGAAAATAGAAGTCAAAATTAAGGCCAAATTTATTTATGACCCGTAAAAATTTTGTGACCCTGTTACCGCTCGGTACTAAAAAAATCACCAATTTCAAAAATAAAAAATCTTAATATTCACTCCTAAAATAAACCCTCCCTAAAACATGAGCCATTTGTGTCAGTCATTTGAAGAAGAAAGGGGGTGCAATGTGCAGGTTGTCAAGTAAATGTACTTTGGATATATCTTAGAAAGAAAGGTGCAGTTGATGAATATGTCCAAGGTAAACTTGCATTTATTTGAATTCCAAACTCTCCCTCTATTACATATGGAAAATATCGATTTACGGTTTAGTATGTCATCAATTTTAGGGTTTTTATTACGTAGTTAGGGTTTCCATTCATCATGTTTATAGATAGTTCCCTCTGTTAATGACCAATGACACAAAACCTCACCCCTCCATTTCCTCAATGCATCTGAGACACAACTATCAAGAATTCTTTTTTCAAATGCCTACCAATTTTATTAGTATTAGAGGATTTGGAAAAATAATATTATATTTCAAGATATTTCTACTTGTGTGTTTGTCCTTCTTCAATCATTTGACTCATCTAAGGTTATAAATAGGGAGCATTTTAGTTTGAATTTTATAATTTTGTTGATTGGTGTGAAGATAATAATCTATTGATGAAATAACAAAATTTAATGCATGGATGTCAATCGAGGATAGATGGAAAATATTTTAACTCATATGTGGATGCATGGGACATGTGTAGCCTACATAGTCTACTATTTTGCATAATCACCTAATTCAATTCTTAACCACTGCATGTGAATTGAAATAGAGGGTTAGGCGAGGAAATATGCAAACTCCTGTGATATTATAAATGGTGTGAGGAGATTCTAGATGTGATTATGGATGAATAAAAATACTCAATACAAGATCCATGATAAAGCACAATGTCAAATAAGTATGATGTCAAGTAATACAAGACAAAACCTCAACATTCCATTTTCCTGATGCATGAGATGCACAACTATGCACACTCCCACTAGGAAAAACCTATCAACCTACTTAATGTTTGAGGAATTGGAAAAAGAAGAAAATTATTTTCTACGTGTGGGTCTACGTCCTCCTATGATCCTCTAGTCCATCCAAGGTTATAAATAGGGAACATTTAAGTTTGAATATTATAATTTGATTGATCGATGTGAGAATTACAATCTATTGATGAGACCAAAAATATGAATGCATGGATGTCAACAACAAACATATGAAAAATATTTGAACCCATATGTGCATGCATTGAGACACATGAAGACTACACCATTTAGTCATTTAGAGAGTCTCATAATTCATTTCCTAATGAACGTATCTCAAGTAAAATGAAGGGTGAGTCATGTGAAGATGAAAATTTAGGTCATTTTTTCAGCGATGTAATGAGATACCCGATGCGAGTAATTATGAGTCACAATAATAAATATGGGATCCATAATGAAATATGATGTTGATATCAAGGGATAATAAATGAAAATATTGTGGCCCACTGATCCCAAATAAAAAAAAAATCTAATACAATGACCAAATAACCTAGAGTCATTTGATAAATGTTCATAGTAAAATTTTTCTTACACCATCTTAGTTTGAAAATACGCCATCAATGTAATTTCTTGTTAACATTATTAATCTAACAATCAATGTCATGTGGTATTATTTATGGATTATTTGTACCTACACTCTATTTTTTGTTTATATATAAGTGATTGTGTATGTATTTATAATCTATGTTTTATTGACGAAATGAAATTTTTTTGTTTTGTGGATTTATTTATATTATTTTGTGGTAGGTGGTAGGTAGAAAATACAAATGTTCAAACTTGGGGTATTTCCATACCCAACGCATACAATTATATGTAAAAAAATCTAACACAAGCCAACTTAATATAAAATAGTATATATCTTAAGAAAAACATTGTAACAAACCTATTGAAATCCATATAAAGGGTTCACTTAGTGAGAATTGTTAATTTGTCTCTTAGTTCTATTACACTGATAATCAACCTTTACAAAACTAATAAAAATGTAATTGTTTTAGGAAATATGGGGGGAATGGAAATTTATATTTAATTTTTTTATCCTTTACAATGTTAATATTTTCTATTGGACAACATTTTATCTTTGATAAGACAAATACTGAATAGAAAGTTCCAAAGGAAAAGGTGGGAATTAGATACCTGCATGTCCCAAACCTATTCCATTAATTAGATTTTCATGTCCAAATAATATTTTCCATCTTTGCTCGAACGTATTGTCTAAATCTCAAGTTATTTTAATAGTAGTGAAAGGAGATTCTAGATACGAACACGTATTAATTATAATACTCAATACCGGATCCATGATGTAATATGTTTTTTTTATCTCGGATAACCCTAAATGAAAATACTAATGCTTGCTGCTCCCAAAACATAATGATTATCCAATATAGATCGAAGTGAAAGGATTAATTTGAGCTTGGTTGAAGTATAAATTTTGATGCTATCACAAAACCAAGTTAAGCTATTTTTTAACTACGTGGAGAGGCATTTTTCAATTTCGATATTTGTGTGCTTTTTTAACTACGCAGAAGTGGGGTTTCATAATTACAATTGCATAGACCTATTAATGTCATTTTTGTTTAAGGATTTAATTATGTTCATCGATGATGGATCTTGTGACATCTCGAGGCTTCCAATATAGACGGGCATCCAACAATGTTATCCATACATTTTTCATGGTTTAGTATTTATATACTCAATAAGATCCATTCGAGCATGTTTGAATTGCATTACTCAATGCTAGATCCATGATCAAATCCAGTTTGGATATAAGATGAAAATATATGTAAATATTTAGGCCTATTTATCCTCAAACAAAATGCAAATCTATTGAAATGAACAACTAACATAGAGTCATCTAATATATTTGTAGTTAAAATTTACTTACATCATTCTAGTTTTGTAGTGTCCACCAGATTTCTATTTCATCCTAGGACTTATTGAATCATCTGAGTATTTTGGTTATTGCATATGAGATATTTTGTATTTTATTAAGGTAGATTTTTATTTGCGCTTGTTACGATTATCATACTATGGTTTATGACATTCTTATTTGGCAAGACAGTTTTGAGACACTATTTAATATTCATGACATTGGTCATTTCATGCTGATTAGAGATGACGATATTATGATGTTATATATTTGAAACATTATGTTCCTATATTGTATTCACTGATGATCATGACATTGAGTTATATATTGCTGATATTGGATCATGCTTCTATGTATCATTGATAAAATAGAGTTGGTGAAATTTTAGTTAGTTGATAGAATATGATTGTTTTTCATTATGATTATAAGGATATTTTATTATGTTGAAAAGATTCTAGGTTTGACTTGAGTGTGAGGGATTTGCAGGTTACACCACTAGGTAAATGTGTGACTGAGTCGTAGCACTACAAAATATGCCTAAAGTATCTTGCCTAATCTGGTTTAAGTTTTTCCATTTTTTGTAAATGGAGAATTTCATTGACTCTTTCATGCAAATTCGATTTATTCATATTCTTAGCATCCTAATCTTAAGCACTAGGGTAAAATTTAGTTTACTTCATTTCTCACATAATTTGGATTTCATTGTGTTAAATGGTCGTTTGGGATGATTTGTGTTATGGGGTGTTTTAGTGTCTTTAACTTGGTTATGGTTGTCTTGGGAGTTACAAACAAAAAATTGGGCTCCATTCATAGCCTAGATTTTCTCATTCAACTTCAAATCCCCAATTTAAAGTTTAAGTGCATTTTTGAAGGCTTGCATTAATTTAAGGGTCTCCTTTACTTAAAAAATAGTCCATGGGATGTAACCTTTGGGTGGAGGAAGATTTTTGTGAACCCAAAAAACCTCTTCCTCACTCCACCCTCTCATAAGTCACTATCTAAATCTTATTTCCTTGTCTCACATGGGTGAGCTTGGGATATTGTTTGGGCTTTTGGGGATAATTTTGCTTTTTTTCCCTTTTGCATTTTATTATTTCAGGGGATATGGAAACTCACTTGGGTGACATTGAAGGTTTGTTGTAATGCCCTAAAATATATCCATTCAAAAGGAAAAAACATCCTATAGATAATCCAATAGAATTTTGAGAAATTTTTAAAAAAACACATTTACTTAAGCTCCTTTTATGTTGTAATGATTATCATAAATACTTATCACACTGCAAAATATTCCAACATTGCATAATTTTCCAAAAACCATTTTGACAACTCTACATTAACCATGAGAAACTGTTAGGGTCCCTAATCGTTTTGATCCCCATTAACTATTCTACACGAGTGTGAATACCATGAATTGTTTTGGTTAAACCTTTTTATAGGTTAAGGGAACATGTACATCACCTTAGTGAAAGACCATAAAGTATTTAATTACTTTCCTCCAAATAAAAACACCATTAAATTAGAATAAATGGTGATCATATGATGAAGTCAGTCATTTGCCTTATTCTGGCCATAGTTTTCCACTGTTATTTTACAAATCTAGTTTTGAAACTGCACACTAGCCTACGAAAACATTTTCTCGTTCACCACACCATCATCTCAGAATAGTTATCAAGGATTTTTTCATTTATTAGTTATTTAAGTTTATAAGATGATCTTGCATCATACTCTCCATGTGGAAAGATTTGAACTATATAAAAAAGGCCTCTCTATGGCGAAATCATAACACCCCTGATTGCTTGCAAGTGAATGGTTGAGGCAGTCTATGTGATTCGTCAAACATGGATTTATCCGAAAGTGTGGGAATTTGAAATTAGGATACCCTTCAGAGAATGCCATCTTCCTATCTGTAGGTAGTGCCTTCTACTCCAAAGTGCACAGATTTTTAGATCTAGCACTAATTTAAAGTTTTCCAAGGAGATAGAGTTAGAGAAAATGCATGAAATTAAAAACCTTCTCTAAGGGAAGGTGATGTAACAAGAATGATGTTTAACAACCTGCACAATAAACACAACACTACTATAAACTTGCAATGAAAAAAAACAATACATAAAAACCTTGCATCTAATGAAAGATCATAAAGATAAAATATAACACAAAAGAGGATTTGAAACATCCACAAATCTGAATTTTATTTCTCTCAAATTTGATACAATAAATCACATTTAGGGCCAAAGGGATAGATTTTGAATTACATTATTCAAATAGAAAATTTTGGAATCTCCAAAAATCTATTACAAATAAGAAAGAACAGAGGGACATATGCAAGTTTTCCAACCTTTTCAAATGACCCCCTCCTTATAATATATAGGAAGAATGAGAGAAAGGGAGAGAGAACGAATTCCAAATCTTTCTTCAACCACCCCAAAATTCATTAAAATAACTTGTTACAATTATGGGTGCGATTGCAAAACCCATAACTCCATGTAATTTTCCTTTTTGGGGAAGAATGAAAGTCCATACCTTCATCCTTTTGGTAGGTGAGAAACCTGGAAACATTAATCTAAAATGGAAGACTATATTTTCCAATTTAAAAGTACTTAGTGTCAGTAAATATAATAAAATTTATGTAGAGGACACTAAGAGATTTCCAAAAAGTCACATTTTGTGCAAATCTAAGCTCCCAGTAAAACATTATGGCCATTTGAAGATGAGGGTACCATACTGCAATAAATGCGAGTAGTTGATCTGCTTCTTTGGTCTATGACCATGCATTTCACCCTTGCAAATTTGTAATTTTGGACTTTTAGGATTCATAATTTCAAGAGTTTGGACTTACAAGGTTAAATTTACTGTTCATCCTGCGGGGTTGGATCAAGATTTTCGAAATACCAAACCTTCGACGTTTGAAATTCAAACTTTGGAGTTCAGACTCTAAAATCATATTGTGTGGAACTAGTCATTGCTCAAACCAAACTGTTCTGAAATTCTGAAACCCCTGTAGACACCAAATTTGTGTTTTACGACCCCCTGTGACCCGCATCTCATTTCGTAACCTAACCCCATCACCTAAACCTTACACAATTATTTATTAATTACTTTATAATTAATAAATCCACGTCGCCTTACCTGCCACCTCAGTTTGCCACCTCATCATGACCTAGCCCTAACCATAAACTAACCTAATTAAGACCTAAAACTTAGTTTACATCCACACCCATGACTAATGCCTCCTTACTCGTACCCAAAACTGACCTTGTAGCTACTTGACCAAGCCCGTAACTAATCCCTCGGGAGAAAAGCAGGGAAAGTTGGCTATTTTACTGAAAATAGCCCACTTTTTCCTAACCGATACCGGTTCCTACTCGACCGCCGTCAGTTACGTAACCGCCATTGGTTCCCTGTAAATGACCTTCCCTAATCAGAAACAAATGTGGAAGGATTTTTTGGGATCAATCAGGATCATCAGAAGCGATCAGGAGAATCCAGATCTTTACTTGGCTGAGCAAAGACAAGTGAAGAAACAAGAAGAGTTTGTAGCAAAAGGAGATCAAGCCCAAGACTGCCACTCAGAGCCCTGTGACACTCATCTGATCATTGGGAGGGAGACATCTCATCTTCTGGGTATCAGGCCATACTACTTGAGTTCTGCCTTTGTCATCACAATTCTTGGACCTGTATCCTCGTCAATAACCAGTAAGTTGCATCTTGTGTGTTCTCATTTTAATATTTCTTAGAATTTTTAATCACAGCCGTTATAAATCTATTCCTAGATCTACTACCCAGCAACACATTTTACCTAACTATCATCCACTTACCTCTCATCACCCCATTACCTAATCCCGTTCATATACCAGCCTTACAAACAACACAACCACCTTACAACCCCCTTTACAGACATAGCCCCTACCAATATCGGTTAACAGAAACCGGTATCGGTTATCCTGACTACAACCAAAAACCAGCCTTTCCCCCTACTTGTTTCAACAAGGTAATTAAACTGTTATTTTACAATCTTCTGTGTTAATTCATATTAGCAGGGGAACTGACCACCTTCAAAAGGAAGTTTTATATTTCCCGGGCCCAAGGCAGTTCCCTCATTTATTGTCTAATCAAAATCTTGTGGTCTTGTGTTCTTATTTGCAGGTAGTCCTTCCAAGACAAAAAGGGGTTCTTCGCAATCGACCTGATCTCTCTCTACGGTACGCGCACACCATCTCGACATTCAACAGGTATTCCTCCTAGCCCTAACCCTTATCTGTTTCTAAAAGGAATGAAAGGATAGAAGCAACTCTATTCCCAAAATCCGAAACATTCTGAGCGAAACATTTTGGCACGCCCGGTGGGACCCATTTGGGTTTCTTTCTTTCTTTCTTGCTTTCATACAGGGAGTATACTTGATGTTTTCTTCTTTACAAGATATTCACAAGTTATTTTGTTATTTTGGTAAAAGAACTTGCTTTGCTTTTACATCTTGCATTAGTGAAAGTCATCTCTTTTGTTTCATCGAATATCATTTTCGATTTGGGTTTAAAACACGTGCATCACATTCCTGCTTGTTGTTTACAATTCTAGTGAACATAGATTAAGTAACAGGTCGTACACATGGGGGTGATATCCACAGTATTGACAAGATATTGATCTTACTTTCACTGCACAACACATACCGAATCACTTCACAATTAACACAATAGCTCAAAACATCCCCCCTTTTCCGCGGTATTCCTCTGCCCGATTGAGGTAACTTTATAAGCCAAAACAAACTTGACATTTCCCCTAAGTCTTTTGTTCAGGATTGACATCATTCCACGTCTAAAGGCATAAGCCCACAATAATTAAAATTAACCCTAGGGTTAGTCTCTGGATTTGCGTGTGCATCTTGCTTGTTTTCAGTTCTGTTTTCTCTGTTATACACTGTCTTCTGTGATTACCTTAGAACAATTTGATAAATGCACTGAGTGTTGTTAACAATCAAATCAGCAGCTTCTTATGTTTTCTTATACCAGTCTTATTACACTGACATCGGTTAACTAACCGACGTTGGCTATAGTCTAACAGACATCGGTTATCAGACCGATATCGGTTACTATCTTTTACAGTTCCTGAAAAACCAGTAACTTACCAATTTCACCATTCTGAGTATGTTTATGTTCTTGATATATTGAAACCCTAATGTGTACTCCTGTCCATGGTTGTTATCACCTGAAAGCAAGCCGCCGCCATGGTTTCACATGCTTGCTCTGTGCCTTTGCCTGAATCACCCCCTTCACATTCTATAGGGAACCCTACGGACACCAGTGAGATCCCCAAAATTCCTGTAGGAGATAAGGAATTTGCCAAATTTATGGATGCTAACCCTAGCGCTGTACAATACTATTTGTCTCATGCCCCTGACCGTATGCCCGATGGTCAAATCCTTGTTGGCATGCCCATTAGTATAGCTGCTCATTTAGCTCCCACTGCGCCTGATAACACCGCATTGCTCCTTGCATCTCTAGCCCCGTCTCCCAATCCGACGGCTTCAGAGGTTCATACGACACATATTGGCTTTCCTTTGATTAATCTTGGACACCACATATCATTACCACCGACTGCTCCTACCTCATCTCTCTTACAAACTGCACCATTCATGACTTTCTCTCTGCCACCTATCCACACGAGCTTTCCTTCTCAACCTCCGCCTACCTTTTCATTCCCATACACGTATCCGGTGACCTCAACATCTTATATGGGACATCCTTATTCAGTCGCCTCAACATATTCATCCTCCACACCTTATCAACACTTAACCCCACCATTGTCTAGCGGTGGCCCTTGGCCCAATTTTCCTCCGTTTACCACAACCACACCATCATCTCATCCAACTTCTGATTTAATTAAGCAAATGATGGACAAAATGCAAAATATGGAGGCTTCTGTTTCAGGAAGTTGTAGCGCCTTGACATACGAGCAAGTCTGTCAGGAGCCTATTCACCCTTCTGTCCCCCTTCATTCATATCCTCCTCAATGGGAATTGCTGAAATTTACTCATTTTAATAGTAAGGAGGACCCTCAACAACACTTGCGATCATTTAGACATTCCTGCTATCTAATTGCTCACGACGACGCTTTACTACTCCACACCTTTCCCATGTCCTTATCAGGACCCGCCTTGGAGTGGTACAGTTCTTTAACCCAGCACTCAATCTTCTCTTTTAACCAGCTAGCCCAATATTTCTTGGATCATTTCTCCATTAACATTGCCAAGAAAGTATCTATCACTGACCTTTATGCCATCCGACAATTCGAAGACGAATCTATCGTAGATTTCGTTGGATGGTGGCGCGGCCTTATCAACCAACTTACATATGTCTTGCCTTAGGCTTAACTTATCAAACTTTTTACGTGGGCATGTGCTAAGCACATTTCTCGTACTCTTCAAATTCAAACTTTTCGCACATTTAACAAGGCCTTTACCATGGCTCGGAAGCTAGAAATTCGAGCCTTAGAAGAAGAGAAATTGCGGTTGCGCAACAAAAACCCCAATTTCTGAACTCCAGATTCTACCAACAAACCAAACACCACCACTCCTCATGCATCCACTTCTTCTAAATCAAAAGGAGCTATCCACGCGGTGATGATCAAATCTCAAGCATCGTCTAATACTCCACTAAAAACCACCTATAAGTATAAAGCTGAGCCCATCAATTACACTCCCTTGGGAGAAACTTATGGTTTCATCTTGGAAAAATTGCTCAAAGCTGGAGCTATCACCTTGCCTCCTATTAAACCTCACTCTGGGTTTGACTCCACTCGCGCTATACCTTCCTGGTACAAAGAAAATGACTTCTGTAACTTTCACCACATGAAAGGACATAGTCATGAAAACTGCAAGATGTTGAAAAACATAGTGCAGGAAATGGTTGAACGCAGGGGATATAACCCTCGCTAATCCGCCCACACCCAGACCACCCCCCCCACCACCCTGGACACCCCCCGCCTCAAACGAGTAGCGGCAGCAACACTGACAACGGATCAAGATAGGCCACCACACCGGAGTATACTTTCCGCATACAACGCCGCTCCTGAGGTGAACCACACGAGGAGAGGGGTGACCAGATCTCGAGACGGCGCTGAGACAAATCGGGTGCAATACCGCTCCCGCATCGTGAGCTACGGCACCCAACCACTCACTCGAGAGGCTCGCCCCCCGTTTGAGAGCATGACGAACCGCCAAGGTGTTAAGATGCGGTATGCGGCCGCGAGCACACACCCGAGCGGGCCGAGACCAGGAACACCCCAAGTGTACTGTCAGCTCCGCCCCTCTTATAAGAACCCCCGCTTAAGCCTCCCGACCCAACCAGCATTCCCAATCTCAAACAAAGGCCTCACGATCTACAGACAACCGCACAGCCACCCTACTCATCCCGTACCCAGGCCCCCCGCATCAACCGGGGGCATCGCTTCCCCCTTGACCACCAACCGCACAACGGCTCTCACCCTGAAAATACCACATCCTGGTCCGAACCACCATCCAGCCGCACCCGCAACCCGCCGCAGCTCCCCGGAGGGTACACCCCCACGCCAACGCAATCCCTACACCTCAGTCTTTCCACGCCACGCACCCCCCATGCCAGCCCACCCAACCACCACGTGACCCCCATGCTTCCCCCCACTACAAACGCCGCTACGAGAACAGCCCAAATGGCTACAGTGCCTGGGGTCACGAATCTACACAGGCAGGCCAACTGCCCGTGGAGGGAGACCTGAAGGGTGCCGCCCCACGCCTACCTCGGGACACATGAAGCCGCTATAACAGCGATGTAGTAGCTGTAACGGCGTGGCTTGAGTCGTGATGGTCAAGGTGGAGGGAACGAGAGCAGCGGTCATATTGAGAAGAGGGATAAGCGAGAGCCATATACTAAGACCCCCCCAGCGCCCCGCAGCAGGCCGCTCCATCACCGGACCCGGGTAACTAAGACGAAAGGCAATGGGGGAGAATGCAATGACACGATTCGGAGGACGCAACCTGCGTGCAGAATCACGTAGACCTACTGCGAACCGTCCACCACCCCCACGGAACCCCCCACGACCTACCGCAGTGTCGTACCTCATGAAGCCCGCACCGGAAACCACACCGCGGACCATCACCGAAGGCATACCCAATTACTGCGTCCTAATCCCCCACCCAACACCCCCCGACAACATACATCGGCCCGCCTCGCCTACCCTGGAGCTTTGACCCATGCGTTTCCTGGCTCACCCCCCCCTCCTCCTCCACGAAAAAGCCCCACCGGGCCCCGTTTTCCCCAGGGGGTTTGTGGTGGTGAAATGGGTGTGTACTTAGCTGACACCACCCCCCCCGCCGCAACCAGCCCAAAGGAACCCCCTCAAAACGGGTAAAACCCACAAACCCAACGCCGGCCGGATGCTCCAGCGCCCAGCGACCACCTCACTAAGGGTCAGGCACAATTCCACCACGGACCACAACCTCCCCACAGAACGCCCCTACCCTCCCCGAGGCGCCGCTCCCTCAACACCAACAAAATACACCGCTCCAGCCATGCAAGAGAACACCGCCCCACCCTAGCCTCCCGTCATCGGGCCCCCCTCAGAGCACCCCAATACCGAGGACTGCACCAACGAAGCCCCCCCCCCCCCAAAGTCCTGCCAACCCGTCCCAACAGGCACCACCTTGCGCAAACGGAGACAGGAATCTTGCCAGATCGACGATGTGGGGACCTCGGAGACGCCTGGCTCCCGTCCACGAGAGAAATATGACATAGACTCTCCCGGACGCCATCTACCTGGTGTCGGACTATTTGGCCTTAAGAGGTAATGAGAAGGGCATACCCCTTACGTTTTGAACGGAAGGACAGTGTGATGCGTCCGTGTCCCCCCGGACCGCCCCCCCTCGCCCTAAGTCACGCGCCTACTGAGACGTTATGGGAGAGAGAGGCCGACCTCCACACGACGCCTATTTAAAATCTGTCAATCACATTTCCGACGGCGAACCGGAGCCAGCGTAGCCAACGCAACTAGCTGGACGAGAGGGCAGCATAACAGGGGGACGTCTTAATCTAGCGCACACGCGCTCAGGCTTCACTAACAAGGCCCAGAGACTCGTTCCCGACGGTGAAACCTCCACTGGCGCGCGTTATAGTCTAGCCGGGGGATGCTAACGCCCTCCCCCCGCCGCCTGGGCCAAACCGTGAGGTGACTACCAGCAGGCCACCCCCACCGAGGACCCGGGAGCAGAGGTGCGGCTTAAATGGCCCCTGCCAACCGAAATTTGAAAATCTTCAACAAACCATTCCAGAATCACTCGTCTGACAGTAACGTAAACCAGGATATCTTAGCCGAGGAGAGTGTTCATGAGATCCATGTAGTCTTCGACTCCCAGCCAAAAGCCTCTATCGAGAAAATTTTGAATCAAGCCTCTTCACTGACACAGGGGCCCGAACCTCCTTCACCACCATCAAGCCAAAGCGAAATCATTCCTTTACCTATAAAGGAGTTAATTGCCCAGAGTTCTCTTCTCATAGATGAGTCTTCTTACACCACATCCCTACAAGACTGCGAGCGGATGTTATCTAACCTATCTATTTCCCAAACGTCCTCTTCTACCACTCTTGCTGCACAAGAGGAAGGCTCGCCACTCCTTTTGACATCCTTAGACGAGAAACCCCTTGCACCGACATCACCAAATTCTTTAACCATGATGGATCCTCTTAAACATGCCCTCCTACCTATTAGTTCTTCATCGCCTAAATCTTTTCAGCGACCGGTTGACCTCTTAACACCTATTGATACAGTGCCTCATCTACCCCCTGTATCACACCCACAGTGGACCAGAATCACAACTCACCTTTCTTCCATACCAAAATTCCCAGTCACACCTGAAGACTGTCATTCTCCAGAAGATAGACGAGTCCTATGGGAACGTTTGGGTACCCCCTATTCTACTCAAATGCAGATGACCGATCCAGACGCCTCTATCATATACCCGAAGTGTTTACAGAAACTCAAAATGCCTATGTCCTCATCTTCACCCCCCTCATCTCTACCAAATACCTCATCCACTTCTATTAACCTAACCAAATCTTCCCCTACACTTGGGACCTCACCAATACCCAGTCTAACACACCCGCCTAAGCAACTAGATTTATCCAAAAATAAAGCCGCCCCTCCACTTAGGAGACAAACTCAATCCGTGCCTCTATCACAATCAAAACTATCATCGTCACACCTACCTTCCATATTGGGACCTCATCCCTCCACCTTGCATCAATATATCATACCTCCTACATTTTCTTTAAAGCGACCTATGCCTTCTGCACCCATACAGAGATCTAAGGGTATATCAACATTGTCACCCCACGTATCCTGTTCACCCATCAACCCTAAAGAAACTCCATCATCAAAGGAGTTATTTTCTGTCACTCCCCTTTCTCCGTGGTTGTTTCCCACTACCACGTCATCTGTAGCCTCATCATCTAACCAATTGAATGTAGCTCCTGCGCCAAAGAAACCACGTTTAGTGAAAACCACGCGTCAACACCCCTTGGCTAAACCACCACCCGTACAAACCAACCACACCACGTCATCACCAGAATCGACCCAGTCAATAGCCTCATTTTCCTCTGACTTTGACCCACTCAAAGGGTCTTACGCAAAATCCTTGCTATGTTGGTAGAGAATGCGACCATTTCCCTACCCCCACTTAGACCTTATGATCCATCTAAACCTCGACCTATAGGTTATGATGAGTCTAAAATCTGTGCTTACCACCACACACCAGGACATGACATAGAGGGATGCAAAGTGTTGAAAGCCATACTTCGTCCGTCACCTCTCTCAGGTAGAAAAGTTAAGAAAGACAACTTCCGAAGAGAGAGACCTTTAGCTTCAATTCCCTCTCCTATACCACCTATCCCCGCCTCACCAAGATCTATCATTATTACAGCCCCACCTCTCGAAAACCATGACCTATCCCTACCATCTTCCTCCTCTCGTATTCACGAGATCAATATGATTAGTGTTGCTACTCGAGGGCAGAAAAACAATGGGAAAGCGAAAGAAAACACACCTGTGGCATCTCTTTCTCCATCCACCATCCCGATTGCACCACCACCTAAAGTGGTTATTCGCGGACCCGCCTATCCCGTCTCTAATGGCATTGCCCACCGAACTATGATCAAACAACTTCACCAATCGCCTGTAAAAATGACACTGTATGATCTCATTCAGACTTCTGAATCTCATCGACAAGCTCTCGTTGAAATAATTCAAGGGATAAAAGTTTTACCTAATGAAACCTTGCTCGTTACCTCTATTCTAACACCCAATCACGTTGCTTCGTTCACAAAACAATCTATCTCCCCAACCACTTTTGTCTCTGTACAACAAGCCGCTGCTGTCAGTTTCTCCGAAGATGAAATTATTGACTTCGGTGCCGAAGATCCTGACCCTGCTCTTTTCATCTCAACATACGTTCGGGATATTCGGGTACGTCGTGTTATGATTGATGGGGGCGCTAGCCTAAACATCGTGTCTTCAAAATCCTTCCAACAAATGAATATCCCTTCTAGCTACATGTGTGCCAACCCCATCATGTTGCGGTCATTCAATGATGCTATTACCTCTACCTTAGGCACCGTGATCCTTAACATTCGTGTAGGACCACATACTTTACCTGAGCTCTTCTATGTCCTTGAGGGAGAATTTCAATATAACATGTTATTAGGCCGCCCTTGGATCCGGGCTATGGGATGCGTTCCCTCCACCTTACATAGATGTATAAAATTTGAGTACGAGGGGAAGTCCTACATCGTAAAAGCTGATCCTCCCCCCTTCAAAACCTACAATATGTTATATCGTCCTAACGATGTGCTTGTACCAATCAAGACACCCATTCATCCAACCCAACCATCCACATCAACCGCACCTACGCCTTCAACCAATGAAACCACCGTTGCAAATACCACTTCCCTCCCTGCGGACGACATCCCAACCTTAGATCCCTTAGTGGATTTTTTTCAACGCCTTACGCTGGGGGAGTATCACCTATATAACATTAGTTCTTTCCCTACCCCACAGGAGTACGGACAAGTACATGCACATCCTACCTATGACCGTCGTGTGGGGGAAGTAATCCCCTACGAACCACCTCATTGCCGCACCAACCTAACATATGGGGGTGTTGACGCATCTTCCGTTACCCCTGAACCTCCTCTTGGTGTGGTTCCTTTCCAATCCGATTTTCAATACTTGACAAATTTTCATTTCGCCCTCACCTTCTTGACTCGCTGTGCTTGGAAAGGCTTTGGTTTTGGTCTTTATGAACAAGGCCGACATACAATCATTCCCGTAACTACACGCAAGCACAATGATCGTAGTGGTCTCGGATTTCTAGGAACACTTACACCGAAGGAACCTCATGTCAGTTTCCTTCTGGAAGAGGACGATGTCACCCCTACCGAACCATCATCACCCATTTTACCTTCGTCACCCACAAAGTCGATAGATCCTGAATCTATCCCTCCTAACTTTTTTTTTTCATAAATGCTATCTTTCTAGGTCCTCTCACTTATCAACACGATAATGAGGACCCCTCTTCTATTCCCCTTCTATATCCAGACATGATTGAAGAGGACTCACCTTCAATTAACGTTGTTGAGTGCCGGGATGATGAATCCATCCTCACTTACCTTGGTGCGGATGACTCTTTAATTCAATGCGCCTTACCATCTGAAACTCAAACCATGCTGAACGAGTCTAATATAGAAATCAACATCCACACGGAGGAGGATCCTCGCATTGTGAAGATCGGACAATCCCTTAATGCATCAGAACAAGTTGCCTTTACTACCTTTCTCCGTGCTCACAATCAAGCTTTCGCTTGGTCCTACGCTGACATGCCAGGAATTGATCCTGACATTGCTGTCCATAACATTACCCTGAAACCTAATTCCAAGCCAATTAAACAGAAATTGAGAAAAATGCATGCACGCATTGCCCTCTTGGTCAAAGAGGAGCTTCAACGACTACTTTTTGTTTCCTTCATCCTGCTTATTGACTCTCCTCAATGGATTTCTAACATCGTACCTGTCACTAAAGCGACGGGGGGACTTCAGATATGCACGGATTTCCAGGATCTTAACCTCGCTTGCCCTAAAGATGACTTCCCCCTACCTAGTATTGACCAACTTGTTGATCTCACTGCAGGCCATGAAATGCTTTCTCTCATGGATGGTTTTTCGGGATACAATCAAATTTTGGTAGCCCCGGCCGATCAACATAAAACTGCCTTCATAACTCCTTAGGGAACCTTCTATTATCGTGTCATGCCATTTGGCTTTAAGAATGCTGGTGCGACCTATCAGCGGGCTATGACTTAAATTTTTCATGACATTATGCACACTATCCTTGAAGATTATGTCGATGATCTTCTTGGCAAATCTAAACATCGCAGTGAACATCTCGATGTTTTAACCATAATTTTCGACCGCCTATTCCAATATTCAGTCCGGCTTCAACCAAAGAAATGTGTCTTTGGTGTTCTTTTGGGAAAACTTCTTGGCTTTATCGTCTCTTTGCGCGGCATTGAGGTCAACCCATCTAAAGTCAAAGCTATCCTAGAAATGCCCCCACCTACTAATCTCAAACAATTACATAGTTTACAAGGTAAGCTACAATCTATCTGACGTTTCATCTCCCAACTCTCGGATCGATGTCAACCTTTCCATCACCTTCTTAAAAAGGACATTGCCTTTCACTGGAGTGAAGAATGTCATCAAGCCTTTGAGGCTCTAAAAACTTATCTCTTGCAGCCACCCGTGCTTATCCCACCTCAGGACGATCGCCCTTTTTACCTTTACCTTTCTGCCACTGACCACGCTGTAGGGGCCATGCTTGCACATTGTGACTCCGAAAACCGCGAACAAGCCGTTTATTATATAAGTTGTACTTTGGTAGATTATGAGACTAGGTATACACATGTAGAAAAGTTGTGCCTAGCCCTATCATTCGTGGCCACCAAACTCTGACACAACCTTCTGAATCGCAAAACTTTTGTCATCACTAACACGGACCCCATCCATTATATGTATGCCAAACCTCATCTAAACCAACGCATCGCCCGATGGCTTATGCTCCTCGCCAACCTTGACCTTGAGTTCGTCCACCAGAAATCAATCAAAGGACAAACCATCGCAGACCAACTTGTAGAAGCCCCTTTACCTGGGGAACAATTTACCAATTTTACTTTCCCCGACGAACTCATCGCCACTCTTTCACTCAGTGAGGAGTCGTATCCAATGACCCTCTTCTTCGATGGATCCAAATGCCAACGCAGCGGAGGAGCCGACGTTGTTCTCATTCCTCTCGATGCTGAGCCTATGCCTCTCTCATTCTGACTCGATTTCCCCTGCACTAATAATACAGCGGAATATGAGGCCCTTGTTCTGGGTCTCCAGGTTGCGTTACACTTAGGTGTCAAATCTATCAATATTTTTGACGACTCTCAATTGGCAGTCAATCAATTTATGGGCATCTACCAATGAAAAAATGCGGAACTTCAAAAGTATAAACACTATGTGGATTCACTTCTAGCCTTATTTACTCACTATTTTATCCAAACCATTCCCCGCTCCACTAAAAAAATTGCGGATACTATGGCTTGCTTAGCCTCGCAAATTCCAGCTTCATCAACTGACTCTGACATTTTTGTCTTGGTCCAACAACTCTTTGCCCCATCTTACTCAGCCCCGGTTGTTTGTATGATAAATAATGTGTCTGCTAATTCGCTGGATACCTGGTATCACCAATTTCACGACTACCTTACAACCTCTTTGGTGAGATTCATCCATCCTCTTCGCAACGTCACTGATGGATAATCACAGCAACCGAATATTACACAAAATGGGTGGAGGCTATTCCGCTCATTTCAACTAAAAAAGAAAAAATTGTAGAGTTCATTAACCACCACATTATCTGTCGTTTTGGTGTTCCTCATTGCCTGATAACGAATAATGGAAAATCTTTCAAAAATAATTTGTTGCAAGACCTTTGTGACAACTTTGGTATCAAACTTAGCTTCTCCTCACCCTACTATCCACAAGCGAATAGACAAGCCGAATCTTCTAATAAAACCCTAACCAAAATCCTTATGAAAGTTGTCAATGAGTCTGGAAGAAATTGGCATGATCACATCCCCTTCGCTCTCTAGGCTTATCGTACTAGCATTCGTACCTCCACTAATGCCACACCCTTTTCTTTGGTATATGGTACCGAGGCTGTCTTGCCTCTCGAAATACAAATACCCTCCCTCAGAATATCTCTTCAGGATATTCTTACCAACGATGATTTCCGCCAAGAGCGGTTAGCCCAATTGGAGCTTCTTGACGAGCGTCATCTTACAGCTCTTGATCACCTTCAAATCTATCAAAAATGTATCAAGCATGCTTATGATAAGCGACTTCATGAGCGTATTTTCAGGTTGGTGATCTTGTCCTCAAAGAGAATCAACATGTAACCAAACTAGAAAAGAGCAAACGTGGAAAATTTTCTCCCAATTGGATTGGGCCTTACATAATCACTCACACTTATGGATCAGGCACTTATCGTTTAGCTTCGCTTAATGGTAAACCTGAGCCTGAACCCCTTAATGCCTTGCATCTTCGATCATTCTACTGTTGAAATTAGTGTTATATCACTTCTTATCTACCTTACGCTCGTCCCTTGAGCTCATTTACCACCGCATACACTTTGTTTCTTACATCTCAAAATCAAATCAAGCTCACATGGTTTGATTATCACCTCCCCTTAAAATATTTCTTCCCCTTTTTAGTCTAGTCCATGACTTCAAAGTATCAAAATAACACATTCTTAATTAAAACACTTATGGGATTTTCTTGAGTCAAACTTCCTACAAAAAACTAGATGCTTCATGCCCAACAGACATCTAGACCTCTAAATTATACAATAGATTGCTCCCTTGAAGGACAGCTATATGTCAAACTATTGCTACTATTATATATAGACTGCTCCCCCGAAGGATAGCTATACATAAACACCGCATCTGCTACTATAAATAGACTGCTCCCTTGAAGGAAAGCTATACATAGTTAGCCTTTATCAGAAGCTTCTCGCATTGCTCAGCTTCGTAAAAGACCTCAAGAACAACACAATACATATCCCATGTAGACTTCCCGCATCGATCAGTCTATATCCAGCAAAATAAAATAAAAATAAAAGCAGTACTTCAAAGCACTTTTGAGTCATGGACTTGTCTATTTAGGTTTGGTTTTCTTTTGTCAGAATCATCATCTTATAATAAGTTCTTTGCACCCTCGCCCACATCAACCACCTCACCTCACCATTTGTCAAAGCACCAACACTCAAGGGACGTGACGTATATCCGATATATTGTGATTATACCACTCTTTTCACCTATCGACTTCTCGCCTATGCAAGGTACCTAGGGATTAAAGCTCATCCTACATTAATATGTGGTTTGTTTAGCTCTTCTCAATTACCGGACACTCTTGCCTCTTTTCCTTGGATCTAGGATTGTGTGTTGACCTTAATCAGGACACGATTCCCTACTATTTGGGTATGCTAACATTCACTTTACCCTACCAGCAGCAACAACATTACCCTACCAACATCAAATTTTTACCAACCAACAAAATTGCCTAACCACAACCAAATTGCCTGAATTCACCTCTCCCTGATCCTAAGGGAGAACTACATCGGTCTGAGGCCCTTCCTTGCTTTGTGCAATGGGCTATATAGGTAGCACTTAGGAGACATTGGGTCTCCCAAGGTTAGCTCGACCATCCCCTACCTTACCCTATCATGTGTTGTCAATATAAATATTTTTTGTGTATTTCTATTTGCTAACGTTCCTCTTTATCCTTTTTCAAAACAAACAAAAAAAACATTTAAAACACAACCATTCTTATTATTATCATCACTCAAAACCACTTACATATTTAGTTTTATTTTAGATGTTAAACAAATACATCTTCTCTATCATCGACTTGCAGGTCGGCATCTTTATTTACTCTTCTATTCCTATGAAATTCACTTAGATCCTTGCACCTCCTCCCGAATCAGGTGGTGATCATGATCATCGATGCCCCTCCGTGGGCCTCTCCATCCTCAAAGGTGCCACTGCCATTGGTTCCTCCCATTGATCCGCCAATCTCTCTTGTAACATATGAATACGCTCCCTTGCATGGAGGTATCTCGCCTCTAGTCCCTCTGCTCATGACTCCACAACCGCTAACAATCCTCTTGCCTCATTCACCTGCGTTTGGAGCTGATGAACTAAACTCTGCAAACGATCTCTCTCCGCTGTAATCATAGCTATGTCAGGACGATCACATACACCTCGCAGTTCTGTTACCCACCATAATCTATAGGCCTTTGTCATTCCTGTATCCATTACCCTGCGATCGACTGCTATCTCCTCTGGCCCTTCTGGAGGTGTTGGCTGGGGAGGTGAGAATGCTGCCTCGGTGTCGATCCTCATATATGGTCTATAAGCCAGGGGTTTATCCTGCACAAATCCAAATTGTCACCGCACGCGATCTAGAGGAATCCTCTCATACTCACCTAGCCTGTGCCCCGCAACCCACTCACAACTCACTCCTCCACTCCAACAGTGCCACCTCAGCTGATAAATGCACTAATCTCAATAATCCACCTCAGACCACTCAAATCGGTTTTTCAAATTGCAAATGTGACAATGATAGGTTGTATTTTTCTTTTTATAGGTTTTTGATCTATAACCGATATCGGTTATATTGTGCCCTAAGGAACCGGTATCGGTCACCTAACCGATATCGGTCCTAGACAATCAACATCAGTTTTATTCCATCTCTTTCCCCTAATTTCTCACAAACATCACCTATATCAACCTTTGTTGCAAACCCTTTGTTACCCACTTGGCCCAAGCCAAGGCCTCCCCCCAACCATTTGGCCCAACCCAAGGCCTCATCCTAACCATTTGGCCCGACCCAAGGCCTCACCCTACCCATCCGGCCCGACCCAAGGCCGCACCCCAAACATTTGGCCCGACCCAAGGCCTCACCCTACCCATCTGGCCCGACCCAAGGCCTCACCCTAACCATTTGGCCCGACCCAAGGCCTCATCCCAACCATTTGGCCCGACCCAAGGCCGCAACCCAACAACTTGGCCCGACCCAAGGCCTCACCGCAACCATTTGTCCCGACCCACGGCCGTAACCCAACAACTTGGCCCGACCCACGGCCCTCACTCATCAATTAGCCCGACCCAAGGCCGTACCACTTAACTACTTCACCCAACATCAACAACATACACTTTTATCCACCCAGTAGCCTTTTGTTCAATCTAGCGCACCTGTTCGTGTTTTAGCATGATTAGGGTCCTTGACTTGATCTGTCGACCAACTTTGCCTAGACCTAGACCGTGACGTTTATCTCAACCAAACCAACCATTTGGTACTGCCAAACATGCCTAAACGTTCCTGTACCTTACCTGTTATATACCCTGGAGCTACTTCCTATGCCTTGGATACCAAGATTATATCACCCTTGTTTGGATAAACTATCGACCTTTGCCTATGCATTGCTGGTTTGCTCGCCAAATCATGTACCCTCGTCGCACTACTGCATTTCAATGTGCGTCTGCTTCTTTGGACCTACCCCACCATCTCACCGTCATCTCAAGACCATTTACCCTTTATCAACCCTATCCCTGATTTCACGCTACCTCAATCTGTGATAGATTTGAGGGGGATTACCTATACCCTTAATAGGAGTAACCACTTCATATTATTGTCCATGCAGCTCTACAAAACAAGCTACACGACAATAAGGGGCTAATGTAGACACCAAATTTGTGTTTTACAACCCCCTGTGACCCGCATCTCATTTTGCAACCTAACCCCATCACCTAAACCTTACACAATTATTTATTAATTACCTTATAATTAATAAATCCACGTCACCTTATCTGCCACCTCAGTTTTCCACCTCATCATGACCTAGCCCTAACCCTAAACTAACCTAATTAACACCTAAAACTTGGTTTACATCCACACCCATGACTAATGCCTCCTTACTCACACAAAAATCGACCTTGTAGCTACTTGACCAAGCCCGCAACTAATCCCTCGGGAGAAAAGCAGGGAAAGTTGGCTTTTTTACTAAAAATAGCCCACTTTTTCCTAACTGATACCGGTTCCTACTCGACCGCCGTCAGTTACGTAACCGCCATCGGTTCCCTGTAAATGACCTTCCCTAATCAGAAACAAATGTGGAAGGATTTTTTGGGATCAATCAGGATCATTAGAAGTTATCAAGAGAATCCGGATCTTTACTTGGCTGAGAAGAGACAAGTGAAGAAACAAGAAGAGTTTGCAGCAAAAGGAAATCAAGCCCAAGACCAACACTCAGAGCCCTGTGACACTCATCTGATCATTGGGAGGGAGACATCTCATCTTCTGGGTATCAGGCCATACTACTTGAGTTCTGCCTTTTTCATCACAGTTCTTGGACCTGCATCCTCGTCAATAACCAGTAAGTTGCATCTTGTGTGTTCTCATTTTAATATTTCTTAGACTTTTTAATAACATCCGTTATAAATATATTCCTAGATCTACTACCCAGCAACACATTTTACCTAACTATCATCCACTTACCTCTTATCACCCCATTACCTAATCTCATTCATATACCAACCTTACAAACAACACAACCACCTTACAACCCCCTTTACAAACATAGCCCCTACCGATATTGGTTAGCAGAAACCGGTATCGGTTATCCTGACTACAACCAAAAACCAGCCTTTCCCCCTACTTGTTTCAACAAGGTAATTAAACTGTTATTTTACAATCTTCTGTGTTAATTCATATTAGCAGGGGAACTGACCACCTTCGAAAGGAAGTTTTATATTTCCTGGGCCCAAGGCAGTTCCCTCATTTATTGTCTAATCAAAATCTTGTGGCCTTGTGTTCTTATTTGCAGGTAGTCCTTCCAAGACAAAAAGGGGTTCTTCGCAATCGACCTGATCTCTCTCTACGGTACGCGCACACCATCTCGACATTCAACAGGTATTCCTCCTAGCCCTAACCCTTATCTGTTTCTAAAAGGAATGAAAGGATAGAAGCAACTCTATTCCCAAAAGCTGAAACATTCCGAGTGAAACAACCTCGACGTATGACATTCAGAGTTCGGGTTTCATACCTTTATGTTTTTAGGGGTTTGGGTTTCAGGTTTTGGGGGATTCGGGACTTTTGTTTTCAAGTTTTTTCATCGATCAGGTCATCACATATCTCTTAAATCTGGAAAGGCCGAAGTCTAAATTTCAGACTTCGGGTTTCAAACCTTTGTGTCTTTGGACTTGATTAACTTCTCAGTTGGTTGATCTCATAAAACCTATGAAATGCCAAAACCATGAAGTCCGAAGTTTGGACTTCAGGTTTAAGACTTCTAACAATTTTTTTCGCACTTCTTTTTATTGAGTCCCCAAATTTCACCTCATTCTACCTCCGAATGACCCCACCTCCAAAGTCTGAGTTTTAGACTTTAGATATTCTTTATTTCTTGAACTCCTCTGCAATGTGTTCTTCTTGCTTCATTGACTTTCTCATCTTGAGCCCAATAAGTGAGCTCCCATAGCCAAATCGATCCTCTGAAATCTTGATGCAATGTCATGTTTGTCAAATTTCTCTTGAGGGGAAAAATTAGATAATAAGCCTCCTTGTTTTTATTTTCTGGTTGTGTTCAAATTGTATATTCTTACTCTTCACTTTTGGATTCTTCTCATATTTATCAGCTACATGCTTCCTTTCATCTTCCTTTTTTATCTTCTTCTTCTTCTTCTTCTTCTTCTTGTTAGGTGCTCCTCAAAACTGATGATTTACTATCTTTTTCCCTTTATTTGAGCTCTTAGTTGAGCTTCCTTTTAAATGTTTTTCATCTCCTTTTAAAGAGTACCTATAAACACATGTGCACAAAACATTAGTTGAAAAATAAAGATAATTTTTAGTCTCTTCACCTACTTCCTCTTAACTTTATTCTTCCTTTTCAGTCTCCTTTTCCATCATCACAATATTCTCTTAATCATACTTCATTTCTTCACCCTTCAAAGAAAAATCAAGTTCCAATAACTCATCCTCCAACTACTCTTTGCTTTCATACACAAACTAAAAAATAGTTCTCCCATCTATTCCTTCAATTTCTTCTTTATAAATACATTCTTATTTTTCTATATCTCTGACTTTATCATCTTTTTGCTTGCTTTCCTTCTTTCTCATTCTTTTTAGCTTGTTTTCTTCCTCTCTTATATTCTTTCTTTGCTGTATTTTCTTTCTTTTCTCCTTGAGTGACCTTAGAGGTCACTTAACCACATTTCTTATCACTATTTATATGGTTTTTCTTTATATTTATTATTCTATTTTCATGAACATTTGTAATTTCTTAATCACCCTCAAGATATTAATCAGATTTTAAAAATATCCTATAGTGATAGAGGCTTGAGCTTTGGAGACGGATGGGTGCCCTAACCCTTGCATTCTCAACAACTATAGTCCAATCTTTGGCTGAGGGCATGGTTGTATTTTCTCAAGTGAAAAGATAGATAATGGCTTGGGGAGGCTCTATTTTAGTGACCTAGGTCCTAGATCTTGTGTGGATGTTCTAGCTCATGGAAAAGCTATGGAAAATATTGAAAAATCCTTATTTATTAATGAATCTATTTTCTTAGATGCAGATAGAGGACAAAGCTTGAGATTTAGGGAAGGATTTGTCTACTTTTTTCCCTATAAAAATTATTCCCTTGGCATATCTAGAATTCAAACCTCTCAGATATTCGAGGTTTTAACACAAAACACTATGTAAACTGGTGGCTATGATAGGGTTTCAACCCATGATTCTATTCAAATATTTGGGGGACGACGTTATTACCCAAGTCTAGAAAGAGAATGATGAATTTGGATCTATTCTTGGTGGATCCAAAATCATTCGTGTATTTGAAGCTCCAGTTTATGGAAGCTCGGCAATGTATGAGAGGATTCCTATCTCCCAATAGATATCCCTTGCTCAGTTGTCTTTCAAGGATGCTATGTGGGGTGGAGGTATTATGAACAGGGGTTTGCAGGATGCCAAGTGTAACAATCTTGTGGATTATGCAAAATCTATCCCATCTGTGAGGTTTGGAGAAGATGTGGTTCAATATGAAGCCACCTTCAAGAGGAATGGTTTGATTCGTAGATTTAATAACTTCTACCCGCATCTTCAAGTGCTACATTCCTGGATTTCAAGTCAATGGGTCATTTGTATGGAATGTATGTTGGATATCTTTCCTAGTGCACATGGATTTTTCATTGTTTCATTTACAAGTTCTTTAGATAAGGATTTAATTTTTGGGAAAGTTTTGGAATTTGGTTCCCACATGCTTTCAATAAAACCCTACTTTCATTTGTTTAATCCAATTTCTGAAACCTTATAATTTAAACCAGAATGGATACACCTAGCTTACTTTCCCCTCAAATTCTAGTTGGAGAGTTGTCTATCTTTTGTTGGTAACACATTAGGGAAATTTTTAGCTATTTTCCCTAAAACTGAATATTTTTAGCACACAACCTATGCTCGGATATTGGTTGATATGAATATCTATGTGGAATTCCCTTCAAAAATTGAACATAATATTGAAGACAAAACTTGGATTCAAAACTTGTATTATGAAGAGTTTCATTTTAGATGCTTAAATGCTTTTATCTAGGCCATTTAACAGCAAATTGTCACCTGATTCAAAAAAATGATAAAGAAAAAATATCATGGTGGAAAAATAAACTTCTAATCACCTTGTTGTGAATGATCCTTTGTATTTTTATTGTGATTCAGTTCCTAAGGACTCAATTGACCAAGAAACAGTGGAAGTGAAACAAGTATGTATGAATGTATTAGATCACTTATGTGGAAACCTTGGCTCTAGGGAAAACATTAAAGTTTTGATTTCAATCCACAATAATGTAAATGTAAATCCAAATTATGATTAGGGTTATAAACTTGTCAACTAGAATGAGAAAGGCACAATCTCTCCCATTAATATGCAGCGAAGATAGAAAGTGAAGGGGGTTTGCTGAGATTGTTTGATGGTTTTTGGTTTGCTGTTGGATGTGTGTTGTTGTTGGTTTTTGATATTTTGTGCCATTGGTAGAGGATGGTTTGATGCGTTCCTCAATGTGTTATATCTTTCTCCTCTTTTTGTATGGGGTAGGATCCCCTTAACCCTTTTTCATCGTTAATGAAAAAATCCATTTCTAATTTCTCAATATCTTTTTCTCAAATATATAATTTCTTTCTCCAACCACATTCTTATTTTCTCATCTAATGATCTCATTCTCTCTTTTCTTATTTTCCTATCTCTCATATCTTTCTCTAATTCCTTACTTATCATCAACTAACGTCACTCTTTCACTATTTTTACATCCATCTCTCTTCTAGAATTTTTTTTTCACCTTGTCAAGCTCACCTAGGTTTTGTTTCTCACCTTATCTCTAGACTTCTTATTTTCTTCACTATATATTTTCTACTTTCTTCACTTTGAAGGAGAAACATATAACTATCACTTCACACACACACACACACACACACATAACTCAAAAAAATGATATCACATTAGAAAATTTTTAAAAATGATATGACATTAGAAAATTCAAACAACTCATATAAATTCATCCATATTCACCAAAAAAACAATATACAAACATTTCTCAGCAAAAATCATTTTTTAGCTTCAAATTGACGATTTAAAATTTCTTAATTCACTTTATCTTATGCATAGACCTACATACAAACCTATTTCACACCCATAATAGCATTATAATACACAAAAAAAAAAATTATTCAATCATCCAACACCAATCGATTGTTACTTTCTCTAATTGGCAATTCTTCCTCAAAACCACTAAACTGCATAAAAAACACGAAGAAAAACCCAATTTACTTACAAAATTTCTCAATTACTCCTAATCAAATTTTCCAAGCTCTTTAAAAATTTTGATACAAAAAATTTAAGCTACTTGCTTTGTAGACTTATCAAAAACCTTATAGCCATGAAAAATCAAACTTTATGTCGTAACTCATGAAATATTCATAATTAAACTTGAATGGTAAAATTTCTAGATACCCATTCTCACCTTTTAGGTTCTTATGAAGTTTCAAGCCACAAATCTTTACCCATCTTTTTTTTTCAATTTTTAGCTTTTCCATCCTACCCAATTATGTCTCTTATGACACAACTCTATGTTAGGAACAAACTACAAACAATGAATCCGGGAAGGTTATATTTTTATATAACCATTATTTATCTTGTGATTTCTACCAATTTTCATCTTTCAACTCCTTATCTACTGATTCCAACACACAACCCTCCTTTCAGCTTGTTTTAGTAAGCCTAGGCTAGGGTTTGATGAGATATTCTAAGGTTTAATAATTCCAACTATTTCTCCACCTTCTGATATCTAAAATCCACCTATTTAAAAATTTCACAAAATATCCCTTATGCCCTTATAATACACATTTAACATTCATAACATGAGCTCATGTTTTTGGGATTCTTGTTCAAGTCTAGTTCCTAGGCACTTATTTAGTCTTGCTCAACTCTTTTTCTAGTCTTATTTTCTTGACTTCGACTAAGATTTCTCACTCTTATTCTTTTCCTTCCACTAGACACACCTTAAACCAAACATCTCAATCAATTACTACCTCACTCACCTCATTTTAAAATCTTGAATTTTCCTCAAGTCCTTTTAATGGACTCAGATAGGGTAGCTAAGCCTCTTAGATCTTTTTTAATTGAATCAGTTTCCTCACACTCATATTTATTACCTCTTACCTGATTCTGAATCACCAAATTTTGTTCTCTATTTGTTTCATATTTATAATACTTTCCTCCTGTACACCTAGATTCTTTATACTAGGCATTCACGTAGTTTGTACATTTAAGATCATATATTAGTTGGGAGTCTCTAGAAGTTTCTTTCACTATTTCAGAGTCTTCAACCATTCTATTAATCATTAATCACATTCTTGAAACAAATTTTTATCAAATTCTTCATAGGTTTTCTTGATTCAAGGGTCAATTAGGACTATTACAATATTTCCTAAGACTGTACCTACTCTTCATTCACTAAATTTATCAACAACCTAAATTATTCCATGATTTTTATGAATGTATGACCTTCTGATTAAACTTTTAATCTATAAATGTACTCAGAGTTATTTGATCTGGTTTTAAACTAACATACAAGGTATATTTCATTTGTAAGTTCTCAACTCTTTACACACAGTTATGACAATGTTTTCCTAATTTTTATCCCCGATTCTTTTTGCTATTACTCTTACACTTCATGATCATGTATCACTTGCCTAGATTCATATTGTAAACCTCATAATCCCTTGGTTTAAACAAGATAATGAATTTTATTTCACTCATTTACTTTAAACTCTCAAAATCCATAAACAAGGTGTTTAACATAGTTAGATGAGGGTTTTCTCATATTTGCATTGAAAGACTTCTTCCAAAGGCATTAAAACCTATCATTCACATTGATTACACAAAATAAATATATTTAAACTTATTACCATCATAATAAGTTTCTTAAATGAATATATTTAATAGTTTCTTATGATTCGTATGTAAATTATGCATCACAAAACAACTAAGAACATATTTATACCAAACTGTGTTAGGTTTCTTGGTTATTACTCACTATTTATAAGTTATATTCTTTCTTATACATTTATCACACCTCTACATGCTTATAAATCACTTTTTCATAGTTCACTATCTCCATTTGTCAATTCTAATTCTCATGCAAGCCTTCAAAAGACTCTTAAACATGGGAATAATTCCTTTTTACCCTTGTTAATTCATATGAAATAATACATAAATTTGTTAACTTCTAGTCTCTTAGAATACCTAGAGCTTTATAGTTTAAACTTTTTTACAAGTCATCAATCCATCATTAATCCCTTGTCCATTTAAATATTCAAACATCGGCATGTTTTTTACCTTATCACAGTTCCTTTTCTTTAGTCCCTAGATGGTCCTCATTCACATTTCACTCTTGCACGTTCTTTTTTATTATCCTTCATGAGATGAACAGTATTCATATGACTAAAAGAATAGTTGTTCATATACAAATATGATAATGAAACCTTCCTCATCAAATTACAGTCCATAATATCATAACATATATAGAACACATATCTTACAACAAGAATCCTTTTATAATATATACCATGAATTATACAAAGATTAAAGATCCATAAATCTCTGTTATAGAGGTATTTTTCCTCTCTAACCTCCGTAATAATCTCTTAAACTCATCTATTCGAATTCATCATGATTATGAATAAGGAGAAGTATTTATGCCTTCACCTACCTAACTCAAACCATAATTTAGAAACTCTATTGAGTTTACACCTTGGTAGGATTAAGAGAGTGATTTTTTACCAATATTAACTTATTCAATTATTATAAAGCCTATACTAACACTTTACTGAGTTACATACTAACTCCTAACATAACTCAAAGACTATTAAAATATTCAAATGAACCATTTTGGAGGAAATAATATACAATATTATTACAATTTTATGAGTCCATATGGAAAAAAACAACTTCTAAACATCCTAAGACACCCTATCAAGATTATTTAGACCAAAATTTGATATATACAAGAAGCTCTTGCTTCAAGTACTTGCATACTATACTGGCTGACACTAAGAATAAGCTCACATTCTCTTATGTTATAAAATCTTTAACCAAAGGTATTTAATGAATACATACTCGTATCGAGTGATTAAGGGAGATTTCATATATCTAAATGACCCTTATAGTTTCACATGGGTAATGTATGTTGTTAATATGGATTATGGAATATTAATACTGTTGGATTCCTTACTATTGAGCTAAGTAATAATGTTATTCATTACAAGATGAAAAGGAATTAAAGGATTTTAAAAATCTTATTATGTTGGATTTTTTATGTTATGTGCTGAAAAACAGTGAACACATAACATGTAATTAAGGGTTTGAATAAAAAATTACTTAATTTGGATTAATCATAAAGAGGGTGTTACAATTACCTTTCTAACGAAGTGAAAAATTAACAAAGCCATGAAGTAACCGTAACAATCAAAGGTAAGAGGACCTTCACACAAGCCTATCATGGGATAATCGGCTGAAAATAAGATCACTTATTGTAGACACCTGTAGTTTGGCTAGTGCACTATTACAACTAATATTGCACTAGTTATGTTTCTCCCTGCAAACTGCTGATATACTGCCAGTTTGACCTATCTAACTTTCCTCTTGTAAACCATTTAAACAAGCTATAATAGCTTCGTTCTAACTACATTAACTTCTTACTTTCTTGCAGTCCACTTCTACCACCTTCTTGACCTATCAATCCATTCCATTGGATTGATATGACCCTTCAAAACTCTCTACAAACCCTAATCACCTCCTAAACCTACTTAAATAAAGCTTAAACATGTTTTGTCTCTCCCTAAACCTAGTCAAAGTAAGCTTTGACTTGCTAAATGTGTTTTTTGGAATTTAGTGTTTGTCCCACATGCAGTCAAGTTCCCCCTTTTCCCAAATGGAAAACTATATATAGGGCTAGACCCCCTCTCTCATTTTCAAGAATTCCTCCCTTCTTCCTAAGAATAGATTATGGTATTTTGCATCTAGGTTTTAGTTTTCATTTCTAGATTTCATTTCTAGTTTAGATATTGAGCTATTTACTTCACTTTTGCATTTGTTAATCCAATTTAGAGGGTAAAAGAGAAGAACCATTGGCCCAAAAGCCTATAATGGGGAGATCTCTTTCTCTTAATCACTAAAACTGATTTCTTAGGGCTTTTATTTTAAGCTTTCAAAGAATAGAGATAGTTCAATTAGCTTAAATTTGAGTGTTTACTTCATAATGCATGCTAGTTAGAAGATCTTGCTCATTTGTTATCACATGGTCCACTAATTTATTGCTTGAAGCCTTTGGGGTTTATTTAGGAATTATTACCCCAAAATTCATGGCTTTCTACAACTTTTTTTTTAACACACTTGGCACGCTCAGTGGGATATCTAGTATCATCCCAAAATACTAGCCATATGAAATCAAACATCTCATAAATTAAAAACACATGATATCAAATACACGAGTATATCATCACTATGAAAGAAAAACATGTACATCTCTACATCTGAAATTATGTCACACACATGAAGAGGAAAAGGTACAACATGAATATTAATGAAACATAATTACCATGACAATATATCACTGCATGACAAGATATACAAGAAACTGTCCATATGGTACATGTATAATAAAAATCTTTGTGTCAAAGTCCTGTATATAAAAAATGTTTTGTCCATCTGCCATATAAAAGGGGTAGGGATCAAATACTAAGCCTGCATATAGAGGCATGGTGGTAGATAATAAATTTACCCACATTGATCAAAATCGAGCTTTCATCTAGAGGCATCCACAAAAGAATCAAAAAAATCTATACATGGGAAAAACTTGCCTTCATAAGAAGAATATACAAATGAATACATACATATATATCATGGCATGAGTAGAAGACTTAACTACAACTCTCACCCTCACTGGCGCTGCTGGGACCATGTCCTGGGGGACGGAATAGTGGAGGCTATGATGGGCCTACCCCTAAAGCACCTGCCAACTGTGAAGGAAAACCCTATCTACCCCTCTGCTATGTACTTGGTTGTGTGGCCGGCTGTTGTACTGACCTAGCTGAACTCCATGATCTTGAGCCTGTGCGGCTTACCTCAAGCTAGGCATAAGGCTTCACTCGCTCTGCTGCTGGAACTACCCAAAAGTACAATGTCCTATAATAAAGAGCCTCACATGTGGCCCTGATAGTGTCATGTATCAAATCCTTATCTCCTGTGGCTAGGTATGCTTATAGGGCGGCATCAGCTTGCCTATTAATCAACCTCTATGAGCATCAGCCTGAGTAGTAGTAGTGGCCTCTTGATCCCTGTCCAATGTGACACTCTGTAAATTGCTACGGGCATGGTCCCTCTCTATCAAATAGGTCTGTCACTCAGCTTACACTTGGTCATGCTGAACCATGATGCTATGTAACTGGCTCTATGCCTGGCCTAAGGCACCCACTAACTGAGTGCCCTACATTGCCAACTGTGCAATCTAACCCTGCCATACGGCCCTACCACCGTCTCGTACCTGAGACCTAGCCTAGTGTCTCTCGACAGTTAAAACCTGAATCTGTGCCCTGGCCTGATCTCTCTCTATGGCAACCTGAAGTTGTATCGCTATCACGGCCTGTAACTACTACTATAGTACAACAAGCTATCCATCACCACCTCATGGAGCCTGAGGAGGTGGACCTTGTTATGGTAGAACCTATTGTAGTGGGACACAAATACCCACTGGAATGCCTACTGGAGGCAACAGACTAGCTAGGGCCTGGTGTACCTATCTAGGTATAGGTGTAGGACCTTATACCTAAGGCTGTGGTGCCTTGCCTCTAACTCGATGCTGTGCATCGGGGCCACCCTCATCATCTAAATCATCATCATCGGTACCTCCTCTGACACCATCGTCATCACTAGCCAGGCCCACTAGGGGACGCCTCATGCCTACCTCATATGCTGCCCTCAGAATGGTCAGCCTGTGTGGAATCATGCCATGGTACTAGGGTGCATACTCTATTGTGCACCTTGGATCTCACACCTGCCTCAAGGGTACCCATGCAACAGGTACCACCTATGTAAAACTAGCCCAGGCTCTATCATAGGCTATCTATGGCCCCATATCAAAATACTCACACGCCCTCCACGCATACCACATATCAGGCCGTGGAAAATTATGTGGGGTACCAAACTATCGCTAGCATCTATCAAATCTATAAAAATCCCGCATATAGATGTGGCTGCCCATGATAAAATGATCTACTCCTGTTATAGATAGCTCTCAGGCATCCTCGGGCCACTAGAAATGATGATAAGGCCTCCATACCACGGCCGCCTATTGCAACTCATCGAGATCTCAGTGATAAGAATAAGGATCACCCTTGTAGGGCCAAACATCATCCCCGACTGGGAACCAACCCATGGTAGATGGCTCCTCTGGAGCCCAAAATCTTAGAGTGCCTAAGGAGGCACCCGATAGCGATGTGATCCCAAGCCCATATCATAAGGAGTCTGGCCAGGCCTACCATCTTTTGATGGTAGTAGGTAATCAGATGAAGAGCCCCTTAAGATGCACCAGAATGCACTAGCCTCAACAATAAGTCTCTCCCTATATCAATCCAAGAATAACTCCAAGTAGTCCAAGAGGGAATAAGGAGTCGGTCTTGTTAGGGAGTAGAACTCCACTAACAAAGGCCATCATATAGACAATGACCAGATCTAGCTCCGGATCATCGATGCACCGTGATAAACGCATTGTCATCCCATGATGAGGAATCATCGGGACTTTGAATAGCTGTGTAATGCATCCATCCAATGCTGCTATGTCACTCATGTACTGAATGGGCTGGCCAATGATGGGAATGCACATGATGTGTCAGACATCCTCGAAAGTGATGGTAATCTCCTATGTAGGTAGCTGAAAGCACTGGCTCTCACTTTGCCATCTCTCTGCTATGGCCATGAGAAGGACATGGTCCAATGTGATCTGGGGCATGTCAGCCACATAGGCTAACCCTGTGACATAAAGGAGCATATCTAAAATGCTCCTATCTCCATCCTCGAACTACGCCTCTATTGTATGAAGGCGGCCATATCTCTCCCACGTCTGAAGTTTGGGTAATCTACGCTGTAAGATCAAAAACAAGTGTTAGGCACTTATCTAATTTCTAGCTATCTTTCTAAGGAAACATAGTCTGTAGAGTCCTTGTACTTACTAATTTCACTTTTTCTTGTAAGTTCTTCTAATTTTTCTCCTATGCACTTTGCTATTCTATTGCTAAGTGTGTTTTATTTTTCTTCCAGATGCATGCGCACCTTTTTAGACGCATGTACACCTTCCTTGATGCCTACATGCCCTAACTGACACATACGCGCCCCCTACTTTTTCTATTTTCTAGTGTATGCCACACAAGACAAAAATGAGCCCAGTGTGACGCCTATGTGTCCCTCCCAGTGTGCACACATGCGTGCATCCATTCACAAAATTTTTTAATTTTTTCTCCCTAGTGCCTACACGCTTAGTTTGACACGCACATGCCCACATCCCTGTTTTCCCCCCTTTGACGTACACGCATGCACGTATACATTTTTCAATGCATACACCAACACGTACCCACTTTTTCTACGTGTACATGTGTGCGTCCCCATATTTTTGACACATGTGTGCACACATGCATCTTTTTCCCACCTACCTACCCTAGAAGTGACGTAGAAAGCATTAAATGCAAAATTTAAGAGAGAAGGGATAGACCACTCACAAAGGGTCCATCCGTGGGGTCTCGCTGGTACTCTCAGATTTGGTCTTCTTGCCTCCATCTCGATTGTAACCTCTGCATCATATTCTATGCTCTCTTACTAACACCTCACAGTAAAAATTTGCAAGGGATCTGATACAAATGAATTGATCGTGATTATTTTTACCCCCCTCGGGTGGGTATATTAACTCATCGCGATGCCCCTGGGGCATGTTTTCTCCGTTGTGATCATTATAATCTTCCCTTACCCGCTGTGATAATTATTTTATTATTAAAATAACTATTTTTATTAATTTTCACATGGTGGGGCAGTTTGTGCTACCCTGCGGACACTTCCTCTTCACCCTGGCATTGTTTACGAGCCTTACAGGCATTTTTTCTCTATTTTTTATTCTTCTTTTTCATCTATCTAGCTCCCATTTTTTTTTATTATTGGCAAATAGTTTTTTGAAAGGGACTATACCCTTGTACATGAAGGCTCAAAAGCCAAGATTGAATCATGAAAGCCCAACAGTAGAAAATAATCTTCTCAGAAAAGTACCAACACCCAGTAACAATTCAACAAAAAAATAGCTAAATAACAACAACCAGTCTGCAAATGCACCACAACACCATGGCAACTCCAAAAATCAATGTTCAGAAAAGACAAGGGACAATGTAGAACAACCGAACACCAAAAGAGAGACAAATCATCGAGGCGGAGAAGTGGCATTCTTTAAAATAATCTTTTTCTTTGTACGGACAGTTACCCAACCTGATGATGCCTCCACGAATGGAGGGTTAGAAAAAGGAGAATCCTCCAAAGTTGTAATATTTCCAACTGAAACAACATCATTGTTTTCATGAGATAATTTTTCCATGTTGTCAACAACTAAATGAGATAAAAAATTTGCAATTTCCTTGCTGTTGGAAATAGGATTCTCCAATAAAGGGATTTCAGGGACAAAGTCAGATCCAACCTTAGCATTTGAATTTGAATCAAGGTCCTCTTTTGCAACAAAAACCAAATGTTCTGGGAGGGCATCTTTCCACCAACTACATTTCTCATGCTGGCTCTTTTCCATCCCACAAGCAATAGAGGTATGACCTAAACAGAAACACCTTCTACATCAAAATGGAAGACGTTCATAATCTAAAGGTTGTGACCAAGTTTTTCTTTGCACCCTAAGATCAATGGTTGCTGGGATGTTTTTAGCCATGTCGAGTTCCACTAAGATTCGAGCATAGGTAGTGTGGGTGTAATTAGAAGTTTGAGAATCTATAAACAGTGTAGTTCCCAAGGTGTTTCCAATAGATTTAAACAATCACCGCTCCAGAATTGGAGGGGTAAATGGGGCAGTCAGATCCAAACAAGTTTGCATGAAAAAGACTTAGTGAGCGGGTTAAAAGAGGGGAACAAGGGTTTAATGATCAGGTACTTAGATTGGTAAACCCAAAGCTTGGAAGCGATGGAGTTTTTATCAGCAATTGAAGAGAAAGTCACAATGAAGATACCTGTAGCACATGGATATAAGTCTAACCTCCCAAAGAGAAAAGAAGTCCAGTGCTTAGAAATCCATACGTGTAGGTCAGGAAGGTTGGGCTAGAGTCCTCCAAATCTGTAGATTAGAGCATTTTCCTGATAGTATTTTTTAGTTGTAATGACCTCCTCCCCAAATGTTATGCATGGAGTATTATCTGCTGGCTTCATAGGAGAATCCTTGCCGTTTAATGCATCCTTGAATGAGGTTACAGTGGGGCCGTGAATAGATGTGCCTTAGCCAGTCCCATCAAGAGCATGGTCAACTCCCAGTACAGGTGCTCCATCCCCACCAGGGGGAGCCTGACCAGTGATTATGCTGCCTTCCTCAGAGGATGTAAAAGTGAGATTAATCCAAGATAGGCCGAGTCCTCTTGATTAGCCTCCAAGGCCTTGCCGCCTCCAAAAGCAAGACATGCAGGAGCCGAATTATGGGCCTAACCATCGCTAGGGGAGGAAGGAGATCCGGTGCCCACCCTAGCGCTGATGTCTCCCGTGAAACCCATACCTGCAGCTGCATTGTTTTCCCGTCCAGGAGTAGAGCCGCCGCCATGGACGTGATTAGGGTTAGAGATACGTCTGGTAGCAATCTACCTCCCATTGTGAACAATAATTCTTGACAATAATTATTATCACCCTGTCTTTCTTTCCATGGGGATACCCTTTTGGCTCTTTTTCAGCCTCGCCTTCCACCCATTCGCCTCCACGCGTACTTTTTAGAAGATCTTTGATCTTTTGAATTCTTCTAACCGATCAAAAAAAATTTAAAATTGATTTAGAAATATAAAAAACAGTATAAAACTCTGAAAATGAACTAAAATTAGTAACCAGCTCATTTTTCAGCTAAAATCTGTGTCTTTTGCATGGCGCTCATCCTATATCTTGTTGGCATTTTCAAATGTTTTGAAACAATGACTTGCGAATCACCCTGATTTACAATCATTCACAAAATACCACTATTTACTTCATCTGTACTCTAGGGTACTATTAGTTTCCTGGTACTATTTCATCGTGCACGTTGCTTTTTCATCGGACCCAAGTGTCCTCTGTAATTTCCCTTGCATGTGCATATTTCTTGGGGCATCGTTCTTACCCTTGTCATTTATCAAAACATTTGGGACTTCAGCTTGATAACAAAATATTTGTGCAACCTTTTTGAACGTTGTTGGTTTAAGTGTGTGTGACTATACTTATTTCCCTATTACATGAGCTTGTTTACTTCTCGTATTGCGTTACATGTTTGTATGTTTCGTGGAGTTAACATTTTAGCAATAGACATTTGTTTTTTATCTTGGCTTTTCATGTCACTATATGCTTCTATTGTATTCTCACATTTTTTAATAAGGACCGATGAGGAGGTCTCTAAGAAAAATGATGATTTAAACAGTGGATACAATTGATTTGAGGATAGCTCAATATCTCTTTTCTTGTTTCTCATCTTCTTCTCTTCACACTTTCCTTTCCTCTTTCTTCTCACCTTTTTCAAGCGTCGATCGACTTCTTTCATCACCCCATCAACACTCGAGGAAGCATCCTTCATCCTGTTAATTTTTCTTCAATCCCTTCAAAAAAATTCTTCTCTCTTATATTTGTCTAATTTCTTCGAAGTGATGTAATTGAAATCACCTCAAAGAGGGAAAAATGTAGACACGTGTAGTTTGGCTAGTGCACTATTACAACTAATATTGCACTAGTTATGCTTCTCCCTGCAAACCGACGATACACCACCGGTTCGACCTATCTAACTTTCCTCTTCTAAACCATTTAAATAAGCTATAATAGCTTCTTTCTAACTACATTAGCTTCTCACTTTCTTCCAGTCCACTTCTACCACCTTCCTAACCTATCAATCCATTCCATTGGATTGATCTGATGGAATGGATTGATCCGACCCTTCAAAAATCTCTCCAAACCATAATCACCTCCTAAACCTATTTAACTAAAGATTAAACATGGTTTGTCTCTCCCTAAACCTAGTCAAAGTAAGCTTTGACTTGCTAAAAGTGTTTTTTGGAATTTAGTGTTTGTCCCACATGCACTCAAGTTCCCCTTTTTCCCAAATGGAAAACTATATATAGGGCTATACCCCCTCTCTCACTTTCAAGAATTCCTCTCTTCTTCCTAAGCATAGATTATGGTATTTTGCATCTAGGTTCTAGTTTTCATTTATGGATTTCATTTCTAGTTTAGTTATTGAGCTATTTACTTCACTTTTGCATTTGTTAATCCAATTTAGAGGGTAAAAGAGAAGAACCATTGGCCCAAAATCCTATAATGGGGAGATCTCTTTCTCTTAATCACTAAAAATGATTGCTTAGGGCTTACTAGGTTCATTATTTTAAGCTTTCAAAGAATAGAGATAGTTTAATTAGCTTAAATTAGAGTGTTTACTTTATAATGCATGCTATTTAGAAGATCTTGCTCATTTCTTATTAGATGGTCCACTGATTTGTTGCTTGAAGCCTTTGGGGATTCTTTAGGAATTCTTACCCCAAAATCCATGGCTTTCTGCAACTTTTCTTTGAACACACTTATTACACCACTAGATTTAGTTAACAAAGTTCTCACATAGTGAAAATTATGTTTGGTTCACTTTATATTCACACTTTAATCCAAGTAATCTGAGGAAACAATTCTTGCACTTTAAGAAAGGAAAATGATTGTATTTGATAAAAATGTGTGACTACATTATTCTCAAAAATGACTTCTAGGATGTTATTTTCACAAGTTATTAACTTGAGAGATCAAATTCCCTACTAAAGACTACAATATTTCTATCCCTTACTTTTTGAGATGTCATCGTCTCACAAAATAATAGGCAACCTTATAAGTTTTTTTTTGTTTTATCCCTTACTATGTGTGGTATAATGACTCCCTTAGGATGGTGTATATCTCAAGTACCTATGACCATTTGGTGTTGTGATTACAAGTAGTCCCTTAGGTTGGCTTCCTTAATTAAGAAAAGTTTCACTACACAGTTCAAAGTACATACCTTTGTTGATATAAAGTGAAGGAAATAGCCATAACCACAAAGAAGAGAAACAACATTGTTTTTAACCATATATAAAAACATTTCTCATGATTTTTACTTTATTCAATTAATATTTTTGTATTAAGTGCGGGCCAGTGGTAACAATAAATCATGACACCGTAAATTCTCACAAAAGAGATGACAATGTTAACTCACATTCACTTAAATGATTGTACTATAATACAAATAAAAAGGGCTATAAGAAAGGAAAGATTGAGTTATCAACGACAATATACATAGGTCCCAAGATTTAAATTGGTATGCTTACTAAATTTTCTTGTGTTAATAATTGTATTGTCCCTCTTAAAACATGCATCAAAACTATACTTTATCAATGATAATTTATGAATTTTTCTCATTCTTGTATTAATGAATTTAGAAAAATCTCATATACTTTCATTTATATTACAATAATTTTATGCATAGTATTCACTCGATATTATTAAGTGTGTAAACAATCTATGTGACAATAATTCCTGAGATTAATCTCAATTACTTTTATTCTTCCTACATTTATATTGTGCAGAAAATGTTCTTGTTGGCATTGGATTAGAATGAATACAATGTTGTAAAGCAATTGTTTTCCTTATATGGATTCAATATTCCAAGGAGTGTAGCCCCACATAAAATATTTCACTATATTGTTAGTAGGCTACCTAGGTATTGAATGATATATTACAAGCGAGAAATCAAACGCATATTATTATTTCCAAATTTCTTCTAAGCCACTATTCCAAGAGTTAGTAAATATACATCAAGATTTCCTCCACAAAGTCCAATTAGGAGATCATAAGACTAGCTAATTTATAAAATCATTCATTTCTTATTTTTAATACCTATAACCCACCTTTAGGTCAAATCTAGGAACAAATACATATACACCCAATAAGGTCTATAATTACAATGGGTCCATATAAGAATAGCTAAGACATTATCATCTCACAATCCTCTCTATGGTAAAAAAAAATTCCAGTAATTTTTTGGAGGAGAGAAAATGTAAAAATTGCCCCAACATCTAATTTTTGCATATAATTGGAATTAAATTATTCCTTTGGTAAAATAGTCTAGTGAGTTTGAATGAACTTCTCAGTTGTTCCTATACTTGAACTTCATCACTATTTTTTCATGCCACCGGTAAACTCTCAAATTAGTGTAAACATGGTCATAAATAAACACTGACTTGAAATTTTACTACAACTAACATTATTCACATATATATAATTTCCCATTTACAGTGAACTCAAAAACTTATACACAACAATAAAGCGTAGGAACATAAATGGAGTTTTCATTTCATTTTTAAGTTAGAGAGATAGAGATAGAAGAGACAAAAACACCATATTTCCCACAAGTAATTTTCAGAAACTAAGTGATATACAAGATACCAAAGCAGTCATGTGATAGTTTCTATAGGTTTTCCAAAATTTATTCAGCTAGGGGTAGGTCCCATGACACTTTTCTCATTATTGTTGCAATTTTATAAGAAAGTCCAATTTTACTGAAGTGTCCTAGAAATTGACTTAAAAACAATTTTACAAAATTAAAAAACACCATGTGTAAATTTCTATCTACTGTCCTATCTACAAAGAATCCTACATAGTTGAAAGAACTTAAATTTTGTTATTAGGGGTTAAATGGCGACCATCTTTTTGGAGCTATTCATGAAAATCATGAATGTTAAACTTTATCAATAAATGATTGGAGGCCTACAAAAATTCCTTGAAAAACAATCTTACAATGTGATTTTCTCAAAGCTAATGATTGATTATGTTTTCCTTGGAGAAATGTTAGAGGTATGTGGTGACGAATTTTTTTTTACTGATGTTGGGGCCTAATTTTTTAACCCAAAATAGACCAAATTATTTAACTTTCAACATCTATAAAATGCTATGAAATGGCTAGGAGTGTTCCTAGATACATGAAAAATGGTCAATGATCATCTACCTTAATTATAAAGGATGATTGGGCATCCTAGATCACTAGGCACCATGGTCAAATCATACATTTCCCACAAAAGGTCTAGAGGGGTGTTTTGCAAGTCGTTGAAAATCATGATTCATAAAATTTTACAAAGTATATAACGGCAAGCTATTTTGAAATATCAAGTTCAAATTTTTCACTCAGGAGGTTTCTCTTATCCTATCTCATCATCTAAGTTTTTTTCCATTGTTACGCACCTTCATTCAAGACAAATTGACACCTAAAATAATTATTTCACATGTGCAATAAATAAGGAAAATTTCATCATTTTTGTGCTACAAAACATTCTAAATTTACCCAAAATATATACTCTTTCTTTATTTTAATTTTTGAAACTACAGAGAAGGAAAAAGAATAAATATGAAAATATGCTTGAAATAGTGATAAAAGAATGCCTGAAAAAATTGACGAGTGATAGTTATGGAATTGGAATTACATGTATGAGTTTCATTTTCTTTCCAAATTCTAATTACTTTTCATCTAACCCATTTTTTGTATCTCTCTCACCTATAGAAGTATATCATGACACACCCCTTCGACACATTCTACTTAATTTTCAAAAACCTTATCCAAGCTTCTTTAGACACAAGAGTTCGATACAAAGTTGGACGAATTATCTTGGGATAAGAAAACATCGGGGTAATTATTATTATTTTTTCCATGATTACCTAAGAATGAATGATAGCTCTAAGGAGAAGAGAACCAAATACATAAGGCCTTATCCAGTTAGTAGATTCTATTATTGACCGATTTCAACAAAATTCAAAATATAAATAGTCTTGACATATATTTAGCATTTGCATCTACAATGGTGAAGTAGTAGGGCTATGCACTTGTATTTCAGAGGTCACCAAGTCAAATCCTTTTATCACTCGATGACTCAAAATGTGACGGTGAGTTACACTCATTCGTCCAGAACCACCATTATGTTTAGAAACTCATCTCTTTTAGGCAGATAATTATTTTTTGATAAGAGGTTAAAGAGGGTTGAGGGGACCCTACCCCAAGGTAAAATGCATCACAAAATTTTAAAGATCCAAAAAATAGAGCCAAGGTAAAATGCATTAAAGCCCCACCAGTCAAAAAATCAAAATTATATACTATGGATCAATAAACCAAACTTAAAGAAAAAAAGTAGCATAACTAACAACAAAAACTAAAATAAGATATCTTGTCTTCTAAAAAGGCATAGTACAATTCATTATTTAATCAGGCCTCCCACAGTGTGCATGCATCCATTCCATTCATTTACCAAACTGGAAATAATAGATTTCAAGTATTGATAATCTGGTTCAACAGTCTCCACTTTAGGCCTAGAACCACCTTTTTAATTTTTTCTTCACAATTTCCATGGGGTCGATCATCTCTGCCAATAATTTAAGCTGGTGACTGGTACACTTGACATTAAGGATGTGAATTTCCCTAATCTAGAAAATAATCTACTTCATTTTCAACATATCTATCTCCATAGACAGACATCTCTCATTAGCATTCTTAAGTTGATCACTAAGAACAATAGACATAAGTTTCTTGAATTTTTCCTGAAGCTCCCTCAGATCAATGGACTCCATTCTAATATTATGTCTATTGATATCAATATCCAACCTCTAGCTTTAAAATTCTTTTAGGAAGACATTACATTTGACAGTCATATCTTAAGCTTTGAACAAATTCTTCTAAGAAATTTAGAGAGCATGCAAACTCTCAATTACTTCTTTCGAATTCTAGGATCTCTTTCCCTCGGAGTTCTCTAGAAATTTCCTAGCCTCCTTCCCCTTGCTACTATCAGACAGGTTCTCTTTATCTTACTTTTGTTCCCCTAAATAAAAAATAACTTCAAAATTTTCATGAGCTTCCGAAGACACACTCTCTTTACTCTTCTTGTTTACATTTTCTTCATTCAGGTTTGACCTAGTCATTTTTTCCACTGATTTCCCCACTTCCTCATATGAGTGACAACCACATTAGCTTCCAAAATATCATTTTTACCAAAATATTCTTGACCAGTGTTTCGTGAATTAGCCCCAAATTTTTAATTTTTACCAATAAGAGGTGTGCCCATATTTAGCATAGCTTTAATGAGGTCTTGATGCAATGGAAGGGTAAATTTTCCTTTCCGAACCTGAGCTGTAGATTTGGCAAGAGAAATATACAGATAATTGGGGAAATTGTAGAGTCTATCATTCCTAATATGATTGAACATAGGGAAATGATACCCATAGATAACTTTGTATCTCCCTTATATAGTTATATACAACATGATTAATGTATCTATTTCTTGAGAAGGAGGAGGAAAATCCTCTCTAGCATAACAATTATGAAGGATTTTAGGAGCACCATTTCCTTGCATGAAGCTATCAATATCCAATTTGTAGTTATACTTAGGTTTGAAGATGCATCTTCCTTCTAGGGAAAGGCCTATCACTTTAGCAATAAACTTCGGTGAGATAGTGAATGAGATATTACCTACCCGAACATGGCCTTCATTCAAGTTTTTAGCCACAACTTCACTCATATTTTCATTGAACCCATGAAAAAATATTAAAAATTACATAATGCCAACCTTATCTAACAACTCAGTCGCCTCCTTAGACATCGCAGGGATCATGCCTAGTTCATTTTGTATTAATTCTCCTACCGTTTTACCCTTGTATCTCTTTTTCCTACAATGGATTAGAAAACCCTTTCTCTTACGGTAGCTAGTTTTACAACACATGTGTGGATGATTCAAATAAATGAGGGGATTATCCTTTTCAATCTAAGCTATGGGATGATTGGAAGTTATGTTTTGCATGAGTCTAGGGATCATAATGACTATATGTGTCATCCAGAAGGCCTTCTCACCTTTTTGACTCATCATTAAGAAGATATGTCATTGGGGATGTATTCCCCTTAAAGTGTGTGGATGATTTTAGCTTCCACATTGGTTTATTACACAACCATATTTACATCTAACGCTTCCACCCCCTGATTTGTAAATAAATTGCTAATCTAGTTCCTTCATGGTAGATGTGTTGGAAAGATATTTCATTAAAAGAGGACCTTTTATTTTTGGTTTTTTTAATGAAGTCTTCAATCGATATAGATGCAGTATTTTTTCCCATAATACACAGGATTATATTAAGAGAGTATCCTTGAAATATTACGGACTTGAAACCTCTCTCTTCAACGAGTTTAACTCCCCTAAACATGGTTTCTACCTCTACAACATGATTTGATTATATACCCAAGTTAAATGAGTAAGAAATAATAAACTTACCTATAGCATCTCTAAAGACACCTCTTCCTCCTGCCTGACCAGGGTTCCATTTTCCAGATCCATCAAAATTGAGTTTGATAAAACCCTCTCTAGGATTATTCCATCTTATCCCCTCTCTTGGATTAATTTTCTTAGGATGGGGGTCATCGGTTATGTTCTATTTCTTTATGATGTGTTATTTTATGTCTATAAATTCCACTTCTTTATTCTTTAGGATAGAGAAAATTTTTCTAACAGCATGTAAACATTTGTTGAAAATCAACCTATTGGGAAGTTTCTTTCCACTGAAAATATTTTTTTCCGCTCTTTCCGTATTTCCCACCTTAGATGTCCAAGGATCTTTATCCACATATTTTTTAGACCTTGAATTATGAATGAAAATTTCAATTGACTCTAGGAAAATTGGAATTCCTTAGGACTAACCCAATTAACTGAGAACATACCCAGAATAGAAGATATAATTTGAAAAGGAAAAGAGCATTAAAAAAATGGTTAACCATTTAAAAATTATCTTCACATACAGAACATATATTTACCATATGAATACCTCTTTTGGTGAGGTTTTCAATGGTAAAAATATTATTTATCATCGTAATCCAGTTGAAAATATTGACCTTGGGACTGATATTCTTGTTCCGTATCTTACAAGCTAATAGATCTTCTTCACTTGTCTCCTCTTCAAATAATAATGCATAAGCTGATTTGAATGAGAAAATGCCATTTTTTTCTTTATGCCACACAATTATATCTTGTTCCTTGTTGTTATAAGACACATGCTTTTTTATAAATTCATTGAGAATATCCATGTGTTCTCTAAGTTCCTTCATGCCTAATTCCATGTACTTCCAGGTTTGAAAGCTCCCAAGATCAGCCATATAATTGTTTATTTTTCACCCATATTTATCTTCTTATAATTTTGAGATTTGGGGGAATTTATCTTCTAGTGTAAAGTTACCATCCCATTTATCTGTCTAGAAGAATATTTCATTACCTTTACCTATTTTCCATCTACTACCCTTTGCCACAACTTCCTTCGCAAAATTAATAGATTTCCATATACTTGACCCATTGAAGGAATCATGTTTCAATATCTACCGTTCATCATTAGCATCTATCCAATACATTTTCATTAAAATTCTATTCCACACCCCATCTTCTTTAGTTAGCCTCCATCCAATTTTATCTAGAAGGGCTTGATTCATTTTAGTCCACTCCATAATAAACGTTTTTTAATCTTTTCAAGTTTTTTCACAATTTTCCCCGGTAGCTGACTGAGGGACATTACATACAACGAGAGGATTTGGAGGGAACTTTTAATTAGAGTGATTTTCCTAGCCTTAGATAGTAGTTTTTATTTCCATCCTACAACCTTCCTCTCGAATCTTTCAATAAGAAAATTCCACTCTCCACTAAGAGGTATCTTATCCCCAAGAGGCATACCCAAATAAATGGTTGGAAAGGACTTAAATTCATGTTCTAATATTTCAGCTATCTTCTTACATCGACTTTCCAAAGTGTTAAGGAAAAAAATAGAGCTTTTTCTATAATTCACCAGATGTCCTGAAACCTCCATGTAATCATGTAAGATTTTATAAAACTACTTAGCTTCAAGAATCGATGCTTCTCCCACCAAAATAGTATCATCGAATATTTTTTGATGTCACACATTTTCCATATTCCTAGCTAGAGATATCCCTTTCATGGAGCCATTACTAGTTTCCACATTGAGTCTTCTACTTAGGGCTTCATCCATGATTATGAAAAGAAAAGGGGAAACTGGGTCCCCTTGCATCAAACCTCGTGTGATAGGAAAGAAGCCACACAAGGTCCTATTTATAAGAACGGAGAACCAAGAATTTGAAATACAAGCCTTGAATAACTCTAAAAGGAGGAGTTAAATCCAAATTTGTTAAGGATTTTATCAAGAAAAATCCATGAAACCCTATCAGAAACCAAGGCCATATCCAATTTGAGAAACATAATAGCCTTTTTACAAATTTTAGCTGAGTGGATCATCTCGTTTCTAGTAATGATCCCGTATTGAATTTGATGTCCAAAAATAAAACCTTCTTGTTGTTTTGATATGATAGATAGAAGGAATAATCATAAATAAAGAGCAAGGACATTCGTGAAAATTTTGTAAGTAGTGTTACAAAGACTTATATGTCTAAAGTCTTTAAATTCCATAGCATTACCACATTTTGGAAAAAGAGCAAGAAAATTACAATTCATATCCTTCATAATTTTTTGTTGGTTGAAAAATTCTCTCACATCTTTATATACATCTTTTTTTACAATACCCCAAAAATTCTGAAAGAAGAAAGCTTGAAAATCATCCGGGCCTAGAGTCTTATCTAGACTGAGATGTTTGATAGTAAATTCTACCTCTTACATGGATAGGATTGTGGAGTGAAACATATTATCTTCTTCAGAAACCATAGATGGAATGTAGTTACAGAGGTATTTCTCCTTAGCCAAGTTAGGAACACTTTGCTTAGTTATCAGGTTTTTACAGAAGGAGATGGCCTCTTCTTTTATTTCTTCCTCTTCCAAGGGATTGCATTCTATTTTCTTGATTTTATTAATTCGATTGAAACTTCTACATTTGAGGGTGGATAGATGGAAGAACCTAGTATTTTTATCCCCTTCCTTGAGCCAAGTAATTATAGGTTTATGTCTCCAAAAGGTTTCTTCCTTCGCTTAAATGTTGTGGTATTCTGATAGAAGAATTCTTTCATTTTCATAGTCTTCCAAATCAGCTTCATATTCAATCCTTTCATTCTTCCTTTGGAATTTTTTTAAGTCATATTTAATTTTTGCGATCATTTGGAATATATTGCAAAAAAACTTCTTGTTTGATTTATTAAGATTCATTTCGACATTCTGTAATTTTTTGTTTAATCTATAAATCGATGTTCCCTGAACCTTAAAATTTCATCATTTGTTGAATAGATATTTAATTTCCTCACTAAGGAGCCACATTTTTTCAAAACAAAAGGGATTTATCCTTCTCGAAGGGTTCTTAATAATAAAATAATTTTTTTTATGATCTGACCCTATCCTTGGTAGAGAAAATAGAGATACATCATGTTTTAATCAGTCCTTCAAGACAAAAACTCTATCAAGTCTCACTTTTTTAAGTTGTGATCCTTATCTTCTGTTTGACGAGATGTATTTTCTTCCCTTTAAGCTTATATCAAGGAGATGGGAATTTATAAGAAAATCATTAAAATCCTCCATACCAATAGTAAACTCCTGGGAAACCCCTTTCTTTTCCAAGGAAGAAATGGGGGTATTAAATTCACCCATCACAATCAAATCAGAGCTAGAGATAATATTTTTGAAAGTAAGGAGATGCTGCCATAATTTTTTCCTTTCTTTGTAAAGGGTAGGAGAAAAAAAGTTGGATGGTACCCATAGTTTACCATTTTCAATTTTTCTCATCATCACAGCCATATGATAATATATTTTCAATAACATTGTACCCTCTTAAATGGTTAGATTCCATACAACATCCATTCCTCTTGAGGCCCCATTGGAACTAACAACACAAGCCTTATAGTTTTTCAAAAATAATTTACAGGAGTTTAGGAAATTGTCATCTTTCATTTTGGTTTCTTGAACAAGTAAAACATCTATTTTCTGTCCTTTAATTAAGTTTTGTAGAACCCTCCATTTAGCAAAGTTTTTGATCCCTCTTCCATTCCAAGAGATGAAATTCATTTTCTAAGATTGGGTTTGTTTTTCCTAAATACCTTCTAGTTAAAAAAAGATTGTTTCCCTAAATCAATGTCCTTCTGAGTAAATCTTTTTCTTGATTCAATTTTATTTGGTCTACCTTGTTTACTGTTAAGAGTCTCCACATTTATTGGGTTTTCTCCCCGAGGGATTTCCTCTTTACTAGATGGAGTTAATTTGGAGGACTCATACCTTTTTGTACATGAAACCACTTCTCCTTTCCTTGAGGGTGTTATTTTAGGAGGTTCCTCCTTTTGTCCAGGAGTTAATTCCTCTTTCTTAACTTCCAACTCCTTGTTTAGAGTTTATTTAAAATTCATGATTTCATGTGAAGAGAGGTTAATCAAATCACCTACTTTCATCCTATCTCCCATTGAAGTAACAAATATTTCATTTTTCTCTTCTCCCTTCTGTTTTTGGCTCTATTCCACCACTATTACTTCCATGACTAAATCTATAGTTTGAATTTAACCCTTGTTTCCATTCTCCATATTTTTTTGTCCAAAAGTCTTGATGCTTGAGCCAATACCTTTATTTGAGGCAAAGAGCTCTAGCTTCCTTGCATATGGGGAGTATTTTATGTGTAGCTCCTTATTTTTTTCCCTGATCTTTGAATCAGAGAATGACTAATTTTTGGATCTCCTTCTATTGACCACCAAAGTAAAACCATCTTCATCCATTTTCGGAAAAAATTTAGTTGGAGTTTTCACAGTTTATTCTCTTTATTGGATTCTAAGAGGCTTATAACCTTCAATATAGTTCTTAAAAAAACCTTCATATGGTCAGTTGTGCTTTGCATAATCCCTTTTCCCTTATCTTATTTTCCTTCATTCATTGTTATATCCATATACATCTTGGAGATCTTGAACTTGCAGTTCTAGGATGAATGTCCCCAACCGTTGCATTTGGAACATTTGTCTAGAGAGATTTTAATTTTGATCTCTTGTTCCCATATTCCTAATCTAGACTTCAGCTTGATGCTATTAGGGATGTCCTGGCATGCAGTGGTATAAATACAAAATCTAACACAAAGAAGTCTAGACATATTAAGAGTCATATTGTCTATTAGTACCAGTGAACCCAAGGAGTTAACTATTCCTCTAACAATATCCTCATTCCAAAACTCCAGGGGAGAGTTAGGAAGGAAAATCAAGACAGGGAATTGATTAAGATTCTCTTTTTTTGTATTAATTTTTTTTTCCCATTTTCTAAGATACTATCATGATTTTCCCCAAAACCAAGGTCCTTCTTCGAGTACCTTATTCAGATCTTCTTGAATGATGAAGTTAAAAATAAATAACCCATTTGTATGAGCACTTACCTCCAAGCTTCCTTTAGGGATCCATTTTAGTTTCGCCCAGCTTCTACAAACATCAATATTTGGTTTGACTCCCACTAATTTCCGAACAAGCACTTTGTTCAAGTTTTCTGTAGTACTATTTAGAAGGGAATTAGGGATTTCTAGTACACATCTTGATTCCTTCTTGAATTCGTGGATTAAAAAGTTTTGACCTCTAGAAGTAGTTCCATTTTTAACTTGGTTCAATTATGAATCGGATGCCTTATTATGGGCTTCCTTTTCGTTGGCATCTTCACGTCCTTGAATCTCCTCGTCTTATACAGTTACAGCAGATTCCTTGGGTCTAGGTAGTATTTCTTTTCCATCAGTTTCTCGTCTAGCCATTTTCAAAAACTAATCCTCCCTCTCTCCTCTAGCGCTCTCCATCTCTAAAAAACACTCACTAGATATTAAAATGTTGCACTTTTGTTCTCATGTCAAACAGTTATGAAGTCAAGGGAATGTTATTTTCCATTCAAAAGGAAACGATATTGATGAAGACGGGAGTATTTTTTGACTGACCGTAACTCGCCGACACGTTTTGTGCCATCCAGTGGTAAAAGGATTTGACGCAGTGACCTCCGGAATACAAATGCACAGCCTTACCACTTCACTTTTGCAAATGCAAATGCTAAATATATGCCCAGTCTGTTCAGATTTTGACTTCTATCAAAAATAGGTAAAAAATTGGAATGTACCGGCTGGCTAAGGCCTTCCCATATATAGTCTCCAAACACCAACCAAATGTATGCATAGAGCCAAAAAATTCACTTAGCCGCCACAGGTTAATAATCATGTTGAGCATACAATTTAGAGTTTCCTTAAGATAGTAGGCATTGCCATGGTAAATTTAAGGCTTAGGTTCTGACAGGAGCCCACTACATTGAAGTATAACATCCATTACCAACTAAATCTAGACAATTAAATGTAAATTAAACAATAATTAATCTTGCACGGCCATGGCGGATTTTATAACTCCACATATTCTTTAGGCATTTTGTAAAGCAGTTAAAACACCATTATGTTTGTTAAACATCGTATACAGATCCGCCAGAGCGCATGATAAAAAACATCTCATAAACAAATTTCCTCTTCAATGGTCTTTGATAGCATCCATTTCTAGCTTTAAAGATCTCATTTAGTTGTAGGTTGTGAGGTTCTTCTTACACGGTTGTGGAGACTGGATTTGCACTCGCCAAAGTGTTATCTTTAGGTTCCAAATCCCATATTCATGGCATCCCCTCCCATAGACAAGTAGAGTAATACAAATAACAAAAGTAACAATCCAAAAAAATAACTTGAACCGTAATGAGTTTTTTTATATTATTATTATTTTTATTATTATTTATAAAATGTTTATTTTCCCCATGTTGTTATGGAGAGAAAATGAGATCCAACTTTTAAATTTAAAAGTATCATTTCACTTCATTTTTATTCTTTATTAAATAATAATAATACTACGACCCCAAAAGAGGTTTACAGGATGAAAAAGAGAGGGGTGCAATCTTGGTGATACATGTAATGAAAATGACATCCAACGATATTATATGCCACTCGCAAAGGGGCCCAAACCCTCATCGTTCATGCTTAAAGGGAATTTAACTAGAGTTTGGAAGCCATGTCTCAATGAGAATTATAACCACCCTTCTCTATTATTAGCCTATAGTACCGCGATTGCATTAATATGGGGAACATGCCATCTATAGATTGAAGTTTTTTGCTATCATCACAATTGCTCCACCTTATCACTATTATTGGGTAAAACCATATAACTTTGTCCCACTTTTTTGCATTTTTTCTACTTTTAGAAAAATATGTCTGACAAACAAAACATGACCAAACACATAGAAAATGACCAAACATGTATTTTTAAGAGATTATAAATACAAAAGTACAAAGAATCCATAATTTACCTGATATTTTATTGTTTTTATAACATTTTTAAGTATTTATTTACTAGTAAGATTTTAAAATATTTTTCACCAAAATTGCTCCACCCTATCACTATTACCTTTACCCTATAATTCTATACATAATTTCAGGTTCCTCTTCTATGTAATTGATGATGTTTATATCACTCAAAATTTCAATGTTGTAATTAATGTTAACATAACCCACTTTTCTCATTGTTCAAAACTCAATAAGCTCCACTACCAATTTAATGCATAAAGAGTCTCTTTCTACAAAACTCATTAATAAATCTTATGAGAATTTGATTAGATTGGTTAGTTCGTGTTAAAAATATAAGTATTAGTATAATTATTAGTTTTATCATTGATGGTGAATAGACATAGTGAAAAACCCTGCTACCTAGGACCCCATCTAGATTTCTTGACTACTACCTCCCATTGCAAAATCAGAGTTTGCGAGTTACTTCTATAGATTACCATGGAAAGAAAGGGTCAAAATAGGATTTACAGAAAGGAAAAATTCAAATGATAAAAACTTTTATAAGATTATAATGGTAATATCCTTTTATATTTTAAATATCTTTTCATCTTATCACGGTCATTCAACATGTTTCTCATCCTGATGGAGAGATCCGAATTGTTGAAGATAGTACATATACACAAATCATACAAATGAAATAATTACCATAATTGCACCATTTGATGCTATATTTTCTTTCATGAATAGAAAAACTCTAACAAATCTCCTAGACGAGTAGAAGAAAGTTATGATCTTGTGCCATGTTACATCTAAGTTATATGCCTTGTTAGATAATCTAAACATTTGAAACCTTGTAAAAACAATGGAAACTAGTATGAAAAGAGGAAAGTACAAATTTGAATCTCATCACAAAGAATGAATTATCGTTAATTTCCACTTGGATGGCTTAGGATTTTTTTTACATCAAGGAACTAATTGATATAATTTTTTATGCCCCTCACACTTCTCAACAAGGTTCAACTAACTCAAAATTTAATTTTATTTGCTATGACTTGCACACTATAGATTCTTACCTAATATGGTGGTACAAGTTTCATCCATTCTGTAATTCATATCTACCATGTTAGTAGGATATATATATATATATATATTCATAGAAGAGGTAAAAAAAGGTTCAGACTCCAAGTAAGTAATCACTTCATGATGGCTTGACGTGAAAAATGGACTAGAAAAGTGGGCTCCAAGATAGAATGGATTCCCTAATAAGATTTCTCAATTAGGTGTCACAAGTTGTCTAGGAGCGAGCTAGATTTACCCAAAAAGTCACACTGACTAATTTTGGATTATCTCAGCTTTACTTTAAACCCCCTTCTGATACAATGAGAAACTAGTGCATTTAGTTGTACCACCACTGGAGTTGTGATACAAACAACTTTGACAATAACTTAGAATTTGAAATGTAGTCAAGTGGGTAAGCGGAGTGCTTCCTGTTTCATCCACGAGGTTACTCATGGGTGGATTTATTTAGGGTTCTTGAAACCACCCCCATAGTTGTAGCTTAAGGATTTATGCCAAAGGTTTTATGTTCTAGTTGAGTGAATAGAGACGTACCCGTTTCTAAATCCTGCAATACAATGTGAAGTGAAATGGTGTATTTTTATATCTTTCTTAACTTAATGTTGTTCTAAGTAGCACACCATTTGGTAACCTGCATGAAAACATGTGTATTAGAATATTTTGTTTTTTCTTGACCCCTCCTTTCTTTAACAAGCGTTAGGCCCTACATGCAAGGAGGTAGTAATTTTTCATCAAACAAGAAAGAGAGTATGCATGTTTGTTTTTTATTCCTAAGGTCACCAAAAAGGCGTGAAGGAAGAGCATACACAACGTGAAAAACCTACTCAAATAAGCTTTTGTGATAAATACTTCAAAAGGTAGAGTTCATTTTTAAAAACTTTGAAAGACTACCCAATTATTTAAATGTAAATTAAGTGTCTTGAAAAGTTACAAGGTGTTTCTAGAAGTGTTTTTGATTCCCAAGATCACCTAGAAACACTTAAACACTTAAACCACTTTAGTCAAATAATACCAAAACATAAACCTGCAATTACTTGTTAAAACCTGTAAACAAGTTAGAAAACCGAGAAACATTAGGAAATTCCATAAATCTATTTTTATCATTTTTCAACGGTTTTAGTATTTTGCATTTTTAGAGGTTTCTGGGGCACTTTGGGAGTTTGACGATATAAGTAATGATACATAAGGTATAATAATTTAGGAAATTCCCTCACGAATTTGAATTCATTCTCTTTTTGATGCCTATTTATAGGTCAACGGGTCAAAAGATATGACCCAAATTAGGACCACTAAAAATTATATAAACAAATCTGGATTAAACAGATATATTTGCGCACCCTTCAATGTGTATACATGATGTTTTAGGTATGTGCAGGTGGGCCTAGCGGGTGGGCAGGGTACATCTGCTACCCAAGAGATGCCTACACTAGCGTAAGTGTGCCTACGCCAGAGAATAGGTGTTTGCACTAAGGAAATGTAAAAAATGTAAAAGTTATGACAATCTGTGTGAATTGGCAGAGGGATGCTTATGCCATCAACAGTTTGTATGTGCCACGGTTTGGGCATGTTTGTGCCTGGTAATTTTTTTTACAGAGGGTCGAGAATACACAAGGTGTGTTGGTGCTAAAAAAAGTCTCGCCCCAGTTTGCCTTTGAAAATCTATCAATTTGCGGCCTTTGTCACTTTATTTTTGCCTGCGTTGTTCTTGGTTAGTATTTTTTGCAATTTTTAATTTGTTCCTCTAGAAAAGGTCTATAATTTGGGTCTCTCATTCTGTGTTTGTCTAAAAACTCGGGTTCTCCCATATTTTTCATTCTCCATGGTCAGGATTTGTCTTCCTTGTCATTTCTTCCCTAAATACTTGAAGAAAAATGAATGGATGTATCTCTGAGAAACATATTTGAGCCTTGTAACATTTCTAAATTATTTGTCCTTGGAGAAAATTTCATTTTCAAGCTTAAATGATCATTTTTCTACATTTTATGGTTTGACGGGTGTTTCTCCCAGAAAAATTTACATCCTTGCATCGACAGGGGATGTGGCACCATTTGGTTGGACATAGCTCGGCTGGATACTTCAAAAAAATTTATGAATCGCCTTAACTTAAAGATTTTTCCACATGGAGGCATGACACTCATTTGAGGATCTAATTTTTGGTCTGGCCTTAGAGTAGTGCCGGGAAGACATGTGGAGATTTCCGATACTTTTCTTGGACTTAGAAAATTTATATGTAGCTAAAATAGTGTGGCAGAAAACACGGACATGTGGTGAGCCATCACTCATTCAGGGTCTCCGCTTTGGGCACCATTTTGAAGAAGTGCTAGGAGGACACGTGGAAGCCTCTGCTCACTTTGCATTTTGCTTAAAATTTTCAATGGAAAAGGGATACTGCCTCAAAGCATGACACATGGCACCTTCTGCTGAGCGTCAAGCATTCAGACAAAATTTGTCAGGCTAGGACACATGGCGATCCCGTGCTCATTCAAAGTATCAAATTTTTTGGACCATCCCAAGCTGCACCATGGTGACACGTGGTGGTTTGAAAATTCAAAGGGTCAGGGAGGTGGACCATCAAGGGCAATTTGGATTTTTTACCCCTTGACATGCAAATGACTAAAAACATGAAAATGGCCCGCATGCTCGATAAAGGAAAGGTCAAAGTTTTCTCTGATCAATGGCGGAGGTGCGGACTCTCGAGGGAAATTTGGAAAAATTTCCTTTTGGGAGAAAAGAGTTAAAAGTAAAAAGGGAAGTGCGGTTCCGCTAGAACCACATTTGGACATGTGTCGGGCTTGTTTTTCAAGGGCAGAGCTATGGGAAAATTTTGAAAACTTTTCTTGTTTCCATAAAGGAGGTGAAATGGTAGAATTTGGCCATGGTCCCATTGGGGCCCACCTTAGGACACGTGTCAGGATCATTTCTCGAAGGCGGGGGTGTGAAATTTTTTCATTTTTTAAAAATTGTAAAAAACTTAGAGGAAGCTCCTGGGTTTGTTTTAAAGTTTGATTCTTCCACATGGACGGCCCAAATTCAAAGTAAGGATCAACGACAGTTGAGAGTTTGAATTTGAATTTTACCCCATTTTACTGAAACACGCCTAAAAGTGCGAGTTGTCATGATTTCCTGGTATTTCCTACACGCTAAGTAGAGAGGGGAGTTAATGTTAATATCTAAGTTTGGTTAGAAGATATGGAACACATATTTCACCATTAAAATTGTCTGACTATCGTGCTCGATTGGATTTTCCATTTTTTGTTCTCCCGAGCACTCAAGGAGCTAGATTTGATAGATAAGGGGTAGAAGTGGTTGGAAAATTGAAAAAAGAGTGATCTACTAGAGGAAGGAGTTGAATGCGAGAGATATTCGATGATATCTGCCCCCTCGAGCACCTCGTGACTTTTTGCAAATCTGATTATGAGAATCATGATCGAAATCATGGCAAGAACTAGCACATCAAATGTTTTTTTCTTCTAGGGAAGAAGGGGCTTTGTTGTGAATTTTATAAATGGCACAAATTTTTCATGTAACATTTTGGGGGGGGGGGGGCAGTGTTACGGGTCGGGATTGATTTTTCTAATAGAAAACTTGATAGAGCCCTTTTTTTGGAAGTGTTTTGAGAATCTTGTATATCTATTTTGTATTAAATCTGATCATGTCAAGGTGGTTGTAAGTGTACAACCATTAACAATCTCTGAGACTATTCTAGAAACTTTCCCCTAATGATAGATTTAATCAAATTCGAGTTATTCTATGTTGTCTTGAGAAAAATGTGTTTGTTTTATTTCTGAATGTATGTTTTGATGACGAATCATAGTACCCATGAATGTATGCAACTCAATGGGTTGAGACTCTCAGTGCAATTGCATAACGTGGAGATTTTCCCAAGTGTGGGACCTTTTGAATCGGGAAAGCTCTCCGGATGAAGGCCGGTTGCTATTCCTCTGTTCAGGTGCACACAAACAATTTGCAGAGGGTTCACTAAATAAACCTAATCTAACTTTCCAAGGAGACAGGGTTGAGAAAATGCAAGAAAATAAACCTAATCTAACCAAGGTGATGCACCAAAGGAATGATGAACAACTGTTTTGCCAATAAACACAAACCATAAAAATGCAATACAATAAACATGCACAAGTAACCGAAATTCCAATGAGAGATCACTTGAACACAATGAATACAAGATAGGTTTGAAATCATACAAAAAATTTGTTTTTATTGCTCCAAAGATTGATACAGTCCATTACAATGGCCAAGAGGCACATACATGCATTACAGTTTGAATGGGAGCTTTGGAACTCTACAAATCCACTTGTTGATAAGAGAAGAAGGGAGGGGAAAAACAAGAATGTCCAACATTTAAAAAGAATCATCTCCTTACAATTTATAGAAAGAAGAAGAGAGGGAGAGGAGAGGAATTTGAAATCTTCCCCAACCACCTCCAAATTGCATTTAATTCATCTCATTATGGTGGTAGGTGAGAACCCTAGAAAACCCAAAAAATGGCCAACTATATTTTGAATTTTAAAAGAAATTTTTCTCACCCAAATAAAGATATCCAATCATAGTTGGACACAGGACCTTGTAAGCTTTCCAAAAATTCCTCTCTTGTGTAAATCTGAGCTCCCTGTGAAAAGTTATGGCCATTTGAATATTTCCCGCATTAGGGAGTGCTTCATGTTGGGTTCAGGGTTCTCCTTTGCATTTGCATCGAGTTTGGAGGGTGCCTCAACATGTATTTTATGCTTATGTTTTCTCAAAATCCACTTCCGCTAGTGTTGCCAAGATTTCCTTTGTTTCGGGTCCAGAATTTGGACCTACATATACATCAAATTTTTGAGGTGGCTGGATATGTTTTTTCCCCATGTTTTCCTGACTTGTTTCCCCGACTTCAAAACCTGATTTTCCTAGGTAGTGTTTCAGGTGTTCGAAACTCCCACGCATCAGGACATAACTTGAAATTTTCATACTTCATGTCTTGTGTTTCCCGAAACAAAAACCCGAAATCCTTTGTGTCAGGTTTTCGGCCCTATGCAACATATTTTCTTTATGTTAGGTTTTCAGCCATGTAATGCACCCTCTAAAATCTGAAATGAAGGATTTAAATTTTCCTTGATTTCCATATTCTGTTGTCGTCTATATTTACCCGAGGGTGGATATATATACCAGTATGTGAGTATTTTTTATTGTTTTTGTTGCAATCTTGTATTAAATCTGATTCAATCACACAACCTTCAATCCTTGTGACAGTCTAGTGGCATCTACAATTTCATTTCTCATAAGAGATTTCATTTGAGATTGGAATAAATGATTTAAAATTACTTTTCTTTCATCCGTTGACAAAGATTATCTGTAAGCCTCTGGGTGTACCTTAGGCGTGATTTGACTCAGATCTTGATGCTTTGTTGGATTTGCTAACTCGAGCCTTCATGATAGAATCTCAAAGATTATGTGAAAGAGTGCTAATATGGGCCTCCATTGAAGCACATATTCTAGTTTTAAAAAAAAATAGCTATTCAATGGAATTCTATTGGTTTAACCTTCCATTTCCTAAGATTCCTCAAGGATCTTGTGAATCAAGTTCATCCTACCCCACCACCCACCAAAACTTCATTCAAAAAAACCAATCCTACCTGTACTACCCACGTTTGTCCTGTTTGCATAAAAATGTAAATTATCTGTTACCAAAACATGCAGAAGCAATTAGGGTCCCAAATGTCTTTTGTAACCTTTGCCTTGTTGTGAAAATATCTCCATGATCTGGAAGTGACAACTCGTGAGAGTCAGATTTGTGTGTTGATCATATTTTCCCAAGGTCTTCTCTATAAAATTTATGCAAAAGAAGGATCTACCAGCATTATTCAATAACAGAGGTTACAAAATAGGTTCTCTTACCTTGGTTGAAAGGCACAACCTAAAATAGTGAGGATAGATCAAATCCTCTTGAGGGTGCTATCCATTTCTCCACATTTGAGTGAAAGAGGGCTAGTTAGATGTTATCCCCAGCTATAAAAAAACTCATCATGATCAAGTTTATCTCTAAGCTTCCTATCAAAGCAGTGATGTTGCTTATAATTTTAGGGAGAATCAATTTGGATACCAATAGGGTGTTTGCATGTGGTTTTGGGTGCCTGTGCGCATAGTTAAAATGATGGGTTACAGGGTATATGTGCTAGAAGAAGGGTGTGTATTCCATGATTTGGGCATGTGCACCTACTTATAGGTACCTACGCATGGTTTTGGGTGCTTGTGCACCTCTTCTTAAAACGATAGTCTGAAGGCGCCTGCGTTAGCAGAAAGGTATATGTTTGCCTGGTTGAAAAACCACCAAAAAAACTAGAAAATGAAATTCTAAAAGTGTCAACATATTATAATTTAGCCATTAAATGTAGTTTCTATCATAACCTTAACAAATAAGTATGAAAATGAGGGTTAACTACATAAAAGCTAGCTAAAAATCTCAAGTCAAAATATTTAACCCTAGAAAAACATGTAAAAAGTTACAAATTGAAATAGAAGCTTCAAAATGACACCATTAATGGAGGATAGACCTAGTATCCAAATGGGCGTGTAAAATGTATGTAATAGGCAAGTTGCAAAGTTTGAGGAATGAGGCTAAAGAACCTCAAATATTAATTAACTCAGCCATGCACCATGAGATAAGAGCTAAACAAGAGTTAATCCTATACATGCATCATAACTTTGACAAAAACATCAGAACCTAGCATATATACTACTCTCTACTCTTTAGATTACTAATTAAAAATTAAACCTAAAAATATAAACTTAGCAATCAAAGCGGTGATTAGTTGTTGATGGTTTTCAAGCTTTTAATAATGTAGTCTCACCATTAATTCCTTCTAGGCTAATGGTTCTCTCCATATTAATGAAAACTAACAACATATAACTTCTCAACAAAGTAAAATATATATATATATATATATATATATAAATTTTTGGTCACAAATCGTGGCCAAAAGGACTACAATCTTATGGCATTTAAAAAAAAAAACTAAGTCATTGAATTTTGAGTGGCTAATCTTGTCCATTTTTTTTAAAAAAATAGTATTTTAGAAACTAGATTCTATATGAGGTTTTAGCTCAAGGTTGATGGAGTAAAGAAATCTTTAGATCAAATGTATAATTAGCTTAAAGCTAATATAAATGAGATCCAAGATTTCTTAGGCTTGGTTTGGTTTTGTGTTATGTAAATTTGTGTCTTTGAATAGGTAGTCTTAGCCTTGTATTTATAGTTTTCCGAAATGAAAGTATTTGAACTTTGGGTACATGTGTGACTAAATTATAAAAAGAACTTTAGGATTATATTATCATAAGTAGTTTTTAGGCTTAGTTAATATAGGTTAATGCTAATTAAACTTGATTAACAAGTGATTAGAGAGTCATTAAGAGTTGGGAGGGGTTTAGTAAATTAATTGTGGCTAATAGATATCCTAGGAAGCCAATAGAAGTGGTCTAGAGAGAACTAGGGAGGTTTTGAATGGTCAAAAGGAGGAATGTTTAGCTAATAAGAGAGATATTAGCCCAATTAGATGATTATATGAGTAATATGGTTGAAAGTGGTTTCACAAATGGGCATCAGAGAATGGAGCGAAGAGTGGGAAATTAACGAAATGATAATTGTAAGCATATATTTTAGGTTCTACAATTTCCCCTCTTTGGGGTGGCATAAGTGATGTCACTTCAAAGTAAGCAGACAAGCATAAGTATAAATTTTTTAAGGGCTAGAATAAAAATTGAGTAGAATGAAGGATTCCCCCTCGATTTTTGATGGGGTTATGGAAGAACTTGATTGATGATCAAAAATATGATAGAAGGAGAAAAAATAAAATAATAGTGTGAAGAAAAGAAAGGGGACATAGAATAAAAGGAGTATGAGGAAGGGGGGATGACCTAACATCCATCCAGTGCCTTTTAAACAACTTTAGTTTCATCACATTCCTATAGATCTTCATCATCAGTACTTATTTTAAAAAAAGAGAATGAAAAAAACTGTAGTATGACATGAACAACCATATACGAACAAATGTCTATTGCTAAAAATACCAACTCCATGCAACATACAAAATGCAATGCTATAGGAGAAAGTATAAGATGCCTAACTCCATGCAACATACAAAATGCAATGAAATACGAGAAAGTAAAATATACCTTACTTAATGCAACATACAAAATGCAATGCAATATGAGAAAGTAAAAGATCAAACTAAGAGAGAAACATAATGTAATTTTTTTTTATCGAGCTTCATTTCCAACCTATTCTAATTAACGACAAGGGTTAATGATGTTGCCCCAAGAAAGGGTACGTGTGAGGGGAATAATGGAGAAACCTTGGGTCTGATAAAAAGGATTTGTGTGCTAGGAAAAAATACCAAGCACTTGATTTGATAGGAAGTACATACATAGAAATTATACTAGATTTGTTAAAGGAGGTAGATAAAAAGGATCCACATGTCGTTTATGATGAGAATAAGCAATAAACAAAGAGTGACATTTTGTAGGATGATTTATATTGTTTTTGATGTTTCTGAAACATATTTGAATGTTTTTTATTTTGAAATTTTTTTGAAGCTATGATAGGAAGATGAGGAAGCATCGATGCCCCTAGCGATGGATGGGATGCAAAAGGGAAAAAGGCCACGTGCATATGAGAAAAGTGAAGATGCAAAAATGCCCCAGTAATTAGGTGGGAGTATTCAAAGGAAAAATATTCATGGGTAGAAGTGGGACCCAAGGCCATTATGGATAGGTTCAATGTGATTATGAACAGAAACCAATGAAATGTTGGGAAGAAGCAAGACTGGCCCCAGCGTAAGTTGTCCTAAAAGCATTTGATAGAAAGGAAGGAGAAGATTGTTTTAATGAAAAGGGGAAAAGGTGTCTGAAAACAATGGAAAAAAAGAAATACCATACACATGGATGTTCTAAAAAAATTAGAAGAACAATGTGAATGATATGAAGGTAGCTTTATAAGCCTCATGATGAAGAAGTGATTAACCAAATGTAGAAATCATGAGACGAGAGATGTACCAAAGAAATAGTTTGAACAAGGTTAAAAAAAATCACACTTGGTAACATAATAATCTTGTTGCTCATAGAGATCCAGTTTGCATATGGACATTTTTATTACCTCTTGAAGGGAAGATTTAATAGGCCATAATTGAATACAACCTAGCCAATTTGTAGGAACAATTGATTTTGATAGGTGATTTATTAATGGAGTGTAGATGGAGAGCCCTACATTACTCCACTTCCAGCCAGGCATCCATAGCCCGAACAGAAATTTATTTGATTCTAATCGCAACATTTCTCTACTGTTAGTCAGCCATCCATAGCCCCAGTAGATATTATTTGAATTACCCCAAGAGAGAGTTGTATATCAATTTTCTTCAGCTTTTAGCTTTCAGTTTTTGATTTTTTTTATTGATTTTGATTCTTTTGCTTTCCGAAAACTTATTTCGTCTCTCTTGCTTTACAATAGGTTAAGAACAAATGATGGATTGATGGAAGGAGGTGGAAGTGATTTTGATGATGACATCGGCTAGTGTCAACAAATATGTAAAAAATTCTTTGTAACAAGTTTGTTAGATGTTGAATGTGATAGGATCTCTAAGAGGTCTGTCGTTTTTTAATTTACCAAGGTGATGAAAGACCAAGGTCAAACAAATACCATAGAGATAAATGTCGCAAAATGTCTGCAAATTCGCTAACCAAAATATCACTGAAGGGATGAAAATGGTAGGAAGACTTGCAGAAGTATAATAAGGAAGGAAAGAAAGAAACATCCATGTGTACGGAATACCTAATTGCAATGTTTTATCTTTGTACCTTTGATTTTTTTTAATGGTTTCTCAATTTTTTTTGTATTTTTGCATTTTTTTAGGTTTTTTATAGTTTATGGAAAGGTGTGAACAACAAAGTCACTTTGTATGGTAAGATCCAAAAACAATATTTTTGAATTCCTTAATAAGGGAGACTATGTGTGTTTGATTATCAAGAGTCATGTTATCCCTAATCTCAATGATTGAGGTGAGCTCATACTCAACAAATGACTACGATTTTTCTTGAAATATGGATTTTTTAGGTGGGAGTCTAAGTTCCCTATTAATAGGTTTAAGAACGTTTCACCATACTTGATGGGTGCATTGGCATGCATTGTTGAATTGCGGTGGATTTTGAATTTTTGGGATTTAGATAGCATTAGAGCTCTTGGAAGTTTTGACCTGAGCTTGGTAATGAACCTGTTTGGGTTTCTTATAAGATAACACAAGAATTTTCTAATCCTAAGAAGTGGGAGAAGAAAGTGAACATTTATGATTGATGATAGGAACGAGAAAAATGATAGTGGGATTTCCTTGATCATTGGTAGGAGGATGAAAAGGATATGGTCCAATAATTGAAGAGGATGCGATACCAAAAGGTGAGCCATTGATAGAAGATGATGAAGGGATCTAGAATATGGTCCTAAGATGGAAGACATTGTGCTATGAGGACATGTCCCAAGAATATAAGAAGATGACGATGGGATACTAGGGTGTGGCCCAAATATAGATGAGGAGGGACTACCGGGAGGAGTCCCATAGATAGAAGAGGATGAAGGGCTACTAGGACGCATCCAAAGAATAAAATCCAATGGGATACCAAGAGGTGACCGACAAGTAGAAAATAAAGGGCTACCCGGAGGTAGCTTTATTATAGAAGAAGACGATGAGATACTCAGTAGTGACCCAAGGAAATATTTTTATTAAGGAATGTCGATAGATAAGGAATGATTTGGAAATGAGAATATAGGCCATGGATTAATGCTAGACCTTGACATCTCATCATGCTCAAAGGAAGGTGAAGATGGAAGTTCCGAAGAAGAATCTAGTTCCATGACCTTAGGATATTCCTTTACGTTCTATTGAAAGGGATCAATTTCTTCCTCCCTATATGCAAGCGTATCGAGTTCTAGAAATAATATTTTTTTGCAATCCTCTAAAGGGATATCATCATGAAGTATGATTTTTTTCCATCCTCAGAGAAATCAATCAGGAGAGGTGGTTGTTCTTGGACCATAAGAGGTTGACTATAATAAATAGGTCTGATAAGTAAGGAAGATTGATTGAAAAAAGAAGATGAAGATGTTCGATGATGTATAAAAGGGGAAGGTCTGACTTTATCACACCCACGAAGAGTTTTAATAGTGCTTTGAAAATATATCTTAGCACATGAATTATATCTAATGGTTTGACGTGGTTGCTGACATTGATATTTAGATGATGGATGAGGAAATGGTACGATATGGTTGAAAGTGACTAAGGGCTAAAGAACAATTGAATTTTGTTTGATAGCAGAAGACGACTCAAGAGAGGAAGTAGGCTTAGAGGTAGGCATCTCATGAATGGATGATTTGTATATGGACCTAGATTATTTTTCTATAATATGACGCAATATAGGTTGGAAAGTAGGATCACATAACCATCTATTAATTTGTGAAAAAGGAGTCAAATTGGATGATTGAAAATAGGGAATTTGAGTTGTTGAACTATTCGACGGAGGAAGAGGTCCTCCAAAGAAAGGGAGGACCATGACTCAATAACTGAATTAGATATTCGATCGAAGACACTTGAAGTCACATAATTATTCAAAGGAGGAAGACATCATTGATGTGACTGATGGAGGAGGTCATGCTAAGAAAGGGAGGACCATGATTCAGGAGTTTATCTAGTGGTATCTGAACAATAGCTGGGATGTAAATCTTCAGAAGAAGAGCGGGAATCAAAATGGTAGTTTGTATCTTAATCAGAAGAAAAGTGGGGGGAACATGAATTATAATTTGGATCAGAAGGTTCCAAACCATACCACCGACTATAAGCTGAAGGTGGGGAATAGGGTACCCAAATGGCCCCTCTAACATGAAGAACCAAATGAGGCTTATTTGTAATGGGAATATTTTGATTTAAATTCCTATTCCTAGGTTCTGTATTTTTATAAGTGTGATAAACTACACGATAGTCACTCATCATTGGCATCATTTAGGTTAAAATTCCTAGACTTAGCTAGTGAGATCATAAGGACAAACAACTAGACATATCATAAATATGGAGATGCATGCGTGATTTTTCAAAGAAGCTCCATAGAAAATAGACATCATGATGACACAATATCGATGAGATTAAAAAGGTTTTTCCTTAGAAAATAATTTTTTCACATGAATAATCAGAAGGAACAATCATGCAAGTGTGAAACAAAAATCCAATCAATAAGGAAATACTCCCTATGTAAAATGTGTGTGTAAAATGATAGTTCGATGCAAAGACAATCAACACAATGTCAATACTTACATCATGATCGAAATTAAGAAGGTGTAAATATTAACAAAGGGTAGACATGATTCCCAGTTAAAGGATGCCATGAATAGTTTAGAGACAAGGAAGGCCCAAACGTCAAAGGGAGAGGATTGCAAATAAAAGTTGCGTAACCATACCAAATGTACACGTCTATGAAGCTTCATGGAGAAGCGAGATATTATTGTTAAATCAGTACTGAAATGACGTAAACTAAAGTAATCAACACCCATAAAGATTTGGATATAATTTTGAATTTAAACCAAGTAAAAGTATACTAAGGATGTGCTAAAATGTGAGCAGCATAATGCCACAATGAGGATACTTAGATGATGTTTACGAAAAACATGACATAAGTATCTTAATTGTGTCGAGGAAATGTGAAAAAGGTAACATGTCAAAGGGAGATCAAATGATGACCCAATCCTAACTATGAATACAATCTTCAAATAAATATCAAAGGACTATCAAAGATAGGAGAATTTACTTGTGCAGTCTAGACGTTTAACAACCCAACTGCAAACATGGTTGGGTGTAAACGGAAAAAAATGTGGTGAATACCATCTTTGATAAGACTCACAAGGTATGCTTCCTTCTCACCCCAAAAATGGGTGGCGAGAATGCAAGGGTATAAATCAAAAAGATAAAAATAAATGAAGCGCCACTTGAGAAGAGTTTTGCCTCATCCGAAGGCAAGAATGAAACCGAGTGAAGTGAGATGTCATTTAATTCCATGATGAAATAAACTTAGTTAAAAATTATGTGGGATCTTTCCCTTGTTTTAAAAAAAATGTTCAGATTCCAAGTAATTCATCACTTCATGATGGCTTGACATGACAACGGACTAACAAAGTGGGCTTCGAGACAGAATGCGTTCCCTAATAATATTTATCAACTAGGTGTCACAAGTTGTCTAGGAGCGAGCTCAATTTACCAAAAACTTTACATTGACTAATTTGGGAGTATCTCAGCTTTACTTTACCCCCTTCTAATACAATGAGCTACTAGTGTGTTCATTTTTACAACCACTAGGGTCGCGATACAGATAACTTTGACTCTAACTTATAGTGTGAAATCTAGTCAAGTGGGTAAGACGAGTGCTTCTTGTTTCATCCACGAGGTTACTCTGAGGTGGATTAATTTAGGGTTCCTGGAACCACCCCCATTTTTGAAGCTTAAGGATTTATGCCAAAGGTGTTATGTTCTATTTCAACGTATAGGGACATACCCTTTTCATCCTGCAATACAGTGTGAAGTGAAATGGTGTGTTTTTTATTTTGCTTAACGTAATGTGGTTTTAAGTAGCACAAAATTTGGCAACCTGTATGAAAACACATGTATTAGAATTTGTTTTATCTTGACCCCTCCTTTCTTTGACAAGCGTTAGGCACTACATGTAAGGAGGTAGTAATTTTTCATCAAACAAGAAATAGATTTTGCATGTTTGTTTCCAATTCCTAAGGTCACCAAAAATGCATGAAGGAAGATCATATACAAAGTGAAAACCCTACTAAAATAAGCATTTGTGAAAAATAATTCAAAAGGTAAAGTTTGTTTTAGAAAAATTTGAAAGATTACCCAATTATTTAAACGTAAAGTTAGTTTTTTTAAAAGTGACAAGGTTTTTTTATAAGTGTTTTTTATTCCCAAGATCACCTAGAAGGTGTGAAGGAAGAGTATACACACTTTCAAAATACCCTTTTAACTAATAAAATGAAACACTTAAACTACTTTAGTCAAATAAAACAAATAAATAAACCTACAATTACTTGTTAAAATCTGTAAACAAGTTAGAAAACCGAGGAAAATTAGGAAATTTCATAAATCTATTTTTATCTTTTTTTCAACGGTTTTTAGTAATTTACATTTTTGGTGGTCTTCAGGGAAATTTGGGAGTTTGATGATAGAAGTAATGTTACCTATGATATATTAAATATGGAACTTCCCTTGAAAATTTGGCTTAATTTTCTTTCTGAAGCCTATTCAAACTCCGAAAAAAAGGGTCAACGGGTCAAAAGATATGAACCAAACTACGAGCACTAAAAATTATATGAAAAATTCTAGATTAACCAGATATATCTTCACACCCTTCAACTTATATGCACATAGTTTTAGGTATGTTCACATGGTTCATGGTTCCTACACCTGTTTGTGTAAACCTAGTGAGTGTGCAGGGTGCCTGTGTTACCCGAGAGATGACTACGCTAGCGTAAGTGTGCCTGTGCCAATGAATAGGTGTCTGCACTAGGGAAGTGAAGAAATGGTAAAATTTATGATAGTGCATGTGCGCTTGTAGAGGGATGCTTGCATCATCAACAGGTTGTGTGCGTGCCTTGTAAAAAAATTTGATAAATAGATAAGAATACAAAGGGTGCTTATGTGTGGTTTTACGTGCATTTGTTCATAGTGAAAATGACGGGTTACAGGGTGTATACACTAGTAGAAGGATGTATGTTCCATGATATGGGTGAGTGTGCCAAATTTTGGGTACCTATGCATGGTTTTGGGTGCCTGTGCACCTCTACTAAAAATGATAGCCTGAAGGTGCTTGCGATGGCAAAAAGGTAAATACGAGTCTGACTAAAAAACCACCAAAAACATGGAAAATGAAATTCTAAAAGTGTTAGCATATTATAATTTAGCCTCTTAAATGTATTTTCTATCATAAACTTAACAAATAAGCACGAAAATGAGGGTTAACTACATAAAACCTAGCTAAACAAATCAAGGCAAAATATTTAACTCTACTAAAACATGTAAAAAGTTAGAAAATGAAATAGAAGGTTCAAAATGACCCCATTAATGAAGGATGGACCTAATCTCCCACTTGGCATGCCAAATTTATGCAATGGGAAAGTTACAAAGCCTGTGGAATGAGGCTAAAGAACCTCAAATCTTAACTAACTCAACCATGCACCACGAGATAACAGCTAAACAAGAGTTAATCATATATATGCATCATAACTTTGACAAAAACATCAGAACCTAGCATATTTACTACTGTCTACTCTTTAGATTAACAATTACACATTAAACCTAAGAACATCAACTTATCAATCAAAGGGGTGATTAGTTGTTTATGGATTTCAAGATTTCAAGAATGGAGTCTCACCATTAATGGCTTCTAGGCCAATGGTTCTCTCTATACTACTCAAAAAGTGGTTCAAGGTTGTCATTGGAGGAAGCCAAGTTTTAGATCAAATGTCTAATTAGCTTAAATCTAATACAAATGAGATACAAGATTTCTTAGGCTTGTTTTGGTTTTGTGTTATGTAAAGTTGTGTCTTTGAATGGGTAGGCTTAGCCTTGTATTTATAGTTTTCCAAAATGGAAGAGTTTTAACTTTGGGTGCATGTGGGACTAAATTCTAAAAATCACTTTAGGATTAGATTAGGATAAACATGATTTAGGCTTAGTTAAGCTAGGTTTAGGGTAGTTAAAATTGATTATAAAATGATTAGACACTCATTGAGAGTCAGGAGGGGTCTTGTTAACCAATTGTAATTGATATATAGCCCAGGAAGCCAATAAAAGTGCTCTAGAGAGAACTAGGGAGGTTCTGAATTGTTGAAAGGAAAAATGTTTAGCTAGTAAGAGAGATATTATCCCAGTTAGATGATTATAGTAGGAATATGACCAAAATATGTGTTATAAATGGGCATCCAAGAATGGATCGAAGACTGGAAAATTAACAAATTGTTGTTAATCCGTTGAATTTAAGGAAATGCTAAGTGTAATCATATTTTAGGTGTCTAAACTTAACTCAGGAATGTGTGCTCTTTATAGAGTGACCCCTAAAGTGAAACTATAGGTTATTAATTAATGTAAATATATGACTTACAACCAACCTAACCATAAAATTCCCTATTAGTAATAAAAGTCATGGTGATAATGTGCTACTCAATTAAGAGGCACATATATTGATTAGTTTGTACGGAAAGGCACATTTTACACCCCATATCAACTTGAAATTTGTATGCATGTGTGTACATGGGTTGATGTGAGGGAGTAAATTATGCTAGAATTTAATAAATATGAAACTCTTAATAACTAGCACAAATGTTAAAATTAGGTCATTGGAAACCCTATCATTTAGATGAGTATAGGAAACATAGTTTACTATTTAAATGTAAGGTCTTACTCTTTATATGCTATAGTGTTGGGTGCCCCACTTCTTACTAATTAATGCACATAGTAACAATCTAACATTATGATCCATCGTTAGTAATAATAAAAGGTAAAATGAAAACATACCCTACTCTTTATATGATATTGAAACCCTACACTTTTTGCTAATAACTATTATTTATTGAAAACATTAGTACCATAGATTATACTTTTCAGTTCTATGACCACAAAAGTGAAGTCTCCTTATTATTAACACATGAGCCCTACTAAAAGGCTGGAAGCCTTAGAGGCAGATATGAAATTGTTAAAGGATGAAGTTAAAAACTTGACAAAACAGAAAGGAAAGAGGAAGAAGGAGGAGGAGGAGGATGTGGACAGCAGCCAAATTGAAGATATATACAAGAAATTGCACTCTTTGGACTCTCGCTTAGGGAAGGCCAAGACTAGGCATGATTACAACATTGCCATCTTTAGGGCAATTGAGGAATTTATTGAACAACATGTCAGAAGTGTCTCCAACCTAAGCGGAGTGTCGGCAACTCTTTGGGGTACTGATAAAGAAAGAAAGAAGACCTTGGAGCACCTGGATTCTAATGACGTTGCCCATATGACTACTTTGGGAATGTTCAATTCCGGGAAGAATATCAAAACCATATTAGACAAGCTACTAGGAAGTAGCTGCAGTTGATTCTGCTGTCCTTGTTTGCTTTTTTGCTGTTTTTTTACGGATCCTTTACTACTTTTTTGCAGTATTTTTGTTGTTCTGTCTCATTTTGGTAGCTATTTTTTAGCTACTTTGAACATCATTGTAACATTTGGATTCTGATCCTTTTCGCTCTGGTTTTCTTGCTTATCCTGGCTTTTTGGCCTTCTTTTGTATTCAAGGGTATAGTCCCTTTCAAAAAACTATTTGCCAATAATTAAAAAAAAACCCATGACCTTAAAAGAACCTAATAATATAGTTTCACTAGCAATCTACAATTTAATATAGGGATGACTAACTAGTGATTAATTAGAATACCTACTAATTAAGATCCCTATATTCGAATCAAAACTAGACCATCTCTATTTAAGCTATTCTAGAAAAAGGAATGTTTTCATTTGTAAATATTGATGGATACTAATTTTTAAGTTAAGGTGTAGATGATAATATCCCCTACTCTCTATATAAATAACTATTAAATGTTTCTTTTCTCTTTATATAAGAATAACCTAAGAAATAGGTCACTGGAAACTATTTTCATCGCATGAGAATATTAATTAAATATAAAACAATCTTAAATTATACTTCCAAATTTTAATAGAAGTCGAGATAATTATGTTAATATTAACTAAAACTTATTAAATGACCATTTTATAAAATAATCATAGTTCTTAACTTTGGAATGTGTTCTCTTGATAGAGTGTCCCCTAAAGTTAAACTAGATGTTATTAATTAATGTAAGATATGACCTAAAATTAACCTAACCATATAATTCCCTATTAGTATTAAAAGGTAAGATTATAATTTGATAATCAATTAAAAATTAATTGAATGACCAATTGATGAGGATCACTTTTTATTTATAATTAGTTAGGGAAGGAACAAATAAAAAAACAATCTAATAAGATAGTTCCCTAACAATTGTAAAACGTAAGGTGGTGATAACTACCTAGAAATTATTTCGTATGCCTAGTGATTAAGGTTACCATATTTGAATTACTATTGGTTCCTAAATTTGACTTACAATTAGTCCATTTCTATTCCCAACATTTGACGTATAATTAGACCATCTTTATTTAGGTTTATTCCTAACTAAAATTAAAATGGAGGGCCATATTATTAATTAATGGTGGTTTATATCTTGAGAAAGTGTGCTCTCCTATGTTTTCCTTTCAAAGTAAAACAAAATGCTATTATTTAATGTAAGATACAAATATCATCCTACAATATATAACTAACTAGAAATACTATGTAGTAAGGTTCTTATATTTGACATACAATTAGTTTCAATTTTATTTATTTTATTAAATTTAGAGGAGGTGTTTTATTTTTCGAGCTCAATATTAATTTGGAAGTGTCATTCAACATAACATGCCAATAAAGTGAAGCCCACATTATTTATTAATGGACTCTATAAAACAATATTAAAACATAAATCTCCCATTTTAATAAAGGGTAAGATAATCATGTAATTATTAACTATAAATTAATTGAACAACCATCTTATTAGTTCATTGTTGATCTTAAATTGATAAAATGTGCTCCTGTCGAGAATCCCCAAAAGTTTAATTTGTATTGTAGATTTCAAATTCTAACGCTTGTCTAGTATAGTATGCAAGTATTTTATCTTAGTTGATTTAGTAGATTTATCATATGCTGAGCCCATGGATAACATTTCATATAAGTGATACGGAAATGTTTTTGACAAATGTTGAAAAACATAGCGTGTTTTCAACAACAAAATTTTCAAGTATTTATTATTTCTTATCATACATGATTTGTGTCTCAATAAGATGAACTCATCTATGGAAGTAAGTATTATATATTTATTAGTAATTCCATATAGTTAAATTATTGATTTAATTTACAATACATACATTTGAAATGTTGTACATTATAAGCTTCTTATAAAATATAATATTTTCTTATATAAAGCATGCTTATAGTAGGTATGTGTATATACGTATGTTTTGTAAGTTTATTAATAGTTAGTGATTAATGTTTACTCCCACATACCAAAATCCAAAATTCACATGAAGAATTATTTTCTACAAACTATAGAATGACACAAATATATTATTATTGACCGGTTTGGATTCTCATGAAACTATTAAAGTATTTGTAAAAACTTATTCTAATATGATTTTATTATTAGTATAGAAGCTACAACATTGATTTATACTTCTATTTTGTTTATAAAAATCAATACAAAATATTGAATATAAGTATTTATGTTTTATGATACTATTATCTGGTGTTTTAGTTAATTTTGAATATAAATCTCACCTCATATGTTACAGATGATTGATTTTTTTTATAGTTGAAACTATTCCTAATTTTTAATTAATTATTTGTGTAGTTGTTTCATTAATGTTAATATGCATTTCTTATGTTATCTAAATTCATTGGTATTTATTCTTAAAAAATTCATATGAGAGTAAATGCATTGCTATTTATTTTTTGATGTTATGTATTTATTGTGATTATGCCAATTTTAATATCCATGTACTATTTTGGTTTGATTTAGTAATTTATCTTTGAATAGACATAATTGCGACTAGTTTTAGTTTTTTGTAATATAATTAATTTTAAAGTTTTGGTAATTTCTTAATATGATTGAGATATATTGGTTGTGTTAAATGGAATAATATTAGAGTAGGTTTATTTCTCCATACTCATTATATTTGTAGATAATGCTAATGTGCATATACCATCTCCATATAGAAAATTGTTTATTAGTTTTTTATTTTTATGATGCAAGTTCAAGCTAAAAACATTATGTGATATCATACTCTCACTCTGAATTCAGCATATGGGGGGAAGTGTCTCTGCAAAGTAAGGAATTGGTGCATGTTGAAGGGGATTTCCCCTTAGGATGCCGCATAAATACACCCAACTATCTTTGCATTCTGAAGGGGATTTTTCTTTAGGATTCCACATCAATAATTGGGTGGTATACTACTATGTTCAGTAGAGGTTTTTAAATGAATTCACCTACCCTTCACTAAAAAATGCACCCTCCCCATAGTATCAAATTGTCCCTTTTGTAATATACGGTTTTGATATTATGGGAGGCTACACATTGAGTGAAGGATATCCATTGGCATTTATTGATACTTGAATTTTTAATGGATATTAGCTTTCTGATATTGTGAAGATTTTATATATTGGATGATTGTGTATTATATTTTTCATGTATCATACTAACATTAATTGTATATTTCTATTTGTATGTGCTTCGTTGTATTTAGTTAATGTTTTGCATGGTGAAATGAATACACGAAGCTCTATTCCTCCGAAATCCCATTGGGATAGGAACATTGACTACTCTCCAAAATTTCATAAGGTAGGAATATTTTCAAGGTGTCACATTTGTGGTTTACATAGACCACCAAAAAAAAAAAATCCGTCCAAACTTGAAAATTACAGCCAATGGTTAATGCCCAACTAAATTTTCCAAAAACTATTGTTATTCATTTGTCTAAGTTCCACACTATAGGTTCCCATTCACGAGGACATCATCTAACTTATGAACGAGGGAGGAATCCCGAGAAGTATGAGCCTCCCCATAAGCTGAGGAAGATGGGATTTTCAGTCATAAAACATGCAATAGATTCAAAAAATTGTGCAAAATATATTACACATTGAAACAACTCCAAGTTTGCTGCTAAAAAAAAAAATTACTTCTTTTAGATTTTTTGTTCTAAAAAAACTTATGACATGTTTGATAAAAACCTATATAAATACTTATCTTTTGACAAATGTTGATTCACACGAGCTTAAATATTAAATATTTTTTTGCAATGGATTAAATATGTTTTCTATAGTATAAACATGTGTTTTCTATGATTTATATTTTTTAAAATTAATAATGTCTATATATTTTATAGAAAGTTTAGATTATTAAAATTTCATTCATGTTAAAATTTTATTTAGGTCCCAAATGTGTAATGGTAATGATTTTCTAAAATATTCACAATCCCTCAAATTAAATGTCTTCAGGGTTATTTGAATATAACCAATGAAGTCTAGTTAAAATGGAAAAATTAACAAGGTATAAAAATATTTAAATATTCATGTTGAATTCCCTAAGTGTGGGTTACGATCTTTTTTACAGTTTAGGATTGTATTGGTGCAATTATCATTTCCAATTATTTATCATATTTCATATGGGGCCCCCTTGTATTATTTATTAAGTTTTTTAATTATCTTGTGTTGTTCTAAGACTATTGCTAGGTTAGTGAACTTGACAAGGAACATAACTCCAAAAGGTTTTGGTAAACTACATCGTTATGAGAAACGATTCCTTGTTCTCTTTGAAAATTTATTCATGTGACCCTTGGTCTACCTTATTCACATTTTTTGATAGTTATATATCAGGTTTTTTATTTACATGTCAATAGTGTTCTAATATGAGTTCAACTCATATATAGATGCACATTTACCCCTACTTAATCTACTTAATATAGAAATTCATTATTGTTTGAAAAGTAGTTAATTATAGAGAATTCAATTACTCATTGAAGCATGAAATTTTTCATAGTAGATATGCATTATAATTTTTTTTAGTGATAAACTATAACAATTATTGGAATTTCATTCACAATACTATATGTTATTGATGGACTTGTTAAATATCAAGAAAGATTAGTCTATCTGATAAATGAAAACCCCAAAACATTTTATTATTTCCTTATGGTTCAAACTTTAGCATCCCATTTAGTGAAATACAAATAAGTATATCTTAGCATTGATTGTAATGAATGTTTAGAAACTTGAGAGAGTTTTTGGACACCTCGTGTTGTAAATCTACTCGTAATGAAGAATTTTGAATTAAAAGTGCAAAATATACTTGGAATGTCAAGTGTAGATTATTCACTTTTTGTTTCTCATAAATGTAAGTTTTTCTAGTTTTCTTCTGTCTCATAAAAATCAAATATCCTACAAGATTTGGATGATCATCTTCTTTTCACTCTTAAAAAATGATAATTTGAACCCTATGTACTAGATATATATTTAGTGACTTGGTTCTGAAAACTAATCAATGTTATTTACTGTTCTACATTCATTTATCCCCAATCAAATTTTTATAGATATTTATATTGCAATCAGATTGAAATCTATCTATTCATAATACACTTATCAATTTATTAAGTGATTTATTCAAATTTAATATTTACCCATAATGTTTATAAACTAATAATTATATTAAAACATTTTTTTTTTTAAATTATTAGAAAATGTGCTTGTATTAATTTTATGTTAGAAATATAATCTCTTATCTATATACAAATGAGTGTAATGGAAATCAAACTCGTGAATGAGATTCCAATATATTCCCCCTTTAGTCTAACATATAGAATAAATTGGTTTATAGCATTGTAAGGAATACAATGTTTCCCAAAAGAAGTCACTCACAAACACATGACATTAACTAATGTAGTGTTTATGTCCCTAGACAGAGTACTAAATTCCACTGAATCTCCAATATGAAATCATAGGAATGAATGAAATCGATAGAAAATGTTTTCAGTGCCTTGTCATATGTTAAATTACAAATGGCTTGTATTGAAAACTTCAAATTTGAAGTTGTTGGTACCCAAATTCAATCTCCTTCAAAGGCCAAGAAACATCACGGATTTGACAGGACACTCAAAGGTAGATAGATGATTATGTATGCGTTTTTGTAGCCGGGGAAGAAGTCTATCTACACTTTAGCACACAAGCTTGGAAGGAGTGGGGTATCACCTTAACATGATGTATCTTATCCTAACTATTTTAGGTTGTGCCTTTACACCAAGGTATGAGAGCCTATTTTGTAACCTCTTTATTGAAGAATGTTGGTAAATCCTTCTCTTACAAAAATTTTATAGAGAAGACCTTGGGAAAACATGAATTAAACACACCAAATTTGACCCTCACGAAATTTTCACTTCAAGATTATGGAGATATTTAAAAACAAGGGCAAATGTTACTAAAAAATTGGGAATCCTAATAATTTCTACATGTTTTGGTGGTAGAAATTATGCATTTTCACACACATAGGAAAAATAGGGGTAGTACAGGTAGGATTGATTGTTTTTTAAATGATTTTTTTTGTGGGAGGTGAGGCAAAATGAACTTGATTTTCCAGAGCTTGAGAGTTTTTTAAAAGATGGGAACTTACACAAGAGAATGCTTCAAGATAGCTAAGAATTTTCCTTTAACTAGAATGTGTGGCTTCAAACGGAGGCCCGAATCAGCATGTTTTCACATAAACTATGAGATTCTAGCAGGAAGGCTCGGAGTTAGAGGACTCAATAAGACATAAAAATCTAAGATCAATCATGCTTGAGGTACACCCAGAGGCTTACAAAAATCTATTCAACAAATTAAATAAAGTGATTTTAAATCATTTATGTCATTCCCAAGATGAAAGCTCTTCTAAAAATGAAATTTAGATGCCACTAAAACTATCACAAGGATTTAGATCTGTGTGATTGAGAGGGATTTCTGATACAAGATTGCAATGGGAACAAGAAAAACCATTTGCAAACATTTAGAAACAAAAGCAGACACAATTTTTCACCAGAGTAAACTCGGAATAACTCAAATTTGATTAAACTTATCATCAGGGGAAGTTTCTAGAAAAATTATCAATCTTTTCAATGGTTGTACACTCGAAAAACCTTGACACGATCAATTTTAACACAAAAGAGATATACAGTTTCTCAAACATTCTGTCCGGGAGATAGTTTCTATCAAGCGTTTCCTCTTAGAAAATCATTACGACCCCTTACAACTCCACTCAGTTCAAGATACATTTCATGCAACATTTATAACATTTTCACAGAGCCTTTTTCCCCCACAACTAGAAACATTTCAAAGGAAACATTGTGTGTTAATAACTCCCAAAATAATATTGTAAAAAATCTATTTAGGTATGCGAGGGAAAACCTTTCCAATATGTCCAGCATTCAAATTCTTCACCTGGTAGAAACTTCTTTCCGTCATTCCGCCCACCTATTGTCGCCCCTAATCTGTCAATCTAGTTCTTTTCTTGCTTAGGAAGCAAGCCTAGAAAATCCGAATGAACCTGATAGCCCAATTTCATCTTAATGGTAAAAGACATCTTAGATATAAAATTAACTCCCTTCCTTGTTTTTGGGCTGTTGCAAGAAATATTGATAATCATGCAAACTCACATCTCTTCTAGTTTCTGGAGTAAAAATGGCAAAAAAACTTCGATAACATTGCATAACGACTTTCATTTATAATATTGAATTTGGACTATCCAGATGGAGATCCACGTTAAACTAGCTTGTGGGTTTTCCTTTTTTCTTTTAACACCAACATTTTGGAAAATGTAAATTTTTCCATTTTTCTCTACAAACCCCTCCACCTTTGAGAAATGAGCATTGACACCGTTTCTTAAGGTGATCCTAGAGTAACCGGGCCAAATTCGACTTTTATTCACACCTCACCTCCTTTTTGGAAAAGGAAATATTTCAAAGTTCCCTCCCCCAAAATTTTTTGCAACCTCCACCATTGACTGAACAAAATTTTGACTATCTAAATGTCGTGCATTGTGGGTCCCTTTTGATGACAGAGTCAAAACTTCCACAATTTCCTCCGATGGTACACGCTTTCCCCCTTTTGACTTTCAAACTGCCACGTGTCACAAATGGCACATCTTGAGATAGTTCCTAAAAGTTGACCTGATGAGCGCAGCTCACCACGTGTCTTGGCCCAAAAAATTTTTAAAAAAGGCTTAGAGCTCAGCAGAAGGCGCCATGTGTCAGGGTCTAAATGGAAATCTCCTTGGCTTTGAAAACAAAAAGCAAATGAGCGGAGTCTCCAAGTGTTACACTTCTTTAAAATAAAATTCAAGTGTTAGTCCTAAAACATAGCATGGCCCCCTCTACATGTCCTATGCCATTCTCAAACCTTTGGAAAAATACTAAGTATAGGAAGACTTGGCAGAAGCATCCACGTGTGCTTCATGGTGCAATTTCAAGACTTGAAGGCCCCTTTCAAAATGATTTCGAGGGGGGGCTCCTTCCATTGTATAATGTTTACTCCATTTTCATTTTTCTTTCCGAAAGGGAAAAAGTATCCACCTACTCTGAAGGCCGTATCTCACCTTTAACCTTGCCACATGTTCTTCAGTGGGGTCAAGTAAGAATTTTCCCTGCCACTGTACATTTTTCTTACTCAATCTTGACGGTGTCACGGGGCAGTTGCAAACTTTTTCCAAATATCCAGAAAGAAAATCTCAATAATAAAACCCGACTGCACCCCATCCAAATATAAGATCCACTTAAGAAGCACCAAAGAACCAATCACATTGAGCGGAGCTAAAACGGGACCAAATTTTCCTTTTTTCGAAAAAAATCAAAAAGTGCAGTTAAAATAAAACATTTTCTCCCATTGTCCCTTACCAACCCAAAAAGGCCACATTTCTTGTTAAATTGAAAGTATGAAACTTGTACTGGGAGAAATGCCGCGTCAAATTTGTAAAATGTGGAAAAATACCTTTCAACCTAAAGATGAAGTTTCCCTTTCTCCAGGAGGAGAATTTAGATAAAATTTTAACAAGGCTTTAAATCCATTCCTCTGAGCACTCCTTTCATTTTTCTTCAATATAAGTTAAAAATACAGGGACACCACAAATCCTGACTATTGAATGGCAGAATGGACATCCCTAGTTTTTATACACCCAAATACAGACCTTTTTAAGGAAGAGACAAAACAATGAAACAATTTTGGAGTCTATAAACGTGCTCCTCGGTCTAGGAAAGAACTGATTACGAAACAGAAGGTGAGACTTTTTAGCAGGAAGAATACGGAAAATAAAATGTGACAATGACCATAAATTTGAATAGATTTTTAATGGCAAATAGGGTAGACTATTTTTTGAGCAGCCAAACCACCGCTCCGACTCGGGGATGGGACTCCCTGCTAGTGTCCACAAGAACCAGGTAGAACCAAGTGCCAAAAAATATCCATTCGGGAAAAAGGGTCATATTGCAAAGCCATAAACCATAACTGTCTCCCCCAAAAATGACAAAGAAATAACAAAACTAGGCCACCAAGGACCAGAACAAACAAAAAAACATAAAAGCAAAAAATAAACCTACGAACTATACATTTGTACAGTGATGCTCACTTTTTTTTTCTTGTGGCATCATCTAGGAAATTCTTCAAGTTCCTTCCATTAACACCTAATTTGAGAAATTCACCATCCAAATCCTTCAAGATAAGGTATGCTCACCTCTGAGAATGTCAATGGAGTAATGGCCCATTTATACAGTGGCATCAATTGACCATGCTTGCCCTTATCTTCATGCCTTTTAAATCTCATAAGCAGCACAAAATCTCCAAATTAAAATTTTTTGGGGAGTGACCTTCTTGTCAATACTTCTTTAATATCTTTTCTTCTTCTTTTCTCTGAACTTACATGCCTATGGCAATATGCTCTCCTTTCTTTATCAAGTTCAACAATCTATTAAAAGTGGGCATCTGGGATTACTTCAATTGTTGAAGAACTAATATGAGAATAATTTGCCATATGCAGGGGAAGCAAGGCGGATTCCATACCAAACTCAAACGTAATATTTTTCCAGAGATGGATGTCTTAAATTAGTAATGCATTCAGCCTAGACAAAAAACTTCAACTAACCACCCCATTTTCTCTTGTTCAGCTCCAAGGTTTCTTCTGATAAGCTTCAGCAAGTTTTTATTACGGGACTCCAGCTTTGTCCATTTCTTGTGGCTATATATTATAAAGCATATAAAATTCAGCCCATATTCTCTACACAATTGCCACCAAGGTTTTTTAGCTCTGAACGCATGGCATTGTCACAACAATTTTTACTGACACCTCCAAACCAGTATATAATATGGTTCAGCATGAAGTCCATGAAAAATTGGTTGGTGTTGCCCTCTGCTCTCGCTTGGTGGGATTCCTCCCTCCACGCCACTTGGTTAAGTATCGTGGCTAACAGAATCACTTATGCCATCCTTTAAGTCTAAACTCTCACCAATGAAATCCATTCTCCCATTTCTTGAACGGGCTTACAATTTACACAGGTTGGCAAAGCAAGGGAGCTTGAAAGCTTTCATCTTCCGAGAATT
>CM034147.1:222828508-222843139 GCA_019776745.2 Taxus chinensis
TCAGTAACCCCAAAAACAGACTTTTTAGGATTTAGGGAAATCCATGTTCTCGACACCTGGCCAATACTTGCTCCAAGTGACCACAATGATCACTTCGTCGTTTGGAGAACACGGTTAAAGTCATCTAGATAAACTACAATGACTTTTCCCATCATGCCTTTGAATGCAAAGTCCATGGCCCGCTGAAAAGTGGCACCAGCATTGGTTAGGCCGAAAGGCATCCTGCTGTAGGCAAATGTACCCCATGGGGTAGTGAATGCTGTTTTGAATTGATCTTCAGGCGAGACTTCAATCTGATTATAGCCTGAAAAACCATCAAGCATAGACAACATCTCTGGCCCAATTACTGCTTGCAGAACTTGGTCCATTATGGGAAGAGGGTAGTTGTCTTTCAGCGAAGCTTGATTCAAGTTTCGGAAGTCTACGCAGATGCGTATTTCACCAGTTTTTCTTGCGTACCGGCACAATGTTTGCCACCCAAGTGCTGTGATGAATAGGGAAAATGATTCTCGCATCCAGCATCTTCTGAATTTCGGCCTGAATGGTGCCCGAAATCTTAGGATTATAGTGCCTCTGCTTCTGACGGAAGGCTCTGGCATCCTCTTTCAGCGGTATATCATGCTGAACGTCCTTTGGCTTGAAGGACTTTAAGTCGGCATAGGACCATGCCAATACATCCATATATCTTTTCAGCAACTTGACAAATTTCCGCTTTCTTCTGGCGTGCAACATTTCCCGATGTTCACGAATTGCGGATGTGCCTCAGAACCTATATTGACTGGTTCTGTCTCTGGAGATGAGCTAGGATCATCTCGCCTTTTCTTTTTCACAAAACGGTCATGCCTGTCAAACAGGCGCTCCAGAGAAACCAGGCCTTTTGGAATTTTATTTCCCTTAAGCTGACAAATGCCATCGTTCTCCTTTGTTCGTGGTTTGACTGTTGATTGATTCACGGCATGGAGAGGTGGATCCTTCAAAATACAACTCATCAAAATTTTCTGATTTTTCTAGAAAGGCAATGAGGTGATTATCATCGTTGAATACCTGCCAATGCTGAGAGTTGTCTGGCACGCTTGGGCGGAAAACCACTTCAATGGTGTACTTGTTCGTCTTCAAACCCGGGTGTGGGAGCATGAGAGATGCCGAAACAGCCAGCGAATCAGCCATGTCATTTTGAGCTCTTGGAATTGCTCCTATTGAAAAAGGCATCAAATTCCTCAATGCTGTCCCATACTGCATTACGGTAGTGCCTGAGCCTTTCATTTTTACTTGGTAAATCCTTTTGACCTGATTTACAACTAGCTCGGCATCACCTTGTGCCTTTAGATTTTTAATTCCTCTTTCCTTTGCAGCTTGCATACCGAGTAACAGAGACTCATACTCGGCAGTATTGTTAGTGTTGAAAAAACTGCAATTTGAAAGAAAGAGGAATGACCTCCTCCTCAGGAGATATCAGCACAACCCCCAGCGCCACATCCACTAGTTGCGCAGCTGCCAGTCGAATTGCAAGGTCCAGACCTTATTAAGGTCCTTTTCTTGAACGAAAACTTCCTTGTATCCGCCTCGGTGGATAAGAAGTAGTTCCCCCATCCCTGATGATTCGAAAAGGATTTGGAGCTTTGGGGTCTTCAGAGCTAGTGACCAAGTATTTCTTTTGGGGATTCCGGCTCCAAAGTTTGCATTACGCCTTTGACTGGAATTCTAGGCTTAGACCAGTCCATATGAATTTCTCCACCAACTTCGCTGCAAAAAGCTCCTTCCCAGCAAATTCCATAGGCTGCCGGAATGTCAGCGACAAGGACGGTCATTTTTACCCTCTTTTCAGGGAAATGCTGCGAACACGAATTGCGCGTCTTTGATTTGACCAATCAATGGCACTTGCTTGGTTTCCAATGAGTAGCATCTACCGAAAGGCCTGGTAAGAGTGAGGCCCAAAGCATGGGCGACTTTCGCTGGCATGACGTTATCGGAAGCTCCGGAATCAATTATACAGTTGCTCAACTTATGGCCATTGATTAGGAGGGAGAGATAGAAAGGCTCTATCTTGCCTGATGCAGATGTTGAGGCAACATTTATATGGGATTCAGGAGGAGTGGAAAGGATTCCTTTAGGGGAAGCCTGATTAGACTATAACAGCTTGGACTTTGGATATACTTAGTCAATCTTACAAGCTGTTCGGGGTTTGACTGAAGATACTCAGCTTCAGACATTTGGATCTTGGTCTTTTTTGCAGTGATCTATTATATCAAATGCGGCCAAGGGTTGCGTTGGTAAAGGAATGAGTCCTTCACCCCGATGATGGAATAGGGTTACTGATCTTGATAGGAATATGAGAGGGCTGACTCGGAGGAGAGATAGGTGGAAAAGACTTCTTTGCAAAAGATTTAACAGGGAGTTGAGTGGGAAGAGGATTACCTCTTTTAACAATGGTTGGAGGCGCGTTTGACACGGCCTTCTCTTTCTGCGTATGGGCAGCAACTTCTAGCTTCTTTCCTTGCGAGCGGGTAAAAACAGCGTAGGATTGTCCGCTTGCATAGCCTTGCGTACTCTCTTCTTCATCAGATTCGTCCTCATCAAATTCCATGTATCCAATAGTAGAGTCGCCAGTCGGTTCACCGACATCTTGATCATCTTCGCCTTGGAGCGAAGGTTCTTCATAGTACTGCTCTTCTTCCTCTTCAATTTCGGCCAAAGCATTGATCCGGAGGAGCTTCAAGCGCCAACCGTGGAGCAGCTGTAGGCAAGCGCGGCCTTTGTGAAGCGTTGTTAGGAACAAAATTCCTCCGCGGGATATCCCGATACGAGGAACTGGGAGAGGCCTGGGCCAGCTGCTTCTTTAGTGCAAGCAAATCATTCGCCATTTTTTGGAATGCTGGATCAGACGAAGTGGTAGGCGAAGGGCCCAAAGACTTAGGCTTTACTGATTCCTTTCTTAACTCGCCAGATATTATCAAATTGTCTTCTATCCGGATGGCAGCAGCCTGAGCGAGAGGCAAGAGTAGCTACTCGCTCTTGAAGGAGCAAGAAGCTGACTTTGAGCTCATGGCGTTTACGAAGAAACACTTCTGGATTCTCCGGCGTTGGAAGCATGGCAGTAGGGACACGGTTGATTAGCGCATTGAACCGGGCGATAAAATCGCGCATGGTCTCATTTGCCTCCTTCTTCAGATGAGTGATTCGTGATAATAAAGTAAATGCATCCTCTGAAGGCTTATACCTGTCTTCAAAAGCGTCCCGCAAAGTTGCCCAACTAGTGATAGATCCGGCCGGCAAATGCTGAAACCATTCAGCTGCAGGCCCTTGTAGGAGTTTCCAGAAAAAGGCGAACTGACACATCTTCATGGAGTCACAGTCCAAAATACTGCATGACATAATGAAAGCAGAAATGTGGGAATCCGTGCTTTGATTTCCGCTCCCGTCGAATTTAGGAAAATTTCTTTCGGGTTTCCTGTGACGGGAGCGCTAGTGAACTGGATTGTGTAAGTCGCGAGGAGGGCCCATAGCATTTCCCCATGGTACCGCCATTTGGAAGGCTTTGGAAAAAGCACACGAGCTGGGAGGTGTGGTTCCACGAGCAGCAAGGCACTACAAAGGGATGTAGATGCTCCCTGTAACAGACTTTTTCTTCGTGGAGTGAGGACACTCCTGGATGACCGGCTGGCCGAGCTTAGCGCTGAAAAACGTGCCGGTGTTACGCGAATTGTGCCTCTGAAGCAGATCGAAAGTAGGATCAGCTTCTCCACGGGCTCTCCTGCTGCGCGTAAAGGTTCACTCGCCAGTGTACCTTCAGATCTGCAATATTACAGCGCAGATTTAAACTTTATTTTGGGTGTACTTGCTGATTTTCTGGTTTTTCTGACAAAACCAGCAGCAATGCACTTTCTGAATATTTTAAAAGTATCCTCTTCAGAAACCGATTGCGGTTAAATGACAAATAACAGCGAGGATAAGATGGCAGGGAAAGATAGTAAGCTGATTTTTCAGATCTGGTTTTTAATTTTCAGAGGGTTTAGAACATTTCAGAAAATAGTTAAAAACTCAGATCTACGGAAAAAATGATGATTTTGATAAAAACTCAGCGAACTAAAGATATGTAACAGGCCCAGATCTATGATTCTCAGAAGAAAATTTTCAATTTCGAGGCACTTTTGCAAATTTTTAGGATTTTTAACAAAAAGGTTTAGATTTGCAAACTGGCAGCAACCTGCTGATTTTTCCTGATTTTTTATTTTACTACCAGCATAGATCTGACAGATTTATCTGTTTCTGTTGGCGAAATCTGTTAGAAAATCCGATCCCCAGCGGAGTCGCCAAAAACTGTTGGTCCGAAAATCTGTCGCGTGGACAGATCTATGGATAGACGAGCCAACAGTGTGCAGGGCTTAGCCCCTCTTTGAGACAACAAAGCGAAACTGGTTTATTGCTACTTCTACTAGCAGGAACCTATGCAAGTCTCACAGATTCTGCCTTCGGGGGTTGGGATCTCATCCCAGTAGAGTGTTCCAGGCTGCGAAGAGAAAGGAATAAAAGAAGGAGAAGAGAAAGAACAGATCCGAAGGAAGAAAAGAAATGAGTTCCAAAGCGGAAGGGTCAGAAGATCTATGCTTTGGGCTTGGTAGTAAACAGAGCCAAACCTACTTGCATAAATAAACAAAGCAATACTGATAAACAAATGACGGAAAAGTAGATATGAATTCAACATAATAAACACACCCAGATCTAACATAAGAAAGATCTTCTGTATAACACGACTATTTAGCACAAAGTCCGAATAATTGTATTAATTGTTACTATCTGTTACAAGAAAGCTCAAAGTCTTTCTCTCTTCACCTCTATTTCTATCTGAAAAATGTTCACCTCCTGAATACAACAAGTATTCTTGTATTTATAGAAGATGAGAGAGAGAGAAGGCAAAATGGAGCCAACCACTTATTTACAAGATATTTACAAAATATCCAAAAGTCATGTTGACTTTGACAACTTGGATGGATGACATCATCCCATGATGCAACATGGATGATGTCATCATTTGTGCCAACACATCTTTAGATATTTCGAAAAGAAAGTCGGAGAAGAGAGTGAGAGGAAGAAGAAGAAGAAGAAGAAGCTACTCATCATCATCGTCCTGCGGCCGAAAAGGGGTCGCCTGCTTCTGATGCTGATCAGGAGATGAGATGTGGAACTGAGCGCGGTATTCCAAGAACTTGCTGATCATCGGCCCAAATTGATCCTGTGATGGATCTTTGTGCCGTTCACTGATCGCTTCGCAAGTTTCCCGCTCATCTATGAGCTTTTCTGGGATCTTGGAATAGTCTTTACCCGCCTCGATTAGGAAACCGATGAAGTCCCTACAGGCCAGTAATTTGTTGATAGATTCGATGTCGAACGTGACTTCTGGCCCTGTCCCTTGAGAAGCTAACTCCTTGAAAATCCGGATAGTATCATCAGCTGATCTCAAGGTGAGGGAAGGAGTGAGCAACCCTGGAGTCATAGATAGAACAATCTTCTCCATTTGATGCATCGCATCCAGGGCCTCTTCCTTCACCTTGTCTATCTTCTCTAACACGAATTCGAGCTGATCTATCCGATAGTCCAGAGTGGACATGGTCTTGTTGAGGGTCCTTGGATGACCGAATACTCCGAACTTGACCAAATCTTCGACTGAACAGTCGAACATTTGTTGGAAGGCCTCGTGCTGGAGTCTGGCGTTTTCGAGCTCTTCTGATACTGGACTTGCTAATGCTTGGAGTTCCTTATTCGCCTTTTCGATGTTCAGGTATAAACTGATATACTCGGCGATCACCTTTTCACTATCCTTGAGGATCTGGCTCCTCCAAGCAGAAACAGCCATACCCTGCTCGCCGATCTTTGAATATTCATTGATCTTCTCCTGACTGAGCAGCTCAGGAGTCTCGGCGGCAGTTGTGGGAGGTGCACTTCCCATCTTCTGTAAGGCTTGAAGCAGGTATTTATTCTGCTCCTTCAGTAGCCTCTTTTCTTCCTTTGTTTCTTGAAGCTTTTCGCAGAGTGCATCAACTGCGGAAAGAGCTTCCCCCTGGAGACTTTCTGAGGATGTCCCCATTGTGACTTGGGTCACTGTGAAATCTGCCGGAGACAGATCTTCTTTTTCTTTGAGTGGGGTCGGGGTAAGCTATTTCCATGACTCTCTCCCCTGCAACGCTCTTTGAGAAGCGTGTAACCGGCTTGTGCTTCTTTGCTCCTTTAGCCGGAATGACTGAAAAGTCCATCGGAGCGATGGGGACTTTCCTCTTTGGTTGGCTCAGCTGCTGAGAGATCCAAGCTGGTCCTATTGAAGAAGGACCAGAGACAGAGGGGGAGGGCAGCAACGGTAGAAGAGGGGAAGAACGTGGAGACTCGCGGCGGTGGCATTGAAAGAACAGCCGAAGGAGTGTCCACGGGAGGAAGCGAAACCGCAGCTGCAGAAGACATGGGAAGGGAAGGGAGCCCGGAAATGAGGGAAGAAATGGAGGAAGACAAATCAGCGAGAGAGGAGAAGATGGACGAAGAGGCAGGGGAGAGAGTAGAAGAAGGGGGAGAGGACACAACCAAAGGAGTGGTTGTCGACATCTGAGGAAGGGGAGGAAGAGAAGAAGAAGGGATAGAAGGGACCTCTGAAGTTGTAGCGATGCCGACATCCTGGGTGGATGGGCGTATAGGACTATCCTCTGTCAATTCTTCTTCAAGAGTAATAACCTGTTCAGGCTCCGAGGATGGAGGACTTTCAGGGGCTTCCTCCTGAACGGTGCTAGGCTCACCTTCCGCAGCTTTGCCTTTTAGCTGCTTTTTTGACCTTGGAGGTGCATTACCTAAAGGAGAAGTTGTAAAATCTACACCGAGGTAGATTAACCCATTCATACGGCACCAACGCTCTGTTCTCCGCATGGTTTCTTTGACCCTCTCCTCAATTGTCTGAGGAGCCTTGCTTCTATCAATGGCCGGGAAGGGCCAATTGTCCCCATCTGTGTCATTGTACACCTTGTCTACTTCATCTTCCGAAGTTTGGAAGCCTTTGGGGACGATGGCCACTCCATACTGAATAATTTCTGCCAATGCTAAGCGGGAGTGATCCTTTCTTCTTAGCGACACCTCATGGATGACGTCGATGTAAATGTCCTCAATTTGAGGGACATGGATCGGATCAAGCTTAGCCCTTGGCAAGCAGCCCCTTGGGTCGAATGTAGGCCTTGCTGGGAAATCATGCTTTAGGTTGAGCAATTCTAGCTCAGCAAACATCTCCTTCGCCTTGTGATAGCTGGAGCATGTGTAACGGCCTACTGTGAGGGGGAAAGGAGTTCCGCCCTTCTTTCTCTTGAGGCACTTTTCATGGTATGTGACGAGCTGTCTTGATAGTTCCAATAAAATCAGCTTTGGTCCAGCATACCTTGGCAACCTGGTTGGTTCGCCCAAAAATTTGACCGCCCTCAGATAGGTGAACGTGGGAAACTGGGTGAACAAGGCCCCCCACTTCTCCACGGCTGTCACTGTGTTCTTGGTCGTGCGGCCATGAGCTAAGTTCGGGCGCAACATGCACATGATGTGGTAGAAGAAAACATCATTGATCTTAGCGAAGTGTTGGATGCTGTTCTCCAGCTTCAGCTCTTGATAGTATTCATATATTTTGGCCTGAGGCCAAGTTCCACTTCGGTGCAGCCCTGGATAATCTCTTTCAGCTGCGGCAGCATAGACGACGTAGGAGTTCATGTGGAATACTCCTGTCGTAGCGAACTGTTGCAGTTGCTCAGATATTGTGCTGCTTATTATCTCCCCCCAGCAGAAACGCTGATCGGGCATATTCTTATTCATTGTTTCCAGGTACCGCAGCATCCACTTATGGAAGTAGTGAGCATCTGAAAGACCGAAGACTCTGCTTAGGAAGGTGATTGTATCACTGAGTTCCTCTGAGAAATCACTTCGGTGGATAGTTTGAGGCCACCGGGTCACTACCTTCTTATTCTTGAGGTAGACCTCATTCATCAACTGCATGCACTGGTCCTCGTTGTCCTCCCAGGCCTGGATGCATTCTTGTTGGCTAACAGCCACATAGTTCCGGTGGTGAGGGATGCCAAGCATTAACTCAAAGCGACGGGCAGTAAGGTTTATAACTACCTCGCCCTTGCTATTCTCGACACATCTCGTGTCTTTGTTGAAGGATTGTGCAACAACCATCATAAACTCGTTATTCACAGTGCTGACAGGGATTCCTCCGGCAAAGTGCAGGGCACTGCCTATTAGCTTGTCCATCCATGGACTTCTTGTCACTTTTTGAGTTCTTACCCAGAATTCTTCCATGTCAATGTGACCCAATTCAGAGTCCCTGACATCCATATTACATTCTGCCTGTGATTCGGGCATTCTGACCCTTTGGTATTTGTATTTCATCTCTTCTTCTGTCAGCTTAGCCTTTCCTCTTGGTTTGGTGGGCTTCTTGCCTGACGTAGACATGTGTTCTTCAAGCTTATCTGATGATCTGCATGTAGAAGGAGCGAAACCCAATCCAGGAAAGTTGAATTAGTCATTTGATTTTCCATGGGAATGCTAGCAGAAGAAAGAGTTAGAGATTTAAAGGCCCAGGGCGCAGGGCGCATGAAAAATGCAACTGGCAGGCCAAATAGATAAGGCGCACAGGAAATGCATGTTGCAGAGGTTAAGTTGGCGCCAAAGGCGCATGGCGCATAAATGAAGCAGACTGCATTTTATAGAAGGGCGCACAGAAAGTGCATGTTACATTGAGGTTCGGTGCGCCCTTTGGCGCATGGGAAGATTGTGTAACATTAATAAATGGTGCGCCAAAGGAATATGGCGCGGCGCATGAAGGGTCTACACAACATTATGTTACTGCAATGGAGGGTGCGCCCGCGCCTTATGTAGGCTTTATACTTGCGCGAATAAGGCTTGTGTTGCACATGAAAGCTGAGGTGCGCCTTTGGCGCATGGAAACTGGGATGCAGCATGAGATAAAGGATGCGCCGAAGGTTTTTAAAGGAGGCGCGGGATTTACACGTGGAGCAGGGCAAAAGGGGGTGCGCTTTGAGGGCGCATGAGTTCTAACTGCAGCTGTATGGCAGGGCGCGCCATTGGCATGGGTGCGCCATGGAGTAGATGCGCCGAGGGGCGCGACTGTCTTGATTGTTACAAGGCGCGCCAGTGCGCCATTTGAAATAAGCTAACTACTCAAATCATTTCTTTCTTTCTCTTCCTCTTCAAAATAATTACTTGGTCAAGTAAGGTTTTACAAAGAGGTCTTGTAAAACAGACCAAGCACACTACAAAACAGACCCCTTTGTTCCAGCAGATCTGGAAAGAGGGAGGGAGAGGAGAGCAAGAAAAGAAAATGAACAGGACAGCACGGGGGGAAACCAAGCTCAAACATATTCATTTTTTTTTTTTGAAAACCGGCTAGCCACCAAGTTGGACTACGCAAGAAACACAGACCATGAAGAAATAAGCTCAAAGGACAGAAAACACAGCCCAAGAACAAAATTCATAAAACAGGGAAGGGGAGAACCTCTTACCTTGAATATATAGCGAAAATTCCTTGGCGAGCGGGTCCACAGACACGACGAAAGCGACAGAGCAGGCTGACAAATCCAGAGCAATCACGTGCTTGACAAAAAGGAATGAAAATGACATGGCGGGCACTGGTATTTATAGAAAAACTTTGTCATTAATGCGCCACCAACTTTTGAAATGGCGCATGAAAACTGCTGTCGATCAGAGAAAAGCGTGCGCCCTTTGGCGCATGGAAGGAAATGACAACAGAAGAATGAGCGCGCCTTTGGCGCACCAAATGCATTGTCGACATGAAGTTATGTGCGCCCTTTGGCGCACCAAAACTTGGTGTAACATATATATTACGTGCGCCCTTTGGCGCACCAAAAATTTACTCAACATCCTTTGGCGCACCGAAAGGAGTGACAACATGGAAAACCATGCGCCAAAGGCTTTTAAGGGGGCGCATCAAAACTTGATGTTGCAAGGCAAAACCATGCGCCAAGCCAAAAAAGGCTCAAAAAGACTAAGTTCAAAAACTGAATTTCCCGGGAAGGGATTTTACAATATTTCGAACGCGAAGGATCCTCAACGAGGGGTCCAAACAAAATTTTCGGTATGGTTATCGGTAAAATTGCCCTTGTCAATTTTACGGGATAACAGCTGGCTCTTTCTGGGGACTATCCCTGAGTGAAACTCGGGGGTAGAGAATCCCAGATCACATGTGCCTATCCATTGGGTACGGAGTCAAAAACAAGGGGGACCGGAGGGAGAACAAAGGAAACACACAAAAACCGAAAGCAAACACACGACTAAAGCAAACACACAATTAAAATAAACTGTACAAAGAAGAGAGCAAGCTCTACTTCCTGAAGATCTTGAGATGTTGCCCGCTATAGGGAAGCGGGATCCCAGCTCCATCCAGATATGAGAGATAGAAACTATTCTCTCCATTGAGTTGCTTGATTTTGAAGGGCCCTCTCCATAGGGAATCAAATTTTCCGTGCATACCCTTTGGCTCTCTTCGCTTGTCCCAGAGAAGGACGAGATCTCCCACTTCAAAATTCCTCTGCTTGGCCTTCTTGTCGAAAAGCTTCTTCACTTGATTCTGATGTTCAGTGATCCTGTCGACCACCCTTACTCTCTTTTCTTCAAGTTCCGCAAGGTACATGATTCTCTTTTCCAGAGAACTCTGAAAAGTTTCATCTTCGATTGCTCGCGCCAAGCGTAGAGCAGGAAGTTCCGCAGAAATGGGAAGTTCGGCATCAGTGCCATATAACACTTGAAAAGGTGACATGCCGAGGGATCTCTTGGGGGTAATGCGGTCCGCCCACAAAGCATCGTACAAAGACTTGTGCCACATCCGCTGATTTTCATCTACTAATTTCCGTATGATGGTTACCAAGTTCTTATTACTGGATTCCGCCTGACCATTTCCCTGAGGGTAATAATCCGAGGCATGTGCTAAAGTTATCCCATATTCATAGCAAAAACTAATAACTTCCCGGGAAGAGAAGTTAGAAGCATTATCAGCAACGATTTTATTTGGAATGCCAAACCTGACAATGATATTTTCCTTGATAAAACTGCAAACCACCTCAGAAGTGGCATGCTTGACAGGTATGGCCTCCACCCATTTAGTGAAGTAATCTGTTGCCGTGAGGACATAGCTATGTCCAGCACTCGATTGAGGATTGAGTGCACCAATAAAATCAATTCCCCATTGCCTGAATGGTTCATTGATAATGACCGGCCTTAGGGGGAGGGCAGCCAACTTGGGCTTGCCGACGAATTGTTGACAGGGTTCACATTTTGCCACCCAGGTAGCCGCATCTTGAAAGAGCGTCGGCCAGTAGTACCTGGCTCGAATGATCTTGTGTGCTGTCACGGAAGAAGAAAAATGGCCTCCACAGGCCGAGTTGTGAAAACTTTCCAGCAGTTTTACTTGCTGGGGCTTGTCAACACATCGCAGAAAGACACCGTCTATCCCGCGCTTATATAAACCTTCATCCCAGATGACATATTTAGCTGCCCTGAGCTTTATAGTACGCTTCTCCTTTACAGTGAGGTGCATTGGGCATTCGCCGTAGGTAAGGAAGAAAGCGATGTCGGAGTACCACTCGTCACTAGTTGAAACAAACAAAATCAGAGGTAGAGAATCAGGCCCTTCTAGAGGGGTTTGCTCTTCATTGGTACAATTTTCTCTTTCATCAGGATTTTCTGAACCCTTGTTCTCAGCCATTAGCTGACACAGGCCTTTGCCCCTCACCAGCTTGGTGGGTTTAATATCTAGGTCATATTCCTGGACCTTTGCGATCCAATTCCCTCTTAAGCTTCCTAACTCCTGCTGAGTTAGAACTGATTTCACCACGGTGTCGGGAACCAGCACCACCGTATGCGAGTTCAGAATGTAATACCTGAAATTCTTCACCGCTTTAACAACGGCAAAGGCGTGCTTTTCTAATTGAGTCATCTTCAACTCGTGGGGCTTGAGGGGAGAACTCATGAATGCAATAGGGGATTCAATATCCTCTGAATTCTTTTGCATTAGGATTGCAGACACAGTGTGTTCGGAGGCGTAACTATACATAATGAAGTCTTTGGAGAAATCCGGACATACCAGGACCGGTGCATGAGCAACAGAAGTTTTTATCTCTTCAAACGACCTTTTCCCCTCTTCACTCCATCTGAAAGTGGGTGACCCTTTCATCATGTTCAGTATGTGGCGGGTCTTCTCAGCAAAATCAGGGACAAAACGCCTAAGAAAGTTCACCTTTCCGAAGAAAGAATGAACACCATTCTTGCTTGTAGGCAGAGTAAGGCTTTGGATAGCCTTAACTCTTTCGGCATCAATCTTGGTTCCTTCTTTGCTAACCACATGGCCTAGCAATTTCCCTTCAGTAACCCCAAAAACAGACTTTTTAGGATTTAGGGAAATCCCATGTTCTCGACACCTGGCCAATACTTGCTCCAAGTGATCACAATGATCACTTCGTCGTTTGGAGAACACGGTTAAGTCATCTAGATAAACTACAATGACTTTTCCCATCATGCCTTTGAATGCAAAGTCCATGGCCCGCTGAAAAGTGGCACCAGCATTGGTTAGGCCGAAAGGCATCCTGCTATAGGCAAATGTACCCATGGAGTAGTGAATGCTGTTTGAATTGATCTTCAGGCGAGACTTCAATCTGATTATAGCCTGAAAAACCGTCAAGCATAGACAGCATCTCTGATCCAGTTCACTGCTTGCAGAACTTGGTCCATTATGGGAAGAGGGTAGTTGTCTTTCAGCGAAGCTTGATTCAAGTTTCGGAAGTCTACGCAGATGCGTATTTCACCGTTTTTCTTGCGTACCGGCACAATGTTTGCCACCCAAGTGCTGTGATGGAATAGGGAAAATGATTCTCGCAGTCCAGCATCTTCTGAATTTCGGCCTGAATGGTGCCCGAAATCTTAGGATTATAGTGCCTCTGCTTTCTGACGGAAGGCTCTGGCATCCCTCTTTCAGCGGTATATCATGCTGAACGTCCTTTGGCTTGAAGGACTTTAAGTCGGCATAGGACCATGCCAATACAATCCATATATCTTTCAGCAACTTGACAAATTTCCGCTTTTCTTCTGGCGTGCACATTTCCCGATGTTCACGAATTGCGATGTGCCTCAGAACCTATATTGACTGTTCTGTCTCTGGAGATGAGCTAGGATCATCTCGCCTTTCTTTTTCACAAAAACGGTCATGCCTGTCAAACAGGCGCTCCAGAGAAACCAGGCCTTTTGGAATTTTATTTCCCTTAAGCTGACAAATGCCATCGTTCTCCTTGTTTCGTGGTTTTGACTGGTGATTGATTCACGGCATGGAGAGGTGGATCCTTCAAAATACAACTCATCAAAATTTTCTGATTTTTCTAGAAAGGTCAATGAGGTGATTATCATCGTTGAATACTGTGCCAATGCCTGAGAGTTGTCTGGCACCCTTGGGCGGAAAACCACCTTGCGATGGTGTACTTTGTTCGTGCTTCAAAACCCGGGGTGATGGGAGCATGAGAGATGCCTGTGAAACAGCCAAAGCGAATCAGCCATGTCATTTTGAGCTCTTGGAATTGCTCCTATTGAAAAGGCAATCAAATTCCTCAATGCTGTCCATACTGCATTACGGTAGTGCCTGAGGCCTTTCATTTTTACTTGGTAAATCCTTTTGACCTGATTTACAACTAGCTCGGCATCACCTTGTGAACTTTAGATTTTTTATTCCTCTTTCCTTTGCAGCTTGCATACCGAGTAAGCAGAGACTCATACTCGGCAGTATTGTTAGTGTTGAAAAACTGCAATTTGAAAGAGAGAGGAATGACCTTCCTCCTCAGGAGATATCAGCACAACCCCAGCGCCACATCCACTAGTTGCGCAGCTGCCATCGAAATTGCAAGGTCCAGACCTTATTAAGGTCCTTTTCTTGAACGAAACTTCCTTTGTATCCGCCTCGGTGGATAAGAAGTAGTTCCCCATCCCCTGATGATTCAAAAGGATTTGAGCTTTTGGGTCTTCAGAGCTAGTGACCAAGTATTTCTTTTGGGATTCCGGCTCCAAAGTTTGCCATTACGCCTTTGACTGGAATTCTGGCTTTGGACCAGTCCATGTGAATTTCTCCACGGACTTCGCTGCAGAAAGCTCCTTCCCAGCAAAATTCCATAGGCTGCCGGAATGTCAGCGACAAGGACGGTTCATTTTTACCCTCTTTTCAGGGGAAATGCTGCGAACGCAAATTGCGCGTCTTTGATTTGACCAATCAATGGAACTTGTTTGGTTTTCCAATGAGATAGCATCTGCCGAAAGGTCTGGTAGAGTGAGGCCCAAAGCATGGGCTGACTTTCGCTGGCATGACGTTATCGGAAGCTCCGGAATCAATTATACAGTTGCTCAACTTATGGCCATGGATTAGGGAGGGAGAGATAGAAAGGCTTCTATCTTGCCTGACGCAGACGTTGAAGCAACATTTATATGGATTCAGGAGGAGTGGAAAGGATTCCTTTAGGGGAAGGCTGACTAGATAATACCAGTTGAACTTTGATATACTTAGTCAAGCTGACAAGCTGTTAGGGGTTTTTGCTGAAGAATACTCCGCTT
>CM034147.1:222843639-222882592 GCA_019776745.2 Taxus chinensis
ATTGTCAGGAGGGGAACGGAGACGGAGGTTGACGGAGTCGACGGAAATGAAAACGGAGCGTGGGCCACCCCCTGCGAACGCCACGTAGGCCACTGTGCCACCTCACCACCCCCTGCGAACTTGCGTGAGGGATAGGGTCCGCGATGAAGTACGTTCTCTCCATAAATCAGTTAAAAAATCATATTTTATCCTCAAATTGTTTACTTGTTCAGAGTTTCATACTGTGATAAATGAATCTTACGAATTAACTGGCTCAGTACCTACAAATGTAGGAAGTTGTGCGTATGGATATTAAAGCCCTGAAATTCAAGCTCAGAGAGGCATTACAAGAGGCAGTTGTATCCCAAAGACAAGAATTAATGGAGACAGAGAGACATAAGGAAGCAGAAGGGATCACCATCAAAGCAATCCATCGAGTATGCACATGGAGCAATCATTCTTATTCTATCTCGATATTTAAGATTAAAACAAAAAAAAAAATATTTTTAGTGTTTACCAGTTTAGGAAAAACGAAGCCGCCTTCAAGGAAGCAACGAAACAAAAGGAAAATGCAAGCTCACTCTTAAGACTTACAAAACACCAGTGCGAAGAAATTATGAGGCAACGAGACGAAGCCCTGGAAGAGCTTGAAACGATAAGACAAAAAATTGAGATCTTTCGAAACACAAGTAAACGATTCTTCACAACAGCGGTATGAAAAAATACAAGAGCTCAAAGCAACATGACAATGTGGATGTCAAACCTAACAGGTCCGTCAGATTTCAACAGACACTCTGACATCCTAATCTTGGCCCTCCAATTTCTAAAAGATGTCAGACCCAACGGGTCTCATCTCACTACAAGAACGCCTTACCATATAATTAATATAAGTTACATATAAATTTACATAAAGTGATGGTCATATTTTAAATCTGCAATTTGTATGTGACAAATATTTCAAATCTTTGTAAGTATTTTATGAATATAATAAGAAAAAACATCTAATCGATTGTCAAATTTAACCCTGCCTTCCAGACGGTAGAGATAACCACTATAAACCTATGGTCATATCTAATTTACACCTTTGGTGTATTTCAAAATTAATCTTAGACTTATTAAAAGTGGGCCTTATTTTTATTGTAAAGTATTTTAATATAAAAACTTATTCATTCTTTTTTAAAGAACTTGAAAATGCTTTATCCTCTCTCGTGGAAGTGGTTGAATGAATGTGAAAGAAGTTTGTTTATTTTCAATGACATTGGTGTCTTCCATGTATCAATGAAGTCATAATTTTGTTTTTAATTTCACTGCATTGTTGTCATGTGTTGAATTCAACATTATATTTTTTTCTAGTTTGTAGACACGGGGTTTCATGTTTTTTGTAGTTTCCACCACTCGGTGTTTACCCATCATCATACCACTCTATGGGAGACTTATTTTCACATGTACTTGCATTTATTTTAGTTTATAAAGAAACCCCGCCTTTAGGCAACTCTTTTATAATGGCCTCCCACTCACATAGTTTGGTTATTACAATTGCGACTGGATATGATGATGCCTTCAAGGAAGCGACCGAGGAAGTTTTTGCCCAAAGTATTCCATGAGGTAATGTTTCTTCCCTCGATATCTTATTACCAATTGAAGAATTTAATTTTGCATGTTATAGGCTTGAAATTTTTTGCATGATAGGCTATTTTTTAGAAGGATTCCCTTTGAGAGCATGTTTTTCTCTTGGGATCAAATAACCTGGTCCCAAATCATCATCAAGATGGACTCAATCCAGAATATGACGAAAGGTTTTTTTTGTTCTGTTTTGTTGACCCAAACAACATGGTTGTGGTGCTGCATAAATCCTCCACCTAGAAAATTCAAAGTTGGCTATTCATTGTGTCCCCTTGGATTCATGAGTTTATGGGTTCAAAGCATATGCCTGTCAAAGTCCCAGTTTGGGTGGAATTTATAGACCTTCTCATGTTCTATTACCACTTTTAAACCTCATTGCTTCCTGAATAGGACAATTCATTACCAAAAAACATCTTAATTTCTATGCTACCAAACCACAAAGATAAGTATGTGTTGAGGTTGACCTCTCTCTTGATCTTGAAAAAGAGACCGTTAACATCCAGGTGAGGGACTCTTGGTATACTCAAAGGGTGGTTTACATTATCCTTTTCAACACTTGTTTTCGATTCCAATCTGCGGACCATAAGATCTAGGACTGCCCTTTGTTAGCAAAGCATAACAAAAAAAATTCAAATCTCAATACAGTGACCTCTCAAGCTTCTGGTGAAGATAATTAGATTGTGTTGTGGTTCATAAAAACAACCATAAAAAATCCCCCATTCTCCTCCTTTCCTCTAAGGCTCTCAATGTCATTGAACCATGGGCTAGCTCATTTCCAGTTACATAGACCCTTCCTAAGCCCAGTGGAGATATAATCTCTAAGCCTTATATTGCTTACGTCTCTCTTTAATAGGAGACATCTTCCATTGCTAAACCATAGCTCTCTCCTTCTTCTGGGGCATCTGTGGAATTAATGGTTTTCAAAATAGTTTATGGATACGGGTGGTTTTCGTTATATGTCTCTTCTTCTAAGTTCTTCTCATAAAATGAGATTGAGGCAGTCTAAGATCCCTCCTTACCACCTTGAGGAAGGTGATTTTTCACCTCTAACAAGACAAAAACATTGTCTAGTGAATTATTTCTTTCTAACCAGCAATGATTTTTGTATAATAGTTATGACACCCTTTCGGGCATGATTTTGGAAGATATATCTCTCAATGCTAGTTTTCAACGAATTTTTTATTTTGGAATGTAAGGGGTCTAACAGAATCCACTAGTAAATACAATGTGTGATATATTTTATGAAGCAGATTCCATATATGAACATTCTTTTTTGCAAGAATTTAAGGTGGTAGGATTTCTGCTAACCAATCACTAAAGTTATCTGACCAAGTAGTTTATCTCTAGCCAGTAATAATGAGCCTAACCATGGAGGAATTATGAATTTTATCACCACTAAATGGTGGCCTCATTATGTTATTCATTGATGTGACCCAAAATATTGTGTCATGCGGGTGTTATTCAACACTGATAATCACTCTTTTGGAGTTATTAATATTTTTGCATCCAATGACATGGATGAGCGGAAGACACCCTATCATGGATTGCTGACAATCTATCTTATGCACATTAGGTGTTATGTGGTGAATTTAATATGGTTGAGTCAGATAGTGAAAAAATTTCCCATCTACCAATGTGTTGGATTGTTCGCAAAAGGAATGCCTCGATGTGCATGCACAATAAATTTTGGTTTTATGACCCTATTGTTTCCCATCATTCTAACTTAGTTGTTTGACATACTTGGTCTAATTTCTATCAAGGATATGATAGATTATTCAAGTGCCTCGATCATGCCATGTTGTCAACACAAACTTTTTTGTTTTCCATTGGTTTGCAGTTACTGGTGGAATTCATGTCGAATAACTGGTCCTTTTTGAACATTTCCCTATTAACTTTAAGGTTGAATGGAACTTCTAGCTACCACTCATCCATACAACACAGTTTTATCTCAACATTGCCCTTTTACATCACATGCCCACCCTTCACCACATTAGGTGGATATGGTGCCTAGTGGAATGCCAAACTAGTAGGAAATGGTGGAAAGATTCCATCCAGTGACAAATGAAATGTTTTTTGTGAGCCTTTGGGTGACAACTACCCCAAATTTGGCACAAAAATTATTGTGCCACCACCTCTGATTTGAGCCACTCTTTGGTTTTTATGGAACATACTCCATTTGATGAACCTTTGCAGAGATAGGTGGTAAATATTAGGCAACACATCCATAGTATTGATGCCTATAATGTTAGAGGTACTTATATTAAAGCTAGATTACATTATCTCAAATTGGGCGACTGGGTTTCCAAATAATTCTTTCACTCTCTCAAAGCCAAACATACACACCAAAAAATCAAATACCTCTAAGAAGGGTGGATTCATTTGTCTGAAGTTCCAGAGATGGTGCAAGATTTAGTCCACCATTATAAAAAAAATTCAAAGCATAATAGCATCCTCCTAAGTGACAAATAACACTTAAACAATGCATTGTTTTCATCCCTTGTAAGATATGTGAAGCCTTAAGGATTTCTTGTGATATAATGTCAAATTTTACGAATATTTTTGAGTTAGTTTCTCAAATGGCTAATGAAAAATCCTTAGTTCATGATGGCATACCTTATGAATTTTATTAAATCCTCTAGTATGTGGTTGGTAATGACCTTTCCCAGGTCTACTTGAAATGTTTTCAATCCAATTCAATTGGTCGGTTCATTAACCAAGACCACATAAAAATTATTCCCTATAAAGGGATCTGTGTGCCTAAAAATCAACACATGATTTTGGACACACTCGGATTCTTAAGGTTGTGTTGAGACATTCAGAATGTGATAAATGGGATGGTAATGGGATTATTAAGTACAATATGAATGGGATAGGTGAGAATGATGGCAACAACAAGATCGAAAATCAAGGCAATCATAGATGCTCAACTTGCAAATCGGGTATTTTCTCATCGAGAGTGAAAAATGCCTATCTAACATGTGTAGAGGTGATATTGTGGTTGAGAATGATCGTTGTCTACAGGTCTCATTCTATATCATTATAAATGAGTATAGCTTGACCCAATTGATGGATGCAAGGGAACTGTCATTTTGACTCTAAATATTCCTCTCTAAAGAGGGTCATGTAAGAATGAGAGGAGACATGTAAAGGACAAACTAAGGATTGTGTGTTCTGACCCTATCAGCTTGATTGGCCCAATATTATTCTGTGATTTCTACTTCATTGTTGAGGGCATTGAGCTGGCCAATTTTTTTGGTGGAACGGAAGTTGCTCTAAAGACTAGTTGACGTAAACCTGGGTCAATATCTCCTTACAGCTTGTCAATGTTGGGCTGGTTTATAATTGGGTCAAAGATTCTTATGTGAGGTTCAGGTGGACCCAAAATGGTCATGTGGGCATCAATTCAACAAGAAGGATGGAAATAAACAAACAACTGGTAACCGAAGGGACTGAAGGCTAAGTGCGGGTAGCCTAGGCCACTGAGTAAATGAGGATTTTGTTTATTCCAATTCAAATATAATTTTAATTCTTATATTAAAATAAACAAAACAAATGAATTTAAATTAAATAAAAGATGATTGTTTTCCCCTATTAAACTAATTAAATCCAATTTTCCACTATTTAATTAAAGCAAAACAAAACAAACTAAATAATTCTTTTTTCATATTTCCTACAAAACTTTTAAATAAAATAAACAAACAAAGAAAATTAAACTCCTAAGTTTTCTTTTTGTGTTTTCTGATTTAGGAAAATTAAATAATATAAAAGTTGCAGACATAGACAAAGAAACTAATCTAAAATGAAATAAACTAAACAGGGAATATTCAGATGTAGCTATTCCTCTATTGCAGGTGATTTAACAAAAATAGAATTATTGTTAAACCCTAATTACAAAGTCTTGTATGATAAATAAATGCTAAAGTGCATATCTAACACAAGCAATAAGATAAGGAAATATAAAACCCTAAGTGCAAGAGAGAGGGTAGAAGACTTAGTTGATTTGCGCATTCTCAAAGGTGATCTAGGCTAGAACAACTGATGAACAGGAGGAGCAGACTATCGCAGATGTGCCTGATAGATTCTGAAACTATCGGATGAGCTAAACTAGGCTGCCTGGAACTGGAGTGGGGCGCCTAGGCATCAGGGACCTCTACTAGGAACCTGTGACTATGCAGGGGCTCAAAAACTAGTTTTTCTTATGTCGCACAAGTGGTGCTAACCTTCACTTTTGGTCACATGTATGTCATTGGATGATCAATGAATTCATTAGTAACCTGCAAATATAAAATGACACATCAAATCCCAAAAAGAAAAGATGCAATTGGGGAGTCAAATTGACCCCTAAATTCACCCAATAGAGTAAACTTACGATCGGGTGGTGCACTACATCTCAGAATCCATGTAGTTTTTGTGTGTGTGTGATAGAATCATGCCCTATGAAGCCCTTGTGAAAGTGTACGTGATAGTGAGCGATAGCTAGATGTACCAATGTAAATAGATTTGTGGATGTCAAAATGAACTTTCCCTTCTATGCGTGTTTGCAGAAAATGCATTCCCTTATCCCTTGTATGAGTGCTAGATGGATGCCTTCGATGTTCTTAAATTCCTTTGGATGCAACCTTAGGTGGTGATAATATATTTTTAGGGATTGGTCCTTTATTTTGGTCACATAACTTTGTATTTATATGATTCTCTCGGTTAAAGTTTGTAATTGACAACTAGAAGCCCGAACCCTTAAACAGTAAGATGCCCAAAAGATAAAAGAGACCCAAAAGAAGGGAGTAAGATAGAAAAGGGTCAGGGGCACCTAGAAGGATGAGAGCACCTTGGTGCTTGCGTCTTGTTTGGGTGTTGGTGTCTGAAGTCATAAAAGACACACAAGTAAAGCTCTGACTAGGTTGTAAGGTGTGCAAGACCAAAGAGAAAGCAAGAAATACATAAAAGAGGCCAAAAACAACAGTCAATTACTAGTTTTCTCACTTAAGAATCATATGATTGCAAGTATGTGTTTATGGACTTAGAAATGTACCAAAGTGATTGATTTTGTGTAAACAACAAGATTGTGAAGCTAAATATAATTTAAATAGAAAATGTACTCTAAAATTATTACTCTGGAAATGTAATTTCTTGTAACTACTTCTACCTCAGATTCACGGGAAGAAAGAAACTTTCTCACAAGCAATTTCTTCTTTACCCAAAAACTTCCCCAACAAAATCAAAATAAAATATACAAACTATTTGAAATGAAGAAATGAAAAATAGCAGAGACACAAAATCTTCCTCCAACTTCTTTCCCTTACAGATCCACAGGAATAAGCAGAGAAGAAGTTATCAGTGGAAAACTTGTGCAAATAGTGCATAGACAATACTGGAAATAAAGATGTAGTTTAATTCTACCACTTTAAAACAATTTATTTATTCTAATTTAATGACAACAATAAATTAAAACCATCAAAGAAATCAAGACATCCCCAACCTATAACTATTGATATGAGATAGTTTCCAAGTGTGGTTCTATGGTGTTTCTCCTTGACTTCCTTTTCCTTTCCAGAGATGAATTCCAGTTGATCTAAGGTATACAATGTTGTATGGTAGCAATAAAATCAAGAAGATGGTTATAACAAAATGGTTACAAGAAAAATGGTGGAAAATGCAGTACTGGAATGAATAGAGAAATGAACTGGTTGTCTATGTAATTCATAGCAAGATTTTGGCAACATAACTTTGCAAAACAAATCTCAAAATTCCAATACAAAATTCAAATGAAATTTGTGTTTTTTATAAAAATATGGGGAAGAATAAGTCTGAAACACATGTCCAATAAAAATTGACAACACATCCAGATGATGGGTATTCAACATACTAAATATAGTAAACTAGGAAGATAAAATCAATATGATTCCAACACTCACAAAATAAAGTAAAATGGTCAAGAAACGGGTGAGAAAATCACTCCCAAACTGGAGACATGCGTTAGAAAACATGCATTTAAAACACGTGGGTAAAATTGACAAGACTGCCGATCTATGCAAACCGGCAGTTGCATAACTGCTGCAACGATTACATAACTTAAGGTAAAAAAAAGTGTGAAAAGGGAAAAAATTGGCTCTCAAGGATGCAACAAACTAGAAAACTTAGAAACATGGAGAAATAAGTCCAAAAAAGCATGTTAAAGGAAAAAGGAGAGGATTTATATCTCATTGTTAATATGGAAAATAATTCTTTCATCATTGGAGACTCACCATTTCCTTCAATGTGTTAGGATGAGGATAATAAATCACATTTAACGATATTAAATTAATATTTAACAAACATTAATCTAAATGCATAAATAAATAAACAACATGGTAGATAACACTGTGAACATAGGATTTACGTGGAAAACTACCATAAGAGAAAAAAACACGGACAACAGAGAAATTTCCATTATAAGAAAAACACATTTACAGTCCACTAAAATATCATTTACCTCACTTCTCTCCAAGCCATTCACACGAGGTGAAAACAATATGATCCACGACCATATTTAATTGACCCCACGAGTCATGAACATATTAAGTTACAGGGTATGATTAAATCGTACCCCGATTTAATATAAATCAGTTAATAAATAATCAATTAAACATAAACATAAAGTTTATATTAAATAATTTAGAATATAACTTATTCTAATTTTTTTAATTATAAATTAAAGTTTATCTAGGCACTTAATATTGTGTTCTAACAACCCCCCCTTAATATTAAGTGGGGAACCATATTCCAACATTACCTGTTTGTACAATAGGGTTTACAAATGCATAAACCATTAGTGAAGGTTTATGCTAGCATATCACTTTTGAAAGATTTATAACACCACCATCATGCTCAACTTACCTTTTGGTACAAAATGATTTGGAATCCATAAATTAGAAGTTATTATTTAGGCTAAACATGATTTTTTATAATACATCTCACAATTTCTTATGGAAAAAAATCTCAAACAACATATTTAGGAGCCTTTTATAACACAAGGACCTCTTTTACAAATAGTTGCGACACACTGGATTGTACACTGTAAACTTAGAGTGATAAGTTTATAAAAGATCATAGAGATATTTTTACACTGCTTTACAAATGGAGTATAAGTATAGAGGAGAAGGAGATATCAACGAACTGACTAGAAAAGGTCTATGAGATCATTTCCAGTACATCTAATCAACCCAAAACAACACATGGAATTATGATATTAAATGAGTCAATCAATATCACCCTACTTCCTAGTATTTTACATTGCATTTATGGCTATCTTATTTCATGTATACAACTTGATCTTCATTCGGGCAGTATTGGAGATTTATATCACTACAGAGAACCTTCTCTCAGATAAAATGCATATGAATCTCTATATGTTTTTTCCTTTGATGTTGAAATGGATTCTTAGTAAGAGCAATGCAACTATGGATATCACATAGAAGAGGAGTACTTCCTTTAGCTTCTATGTGTATCTTTTCCAACAACCACTTCAACCACATGGCTTAATTTATCCCCTTGTCATTTCACTTCTATACTGTAACAATCAGTAGAACACATAGAGACTAAATTCAAATGTTTTATGCTGCATCCAAGTTTAGGACACATTTACCAAAAAACTTCAACATATTATTAAAATTGTAAATCAAAATTTTATATCTAATACAATATTTTACTTGGTTATAGACACAAGATCCATATAGATATGATCAATAATCAGTAGTAACAATGTCATTTGATTGATTTCCCTATTTAACCATTTATGATAGTTTTCATATCTCCATAGGCCTAAGGGGCATGCAATATGATTTAAATCAACCCATTCGTTTATGTTGAACAATTTCAACTAATCCATGCAATCAGTATTACGTCTCAAATACATACAAAGGAACAATATGCATATAACATAGTAATCAATCTAATTTAGAATTTAGAAATGTTTTAATATATCCATGATCTATTTTAAGCCTTTAAATTAGTGATAAGACCGATAGATAACACATATGAAAGAATGACCAAATCATGAAAGAATAATTCGTTTTGAAAGTAATAGCATACACTGAACTTATTTAGGGATTGATGGAATTTTAAAGGTTTTTATTCACATTAACAATGAATTCACTACATAAATCTATAGTGGACTTTTAGTATCAAGATAATTTTGCACCATTATTGTTACTGCTTAACTCCTTTATTTTCAAGGCCCTTTTTACACATTTGCTCCAACACCAGTGGCATGTTCCCCTTTTCCATTAGGTCCAGACATTACAGAGAAACTCCTAAAATTAACATTTAACTAGTCAATCATGCCACAACAGAACATCACTGCTATTTTGAATTAACAAATACATGCAAGCAATTATTGCAAATTGTGTTACACACATTGTATGATCCATTCTGTAGTTTGACTTCAAACACTGAGTAATATCTAACATTCAAGTGTCTTGTAAAACATCTCAAATGAACCTTGGATAAACTTGTTGGGAAGGTAGATATGAATAAGCAAGAAATTCATTTTCAACTCAAAAACATACAAAACATTTACTTTTCATTTAATCTAAATATCGATAATTGAACGATCACTTTGATAGATCATTTGATATCAAATAGAATATTAAATTTATGTGACATGTGCCTAGATTGAACCTCATGTCTTATGGTTATAGTGTATAATTTTTATGCAAAATCTACAATTAGAAAAAATTCTCCCAATTGGTCCAGTTGCCCATAAATTTCACCAGGGCTACAAACGTGAGATTTTGTTCACATAAATTACTTAACACATGATCAGGTAGATGGGGTCTGGGGGCAACGCCCCTCGCAAAGTTTTGGGACATCTCCCCTATCGTGTTGCATACTACGCCACACGATTAATAATTTTAAATTGTACTATAAAATTAAGGTATATGTACCTGGCTTTGTGACCAAATCACACCTTGATGACTCTATTTCGAATATTTTTAATGATGTACTTTTCGATAGGTACTTCTAGGATTTACCATAGGAAAATATATTGTCCAAACTCATGTAGAAGTTCCATCATCCTAGGATACCTTTTCCAACGGGAAAATTTACCATAGTTTTATTACGATGATTCCATAAAATATATTTGGACAAAATAAAAAATTTCCATCAATTCTTTCACATACAAATACTTGGGAATAATCCTCATTGCATATTTTGGTGGATAAATGTCCCCTATATTTCTGCATAACCTATTTTCAGGGGGTATCTAAAGTGCAACATATATATATAAATTATTTTTGAATACATCAAAATGCATAGAATGAAATCAATATGGTGTTTTACAACAACAAGTGGTGCATGAAATGGTTTATTTTGACCAATGGAAAATCAATGTACACCCTATCTCAAATGGACCTTTGGTTAATCCTCTCTTTGATCCTTATATTAATTCAAGAAACTTACCCATAGAGTTATGTTCTACCTACACACATTTTCAACTATAGATGTTTAGTGAAATGTGTCTACACGAATTTTTAATCCTTTTTGTCTCTATTAATACAGGTCCTGGTAAGATTAGGTGAGACCCTTGTGATTCTCACGTGCAGGGTAAAAAATATCAATAAAATGTCTCGATTAATTTCTACTATGTGCACACTTGGGTTAAAAAAATTTTCTTTACAGTCTAGGGGGTATTTATTCCCAACACTTTGTCCAACTAAATAATCATCTAATATTACTCTTCGTTCTTGACTATTCTATATAAAAATTTCTTATTGAATTATAGGGTTTTACTCTGTTTCACTTACAAATTGATGATGCACTTGTTACCTTACATCACATTTATCCTTAGTTAATATTAATATCGTGAAACATTAAGATCTAATGTATTTTGACATAAGTAAATTTACAACTATTGTAATTAAACGCTTCTGACTTATATTATTTACGTGGATTATTTCTTCCATCTAGATTGTGTGTTCTCAACCATGGACAAGTATGTATCACAAGTCTTGTTTTTTAATTTTCATAATTTCAGAAACAATAATTGACATTTTTGTGTAAAATGTGTTTTACTTTTCAAACGTATAGCTCCATAGTCATTTTTCACGAGTTGACATCTAGTATGATCCACGACCATATTTAAAATTTTACCTTCCATGGGTTCTAATGATATTTTCATCTATTTCAAGTGACAGGGTATGATTGGAATTCGTACCCCAATTTAATCTTAAATTAGTTAGGTGAGGATAACTAGGTAAGACATCATTTCTTATAATTGATGGTGTTATTTATTCAACCATAAGAGGAGGATGTCATAATCTAAGTTAACATCTAACTCTATGGGGTTAGTTAGTATACTAAATTCTTCATAGGCAATTAATTTTAACTAGATCTAATCATATGAACATCATGCAAATTCATCGTATGCATTGTGTATATTACTACTTTATTAGGGATAAATTTTTCATTACATTATGTGTTCTCCATGTGTTTCAGTCATTCACTACAAATTAATTACTATTTCTAGATAGCAATTTCATCATTTAGCCTAATATATTGTTCCACCTTTTCTACTCTAGGTCTTGAAGATGTTTATGATGATTGTCATATTCTGCTACATATCTCATATGTAAATAATCTTCCTTAGTTTTCCATCTAGTTATTTTTATTATTGTTCCATCATCTTACTTTTTAGACTCATATACCTTCCCACAATGTTTCTTTATTGTGTCCAATTTCAATTGCATTTTTTGGTCTCTGCCTAGTTTCCAACTACATATAGTACATCTACATTATGTAGGAATATCAATATTGTTTTCTAGTTCAAAAGGTTCAACGAATGGATATTTGGTTGACCATTCAATTTTATAAGTCCTTCCTCTAGTCAACTTCCCACTCTTACATTTTTATGTGTGTTTCTGGAATGTTTATCAAAAGTTTGCGTTGGATGGAAAATGGGATTATCAGTACTGTCAATTTGAATTGAGTTAATCTATTGATTGGTAATTTCATCTAGAGTAAGGTCATTGGTGTGTTTTTATGCATTTGAAAGAAATTGGTTTTCTTACAACATCCCTAAGTAAAAAAAAAATAACATTAACATAATAAGATTCAAAATTACCTCTTACCACTAGGGTTACTGTTGGTTGACTCAAATATTTTGAAATGTCCATGTCACGTTTTCTTTTTCCTAGAGTTATTTTCTCATTTGTAATAGGGGCCATCGTATGGGTGATTTTGAAGTCTGCACATGCGAAAAAAAATATAGAAGTTTAAAATATGATATGTAAAAAATAAATGCAAGAAACTACAAAAAATAAAGATCATGCTACAAAATGAAAACACAACTTAATGCTATCATATGGTAACACAAACTAACATTGTTGAACTACAACATAAATGAATATTGTCGAATGGTAAAATAAACACTGTCAAATGACATCACAAAATAATTTTACCAGATGATAATAGAAATAACTGTTACTGATTGACATTACGTAGTTACCATGCCTTACGGTAATACAAATTAATATTTTCGGTCGGTAACAATTTTACAAAAAAACTTGACAGACAGACAACTCACTTTTTCGCTTACCTCTTTTACTTATTCCTTCAGATTTTTGGCTTATACTTGTGGCTTTTTCACAGGATTATTAATGAATTTTGAACGTAAATTGTATTACTATACTATGGAGAATTCGTCCTATATATAATAGTGTTTTATAACATGAAGGAAAATATACTAACATTGGTCGGCCCTTAGTGGAAATACGAAGGTGAATTTATATTTAATTTTTTTAGCACCCGTAAAATTTTGGCGAATGCACTACAATATGATAGTAAAACATTTTCTAAATTCTAAATTCCTAATATTCACCTATTCATGAATATTCACCCATAAAATAAACCCTGTGAAGAGTGTCAGCTCATCAGTTGAGTCCCGTAGATGGATGACTTATCTTGGAGATGCACATGCACTTGATACATGTGCTAAGAAGGGAGTTAGATTGGTCACTATTGAGACATCTCTATTCCCACTTTGTGCAAGGCCATCATTGATATATTGGCCTCATGTTTGATTGGGAATAAGGTAGGGGACAAGTTTCTATTCTGGTGGGCACCCATTATGGAGAGCATAGATCTTTATGGGGGTTATTTGCATGGGGGACTGACATACTTGGCACTACATATCATGATTTCATACTTAACATCAATTAGCCGCCCCACATTAATGATTTCATAGATTTATGAGTGGGTTATCCCCTATTAGAGGGGTGTTGGGATAGCAAATCTCAGAGAGTTCAAGGTCGTTAGATGGGTAGACATGGGTCCACTTAGATCCATGCCACATTTACCAAGGAATTTGACCACAAAAGATATGGAGGTTCATCCATATCAGGATATGTTAGGCCGATGGGCCGAGGAGATAGTTACTCTAACTACTTGTAGATGTCGATTCAAGACACATCTAGTGATTCATGTGCCCTAACAGTTAGGGTTTCCTTTCTCAGATGCTCTTCCAATGGTTTATATTGTATACAATGGAATACAAGAGGTGAGAATCAGCCGTAAGGGACGACTTCAGTGGACAAGGATAGTGTCTGGAGTCATGATTGGGACACCAGGAGCTGTACCAGACCCAACTGTTAGTGTTACAATCAGGCTAAGGTATATTTTACAGATTGGAGAGGTCTTGGCTAGAAGCGAGGAGGAGAAGGAGGCCGAGATAGACTCGGGATCAGAGGAGGAGTCAAACCTTGAGTGGAAGGGTACATGAGAGGCATCATCAAATGTCAGAGCCGAGGAGGAGGCGGAGGAGGACTCTGTCCATCTAGAGGAGACGGAGGAGTCAATCCATCTACAGGATATGGAGGAGGAGTCCATAGCTGCTCCTACAAGAGTTGTAGCACCAGTTTCAGACCCGAGCTTGGTTGTTGGAGGCCCGAGTGAGTATTTACACCCTTCTCATTCCTTCTACTTCCTAGATTAGATGTTAGTGAAATATCTCTCTTTTACATTTTTAACTCATCATTGTACATTTACTTTTTGTAGCCACTATTTATGGATGGTGGGATCTTATTAGGTGTAAGAACCTAGACTTGTTTATGATCACTATGGAGAAGACCCAAGAGACCTTGATGACAAACCCAAGAGTCTTGACACAAGTCAGCCACCACACTAATGTTTTTGCACCATCTTGGCACGCGACAACAGAGATCTATCAGTTGAAGACTGAAATCATGATACTATAGGATAGAGAGAGGCGACAAGAATCTTCATGTAGTGGGGCTACTACCACTGGTCACACTCATGTAGTGGGGCTATTGCCACTGGTCATGCTCATGGTTCGACATTCCTTTGTAATAATTGGTTCTATTATGATTCATCTCATTTGTGTACTCTTAAATGGTTAGAAATTTCTGATATTTTTGTGATTTTTAAATGCATGCTATGGATGATGATGTAATGTGGTACAAAAAATGATGTATGTATGGATACACACATGACAACAAATTGTACTGAAGAAAATTTGTTTTTCAAATAATGTTTAAATTTTCTTTTCATTGGAAAAATGTGTTAAATATAATATGAGGATAGGTGATCTCACTCCATTCTTGACCCTACACAAATGCTAAGATGAGAGGGCTCATCACCAAAAACCAAGAACGATGTGATACGTATGATTAAAGAATGTATGGAAAATGATGACCAAGAGACAACAATTTTGATCAAGATTAACTAGCCAGTTCAAAATGATTTCAACTTATGGTTTTTTACTGGACTTAGATCTTTGAATGGCCTAATGATTGATAGGATCTGGTTAAAGAGTTACCGTCTCTCCTAACATGTGTATCTAAACCATTTTCTTGTGAATTTCATATTTCAAGCACTTTTATTTCTTTGTTTATTTAGAGTTTTTAGTTTTTAATATGACCCCCTACATCTTGCCCCATGCTACCAGTAAGAAGCATGGGGTCATCACCAAGGAAAAAACATAGGTGAGTAAGGGAACCTTCATCCTTTCCCAATCTCATGCTACTAGTAAGAAGCATGGGCTCATCACCAAAGGTTGGGAGGACAGAAAATTTAGTTATTTACAATAAGAAAATTTGTGTGTGTGTGTGTGTGTGTGTGTGTGTGTGTGAATTTATTTTGTTTTACTTTAGATTGTGCTTTTTATGAGGGAAAATTTTCCCCTAATCTCAACCCCATACAACTAGTAGGATGTGATGGATCACCACCAAAGACTGAGATAAGCAAAAAAAAGTTCCAGGTGAAATGCTTAGATTGTCTTTGTCATGGAAAGATATTTTGATGGTAAGATCTATCATCAACAATATTTTAGGGAAAACTATAAATAAGAAACACTAACAGGGTTCATTTTAAGAAGACCCCTCTAAAAAATTACTTCAGAAATTGTGGCGAATCTCAAAAATTGACTTTCAAATCATTGGAGAATTTCTAAAAAATGTTTCGTGGCAAAGGTGATTTCGTAGAGAACAATTTTACCTGGTTTTGCAAAGTAGGTCTAACACGTTAACATGTAGGTTGGGTGGGAAGGTTGGTCGAGTGGGTTGGTCAGTTGAGGGGTTGGACGACTAAAGGTTGGATTGGTGGGTTTGATGGATAAGGGTTGGATGGGTGGGTTGGATGGTTAAGGGGTTGGATGGGTGGGTTTGACAGTTAACGGGTTGGATGGGGAGGTTGGATGGTTAAGGGTTGTACGAGGTGAAGGGTTGGATAGGTGGGTTGGACGGGTGGGTTGGTCGGTGGAGGGGTTGGACGACTAAGGGTTGGACGGCCAAGGGTTAGACGTGTTAGTAGGATGGTTGGGGGGTTGGATGGATCAGGGTTGGATGGGTGGGTTGGATGGCTAAGATTTTGATTGGTGGGTTAGATGGTAAATGGGTTGGATGGCTAAGGGTTGGATGGTGGGTTGGTCAGGTGAGGGGTTAGACAGCTAAGGGTTGGACGGGTGGGTTGGATGGTTGAGGGATTAGATGGCTAAGTGTTGGATGGGTTGATTAATTATGGGTTGGGTGGCCACCATGGCTAGCCAATAGTTTTCCACCATGTGTCCTTTGACCCATTCAGACCCCTATAAATACCCCTACAAGGTTCATTTCTTCACTTTTCTATGAAAATTTCCAGTGCTCTGAGCTCTCCAATTTTCAAAGTTCTCTCAAATTTCAACAATGGCAAGCACCACATCTACTCCTACACCCAAATTCCAATACAAAAACCTCATGTTCCCACCGATTATATCCCTACTGAAAGAAAAAGACACAAAAGGATTGGCTCAAAAAATCAGAATTTACCGGACTTGTGGACATGCCCCAATTCGATACTAATACTTCAGTGCTTGATTACCTTCTCGCCTCTTACAATGAGAATGATGGAAACATTTTCATTCTCCTCATGCATCTGAGACGTCATCAAATTTCATTCACAATTGAGCCCACAGATGTACATCGGTTAAGTAGGTTACCATTCGAAAATAAGCCACATGTTACTACAAAGGTTGTCCTCACAGAATGAAGACAAAAAGTTTTTGGAGTCTCATTACAGTGTGCAGGTTGATGGTAAGTTTATTATTTTCAAATTATTTTTCTCTTAACATTTGTCCACCACCCAAGCCTCTAACATTTTTTCTGTTATTGCAGCTCCTCTTAATCGTTCATCATGAGGCCTTCTTCTACAAGGTATTACAAACCAATTATTTCTTGCAGTTGCATCACTTTTTCAGGACAAGATTGTATTAAAGGGAATATCTACAGACATTTCGTATTGGGTAGTTTAATATTTATTGTGGACAATAGCAGGTCAACAATTCGATTGGTGCACATATTTGTCTAACTGAAGAAAAACAGACGTCTCCCGTGCCTGCAATGCCAATCAATCTGATAAATTCAAGACTGTATTCTCTTGTTGCAATTTTATTCTTGATTTCTATCAAGAAGTGTTCTACAAATTTCAGCAAGCTAAAATTCCAACTATAATCAATGATAAAATGATTGGTCTCAGTCTTGAAGAACAATAGGTAATAGTTACTTTTACAATTTTCTTGTTATAATGATTTCAAATTCAATATTTTTCAATAAAATAATAATTGTAAGATTTTCTTTTTTAGAGAATAATTATAGCGGCAACATCTCATAAGGAGGCAATTGCTCAAGGTAAATCCCTTGCAGAGCTCTTTGTTGATTCTGACATGGATTCAATAGAATCAACACCAGTAAGAGCTCCTCGTCAAAAGTGACCTAGGGGGTCATTGTGTGCATCATGTCTACCATCACATTTTACTACAGGTATGAATTTTTCTTTTGATATAATTAACTAATTAAAAAAACTAATATAGATTATGTAGGTAGTACTGTATTTTAATATTTCTACTGTTCTTTTCTACATTTATTGTATTCAAAAACTACTGAAACTGGTGATGATGATCAAACTCATTATGACGGTCAAGATCGAAATGTTACGTTAGATGCAAGGTAAATTGTAATATTTAATATTTAGCATGTTTTATTTCATTACTATTTTTTAGAATTTACAAGGCCTAACCGTATAATGGCTTCTAACAATTTGTTGTTTTCTTCTTGCAGGTAATATGGCTTCTAAGCACATTCCACTTGCAAGGAGGCCACCAATACCACCAACACGTTTAGTCTAAAAAAATTATATCTTTAGGAAAGAATATAAGGTTTCTTGCAGAATCAGCTGGAACAGTTCATCCTGTAACCACAAAATTTCCTGGACTCTCACTAGGTGGTGTTTTAAGTGTAACGGCCTCACAAATTTTCAACAACATCACCCTTGATGAGGAGTATTTGGGCTTCGATACTGGAGATGCTGATAAGGGTAACTATTTTGACACCCATGATATGATTCAATCTACTCTGCCTCAACCAAAACCACAACAAAATGTGTATGAAGTACAAGAAAATGACTCTCCTCCTCCTCCAAGAAATGCTCCACAAACAGATGATGAAAAGACACATTTTATATTAGAAAATCTGATATCAGATAGTATGGGGGAAAAATTCAAGAGGTTGTAATGTTTGATGTGGATTTGGTGCGGTCTTGGGAGAGGAGAACTAAAATTTTGATAAAAGAAATAAATACAAGATACCATAATCATGCTCAAAGGCATTCATTGTTCACTATCGTAGAGAGCCAACTGACAAGGCAAGACGTTTTTCTAAACAAAGCTCAGTCAGGGACAATTTCATATACTAATAATTACAATGATGAAATTATAGACATAATGTTAAATAGGTTGGAGAATCTGAATGCTGAAGCACAAGCTTACTACAACAAATGGGCTAAAGACAAGACATATGTTTTAATAGAAAATGCAAAAAAAAAGAAAAATCTGTGGTGAGTGGGATTTAAGTTTTACATGCAAAATCCTAATATTATTAGCACTGCAATATAATTTTTAACTTATCTAATAGACTAAAAAAATTATATTTTTGTTTTGCAGGAAAAATATGAAAATTTAAAGAAAGAAGCAGTTGTATTTGAAGCACATTTAAATAATGCCCACAAAATCTTGAATTCATTTGTACAATTGAAGGAAAAACTCATAGTAATAAATAAACAAAATAATACATTGAGAAGGATAATCAAGGAGCATAAGATGGATCCAGAAGTCTTACTAAAGGAAAAGACAGACATAGATTCAACATTTTTGTCAGCAGGAGATGTAGCAAGGGAGGAGAAGAATATTCTTGAAAATATCAATACCACACACGAGATTTGTAGGAATCAGGAGTTATAACAGATATCTCTTTAAAGACACAGCAAGATTCCTCCACCTCTAATGCAAGAAAAATATCAAGCTTCTCCTGCTACATAAGAAATTCAATATGTTAGTGAAGTTCACCATGTGACAGGTGTGTTGTCACAATTCCAACACTATCGTAGGAATTAAAAGATAGTGGCCAGCCATTTTTTTGTTTTTATTCATGTGGCAGACGTAAGGACAACTATGATTCAGAATCATAGGTAGAAAAAGAGGATGACCTCGTAATGTGTCCTTATATGAGAGAACTTGTTCCAAGAAGCTTTGAAATGTATTGACAACCCCCTTTTTGGAATTGTATTGGCTGACAATGCTTTATGAATTTGTACTTTTCTTCATAAAGTAATCCACCACATGAGAGAATGATTTCAAGAGTACTTTGGAAATTGGAATTGTAACTATATATTGTTATTTGATTTCTACATAATACAAATGATGTTTTTGTTTCTTTGTTTACGTAAATGTTGCTTAAATTTACTTGATTTTGTTTGTTTAAAATATTTACGTTTTTATTTCTTGCAGATGTAAAATAAATCAATTAACAGATATAAAAGATAGATATCTCCTTATTTCAGTTTAAAAACCAAATATAAAAAACAAATGGGAGAATTGAAAATGATAGTGACATTGTTCCAATGGAAATGGATCAAATAAAGACAAATATAATATTGCATTTATTGAAAGTTGTAATCTCTGTATGAAATACATCAATAGTTATAATTTATTACATCAAATTATTGTAATGAAATCTATGTGAATTGGAACAGTCCTGGATCAACACTTTCATTCGTGTCTTGGAAATCAACTGTAGCATGATCTGTGGATGTGTCTCCATCCCCTGGGTCAGGAAGAATATTACTAACTCCTCTTCTTTCTACTAGTGAATTCCATAATGTGAGTTCTCTATCATAAGGAAAAGACTCCACTAAGTAATGTGATACATACAACCTCAGACAACTTTCTAGATTCTTATCCAATCTATTTCAAAATTTTGACTTTAAAAAGGATAATGCATTGAAAACCCTCTCATCTTCCACAGAACCCAAAATCATAGTTTGACAGAGTTCATATAGCTTAATATATTGCTCAAATATTCACTTAGAATACTACTGGAACAAATATCCTTCCAAATCCTTTTGATGGCACCATAATCCTGTGGGTTTTGTAGAAGTTGAACTTGTCGTATCATAGTATTAGCAAAATCCATTGACTGGGAACTAAGTATTTTTCTTTGTAAAATACCTTCTACAGAAACTTCGTTTATCTCTTCAGTCTTAGAGAAATGGTCAGTTAGATCACTCATGTTTTTGACAAATAAAGGACTGATAGATGTATAAGGTTTTCTGCTAGAAAAATTCCAAAACTGTGGATTTACAACTCCCATTGCTTCAAGTATTTTATCATTTTTGAATCTTTCCTGGATCTCTTTAGCTAACGATTCAGAGATCTTTCTCAACTTATTCCTAGTTTCCATTAATACTACATCATATAAATTGTGTGTCACTCTTACTTCTTCTATTTCTGAGACAACCATATCAACTCTTTTTTGGAACGTATGAAGTGGAATCTCTTTTCCATGTGTTGTTATACACAGATGATCATGTATATTGTATTTTAAGAAGCACCTAGGATTTTTCAAATCTGTCAATGCATTCCAGTTTTCAAAAGCAGCACCCTAAAAACTCCCATCAGAAATATATAAACTTTCGAGACTCCAACACACATGTCTTCTGAGTCTTATGAAGTCTATTATGTAGAAAGAATGATCTTGTGCATGCTTCGTTAAATATTAAGCTCCCTCAACATGGGAAAAATACCATAGAGTGTGAGTAAAGTTTCTATGTCTATTAGATGACACAATAGATCTTTAGCTTTATCTACATCCCTGCAATATTTATACATAAATCCTGTCAATGAAGGATATTCATCAAATATTCTACAGGCAGGTTCATACATAGATATCCATCTGGTATCTACACATTTGAGAAGATTTTTTCCCTTTGTCAGTCCAATTGCAAATTTCTGAAATTCTAAAAATCTCTTTGGACTGCTAGAATAATAAGCATGCAAATCACGTATCAATTCCTCCACTCTAGCTACATTTTCAAATGTGCTCACAATTTTGTAAGCCAAATTCATTATGTGAGCCATACAATGGACAACAACCATATATGGAGCAACAATTGTCTGAATTCTAATGCAGAGACCATTTCTGGCTCCCTGCATTACAACTGCACCATTGGTTCTGACACAAACTAATTTTTTTGCAATGGAAAATTCATCCATTCTAGTGATATCCTTCAGATTTGAGACCACCAATTTATAAATATTTTCAGAATTGCAATTCTCAGTCATTTTATGAATTCACTAAGAGGTGTGGAGTTCTTATTTCATTAGCAAATGTGTAAACATGAATACAATAATCCATGAAGTATTATCCACTACAATAACCTCATCTATTGAAAGGGAAATATACTTTGCCTTTTGAACACACAGTTTTAGATCCTCCTTTTCTACCAGAGATAGACATTTTGCAATTTCCCAGCCACTGGTATCTGACCAATGAGATTGAGGAATGTTATGTAGACCAATAACCTGATACATAATTTTATTTTCTCCAAAATCTAACATCGGTCTTCCCCTTTTCAATATATGGAATACGATAGTAAATTGAATACTTTTTGCATGCATTTCTACCTCTATAGCTTTGCTCAATCTTGTTACTATGGTCCCACCTTTTTCATTTACATATTTCATACACTTTTTGTTCCTTTTCATATTCTTCTGCTTATTTTACATGCAGACACTCTTTTGCATATTTCCACTTATGTGTTTTGACTATGCTGCCATCCTTTTGCTTTTGGGAAATGTATATTTTCCCACAGTGCTTTTCAATTGTGTCAGTTTGAGCTGCATTCGTGTGATCCTTCCCCTATTTCTAACCACATATTTTGCATCGACATTTTGTTGGAACATCGTTACCATTTTCAGTGTACATAGGTTCAATAAATGGATATTTTGCAGCCCATTCAAACTGGAATTTCCTTCCAATTGTCCAGTTTTTCCTCTTTCTTCTGACATTTTTTCTTTTTTTCTTTGGGTTTAAATTCTGCATCTAGGCTCTCAGCAGGAATATCTTGATTCTCATGTCTCCTTTTTCTGGAAATAGACCTTGGAGTAGAAGCTTCCTCTACTGGTGTATCTTGAGAATTCGATGAATTTTCTTATACTTCTATGTCATCAAGGGACATAATGTTTTCCTCAACATATAATGGATCATCGATATCTTTAAATTGATTATTTTGTGAAGGAATTTCTGAAACATCTGCATATAATTCTATAAAATTGTTACATATATAGTATTAATTTTATCTATAGTTAAATTTTTACACAGTACAAACAGTTCCAAGAACAATATGAAAAACATAATTATTAAATACTGTAAGATTAAATAACCTATAAATACCACATGCCACATACCAATATTTTCAGCTGATGCAGAAACCCCCTTCGTTTTTTTGTGATTTTCCAAAATATCCAAGGAAAATATTTACACCTTTTTTTGAAGTGGCTAAATTTGTAACCTTCTTACCCTGATTTCTAGTATCTCATGATTGCTTATGGACAACTCTTATGTTTGAAGGCTCTAAGATTGGATGGTTTAGGGTTAGACGGTAGTGGTTAGATGATAAAGGGTTGGACAGAAAAGGATTGGATGGATCTGTGGTTGGATGACAAAGGTTTAGACGACTGAGGGGTTAGATGGCTCACATCTAAGAGGTTGGATGATTGAGGAGTTGGATGGTTGAGGGGTTAGATGGCTTAATGGGATGGAAGGATGAAGGGTTGGATGCTGTCAGGGTGTGATGACTAAGGGGTTAGATGGCTTAGGGGTAAGGGTTGGACTGCTAAGGGGTTGGACGAGTTAGGGGTTGGAAGACTTAGGGTTGGATGACTAAGGGTTGGATGGCTCTGAGTTGGGAGGGTTGGCTGAGTTAGAGAGGTTTCTTATGTTTACTTCAGAATATTTGCACATGAAATGATTTGTAATGGTGGCGAATTACATTCATAAGATCTTATATATGTGTAAAATCTAGGTGAAATGAATAGTAAAAGGGACATGTCGGTCAAATGTTTTGGTGAATAAGTCAGTTGTGAATCACATAATATTTTCCAATTCAAATTTCCATAATCCTCGATTTTCACGAGATTACAAAAATTTTCCACTAAAAATTTCCCAAGATAATGAAAATGTGAAAGGATAATGTGGATATGCAATGACTAAATATAGAAACATTTGAGGTGAAGTGAGTTAAAAATTTCTCCAAACTCCTCACCTTCTAGAGTACACAAGCAATAGGCACCATTTTTAAAATCTTTAGTCACTTGGTAGGGGCCTAACTATATACAAAAATCATGCACTTTGGTAATTATCTATTCCTAATTACATACTACAGTCCATATGATTCCTAAGTAAGAATGGTGCTAATTAACCCATGTCTTTGGCCACTTTTTGTTACTTTCTGTTGTTACTTTCAGTCTTACACCCGTACTTTCCCAGTCTGCCTTTCCATTCTTTATCATTTGTCATCCTAGACACTAGTGCCCAAACCAAGATGCCAGCACCAGGTGCCCTCATCAAATCTAGGTGCCCCCATCCTATTTTTACTTTACTCACACTTTTTGGGTCCTTTCTACCCATTTGAGACTCTTATCTTTTTGGTAGTAGGAATTTTCAGGGTTAATTACACAATTTTCAAGCAAAGGAATCATATAAATATAAAGTTATATGATCATAATAAAGAACCAAGCACTAAGAATTTACTATCTCCACCTAAGGTTACATCCATCAAGGCATCTAGAAGCTTTATTGCATCCATCTAGCTCCATCACAAGGGACACAAGTGTTGGTTTTTTGCATACACTTATAGGAGGGAAGTTCATTTTATTTTGTGTACACATTTACTAAATTTCTTTACATATATCTACTTACTTGCTATCCAAGTGTGATTGGCACAAGGGCAACCTAGGGCATGATTCCACACACACACACACACACAACTACATTGGGTCTGAGATGTAGTGCAACACTCAATTGTAATTCCACCATTATGGCGGTTGAGGATAGTTTGATCCCTCATTCTACATCTTTCTTTTTTGTGATTTGATGTCTATTTGAGGGTTTTACATGTCTATACTACTTTGCAGGTTTATTGTGACCTCGAAAATCATTGTATGAATATGTAGTGATAAAATTCAAGCATCAACGAACATCTTACGACCCTAATAATTTAGGTTTCTAAGCATTTCTGCAGACCCAGGCGCCCAGAATCAATACCCATATTCCTGTGAGCGCCCATGTCCCTCTCTAGGCACCCCAGTCCAGCATGTTCTTCTAGTTTTGTAGTTTTCTGTGCTCCAGTGTGACAATCAGTGCTTCAAATTTTTGTAGTTTCCAATATGGTACACCTTCGATAGCATTGCGAATCAACTAAGGCTTCTTAGTCTCTCTTTGCACTTAGAGTTTACATATTTATTTCTTAGTTTGCTTTCGTATATTTTTGTATTTCATTATTGCATTTATTTACTACTATCATAACATCATATTAGGCTTATATTTTACATTTTAGCTTAATCACTAACCATTTTGGCTTGAATTTCCTATATTCATTGACTTTCTTATCTATTCAGCTATCAAGTCTCAAAACTAGGTCTCCTACCCAAATTTCATGTTCATAGACATTTTTATTATATTAACGACACATTTTATCTGCGTAAACCTGATGATGCTTTTTATCTCTAAGCCTTTTCTCATCCAGGCATTCTAAATCAACTAAGTGTGTATTTAGATACTCATCCTCATCCAAATGCCTTGTAAAGACACATAGATACTAGGTAATTCTATCTCTAGCGGTAAGACCACTTCAACACTGAAAACTAAAGAAAAAGGGGTTTCTCTTGTTGGTGTTCAAACTATAGTCCTATAAACCCATAGGGAGGGAAACAACTTCAGATGTCAATCTCTCTTATTCTCCTTAATCATCTGAAGGAGAATGGACTTCAAGGTTTTGTTTGTTGACTTGGCCTGCCCATTTTGCCGAGGATAGTATAAAGAGGTCATATGGTGAGATATTTTGAACTAAGTACAAAGCTCACACGCCTCATTGTTCTTGAAAGGAGTTTCATTATCTGAAATAATGACTTGTGGAACACCATACCTACAAATAATCTGATTCAGGATAAACTTGGCTATGACAGATCCAGATAAACTTGGCTGTGAAATATTTTGTGGAAGTGATTATGAAATTATGGTTGTTTGAAAATGCGGGAGTGAATTTCCCTATTAAATCTAAACCCCAAGTGGAAAAGGGCCAGGGTGTCACAATATGTTGTAAAGCCTGAGCTAGAATGTGTATAACATGTGAGAATTATTAGCATTTTTGACATTTTTTACACATACTCCACAACTTCTTGATCAATCATGGGCCAAAATTAACCCATCTGATGTATCTTACAAGTAGTTGAATTCCCTCCAAAGTGACCACCACATACTCCATTGTGGGCTTCAAAGATAATTTTCTCTACTTCTTCTTCATCAACACATCCAAGTAGCATACCATCGAAAGCTCTCTAGTATAGAACTTGTTCTACAATTACGTACTTAGTAGCTATGACACGAAGTCATCACCTTTGTTGTGAGGTAGCCCCTTCGGGATATGTCTAATCTACAATGTGTTTTATTATATGTAGGTACTAGGAACATGAAGCAAAACAGGTTTTTCTATGTAGCATATACTTTCATCCGAGAAACTCACGTTAACCATCTCACCACAATCTATAGGGTTTTCAGCTAACCAATTAGCAATGATTTATCTATTGAAAAACTTTGGGCTGATGAAGGTAAGCTGAAACTCACCCATTAACATTGTGAATCTTCCAACCTTTTGGATAAGACTTCCTGAGTTAGGAATGTTCATAACTGATCAAATTTGATAATCACTCTTATTTCTTGGTTAAACATATAATTCCTTATCCTCTTAGATGTGAAAATTATGGCTAAACATTCCCTTTCCTCTTGTGACTACCGAGTTTCATAGTCGAGGAGTGTACGAATAATGAAATAGATGGCACACTCATGACCATCATCATCCTCCTGTTCCAACATGCATGCAATCGATACGTCGGTAGCTCTATAATACAAGATTAGTAGACGATCAAACTTTGGTGGCATGAGATTTGGCGGTGATATGAGGAAACACTTGACTGATTCAAAAGCGTTATGACATTCCTCTATCCATATTTTGTAACAAGTATTCTTCAAAAATTCATTAATAGGATGTATAGCATATGTTAGATCAAGGAAAAACCTACGAATTACCCCAAGCTTTCCTAAGAAATACATAATACTAGATTCGTCTGTTGGAGGAGTCATTTAAAGGATAGCTCAAATATTTTCAAGTTCAATATCAATTCCCCTAGAGGAAATGATGTAATCTAAGAGTTTACAACGTATAACTCCGAAGATGCACTTCTATGGGTTTAAGGTCACACCATACTCAATCAAACGTGAAAGAATGATTTGAAGAACCTCAATGTGGTCATCTCTCTTCTTAGCTTTTGCTAAGATATCGTCAACATATGTTTCCATGATCTTGTGAATAAGATCATGGAATATATAAGTCGTGTCTTATTGATATGTAGCGCCAACATTCTTCAAATTGAAAAGGCATGACTGCTTAGCAAAAGTCTCCCTAGGGAGTGGTGAAGGTAGTTTTTTTATGAAAGGGGATCTTATATTAGTTTTTTTTTGGGTGAAGGTATTTTTGGTTTAATATTCTTCAAAGATCCTTATTTGGTTGTATTCGAAAAAACCGTCCATGAGGGATAATAACTCCTAACCATCTATTGCATCGATGATAATATCAATGGATGGTAGTGGTAAATCATCCTTAGGGTGGGCTTTGTTTATGTCCCTGAAATCAATACATATTCTTATTTTCCCATTCTTCTTAAGGACCATGATGATCTCCTAAGACCCACTAGTTTAGAGTGATTCTTCTGATGGATCGGTCCTTTCCTCTCCCATTTTTGGTCACCCAAAAGTGTAAAAAATAGAAAATCCCAACACTCTCATCTCAAGTGTTATACATTTCCATGTAATCGTGTCAATGAATATTAAATCATAATTAACATGCGTTGTAACACATTCATCTCCTAAGAACACAACCATCATCACTACACATTGGCATCTACATCTAAATGGAATAACATCATTTCAATAACATTTGAATAAATATGACTTCATATGGTATTAATTTTAATAGAAACGCAATCAAAATCATTTACTCAATATATATTTATTGCAATTTATGGCACACCATATTTCACTGTTAAAATACACATCATAGCACATTCATCTTCATCCATTCATTAATAATCAAGAAATCCATCCCAAACTATTTAACAAAATATCATACAAAAAGTAACATAATGAGTAGTATAATTCGATCAATCATATTTCACATCACGTTGATTAATAAAAAAAAATTCACAACATAAACCATACATGATATGCATGGTGATAACACTAACATCAAAATCCAATTTTACTCTATAGTATTGAGTATCAACAAATGGGTGTCTCAATAGGAGATATTATTTACACCATAATTAGATTCAACATCAAATATCATTTTTGTGAATTAGTACACTAAAGGATGTACAAGTTATCAACATGTGGATATTCTAATTAATTAACTTCCAAAATTATTTATCACAATCCGAATAACACTTTTATACTAGTAACTGATATGTTAGATAAGATATGAACTTGAATATATAGAGGAATGAGTTCAATTAGATAATTACATATGATTTTGAAAAGTTTCGGGAGGATGCACTTGATAGAACAAGGAAATATAAATTTGATTAACCTTTCTTTTGGATACTATCACTGGAAATCAACTTGGGGTAGGACAGTAAAACTTTGCCAAGGCCGTACCGTACATCTTGACCCTTCTGTATGATCTTGGACATACTCAGATCTAGGCTCTGTAACTTTATGAAATTGTTGTTTGTCTGGATTTCTCTGTCATTGTCAAACCCTTATTTACGATCATCTTGAAAAATTATTGGAATATTTTTATCATCATCTCATACCCTAGTCATTAATGAGAATTCCTAAAAAACAAACATTAGTTAGGTTTTGGGCACCTTGTACAACACCGATGTCGGTACTACTCTAAAGAGGTATCAAACCACATGTCATTCTATCGCTAACATGTGATATTTAAATGAATGCAACTCAGTTTTAAAACCATCATTGACCGTGCTTGAAATGATTTTTGTTCTTGCTAAACGACTTGGGGAAGAGATCTTTGAGTGTTTGTAGATGAGAGAGATTGTTGGCTTAACTCAATAAGAAGCTTCAAACCTTTAGATATTGTTTCCCTAATGACTATATATGTGTAATTGCAATATTTAGGGATCCTTGGGTGCCTTTTGAGAGTGTAGGAAGTGAGTGTATCAATGTAGTTCCATGAGATTTCTAGGTTAGCAAATGAGGTAGGGTTTCGTAGATGATTTACCGAAGAAAGGCCGACCCAGAGAGATTACAAGACCAAATAAAAGATATGAATTTAAAATAAAATTTGGAGGACATGTTGGTCCAAGACCGTACAAGACTATAAGTCGATTAAGACCGGATGTACTCTCTTGACCAATATGTACAAACCTACCCAAGGAAAGAAGAGATGCAAACTAAAGTTTGGGACTTATTGTTTGATGTTTGTTTATGTATTTTATGGTTGTGTTCTCATAATTTGATGACATGTTAGTGTGCAAGGATAAACAAGTGAAACAAAAGACCTCAGAATGTGTTAAGCTTGAAAATGGAAGGTTGTACTTATCTTAACAATAATGCACTGTCAAAACTAGTAATGTCAAAGAGTGAATTGCCAAATTTGATTGTCTACAAATATAGATATCAAATAATGTCTAGGGAACATTTATTAAAAGTGGCATTATAACTATTGACAGAGTTATGAAAATGCTCTCTTACCAATATAAAGTTGCAATATTATTGATATTCATGGATATAGTTCTAATGAAAAGGATGCGAATCATGTTGATAATAAGCTTGAGCCAATAATACCCAATATCTATAGTCATATTGAAAATGGATTGTTATGCACAAATACAAGAAAACAAGATTTTTTCTGCATAGAAATCTAAAGAATTATCTTTTTCTACTTAGAAACTTGCAATAGAGTTACATTTTCTTCACAATTGAAAATGAAAAAGTATCTCTGTCAATATTAGATTATCTTGGTAAGATTATTATCAAAATTGATTTATAATGTTTCATACTTTGTAATTATATAAATTTGTAACCATTATTTATAAATTACATCTCTACTTAATCATGTGTCTTGTACATTAAATCACTCATTAATACTAAGTGGGTAATAGAAAAAGGAACACCTTTTACCACCATCACATAGTATTTTCCTTTAACAATTTGATACATGATAAGATGTTCCCACACTCTCACTCTATCGGTGGCCCCTTCACTTGGAAATGGTAGAGGCCTTGTATATCTAACAACAACGTTTATCCTTGCAAGCTCAAATACAATCCCATTATTCCCTTCATTGGGGGAGTAAATCCTAAATAGATACTCCACAAACTCACCTTCTCCTATGTCCCCTTTATCTGCAACATTGAACATGGTGTTTGTAATTCAACAAACATCTTCAATATCGGGCTTATCATCAATACACATATATGTATTAAACCCTCTCATCCCTTACCTATAATGCCATCCTCTTTCTTTGTTAAACTAGAAAGGTGGTTTAGAAATGAGAAATACATGTATGGGCTTCTTGCTCTCCCCAAAACAAAGGAATTGCATTCTTGAATCTTTTTGGCCTGACTAGATTTGTGCATTTTTCTTGGAATGAAACTCAATAAAGTATCTTGTTGTTATCTTGTCTAATAACAAGACAAATTTGGTAACACCATAACCTAAAATAATACCCAAGATCTTGTTTATATAAAGCACATAATGAAAACCATAATTTTGTAATAAATAACAAAACATCACATTAGATGGTAGGAACCTTTTTAATGAGTGAATCAAGTGGCTTCGATGACCCAATAGTATTGGGGAGCTTTAAAATGATATTACATTAATCATTTATGATGCAACAAGAGCTTAATGTTTGAAGATCGGTTGTAATGGATGACACCATACAATATATTCTCATGTTAGTTCTTTTTCTTGTATGTTAACATTAGTGTTGTTGATATGACTCACCTATGTGGGAGCGACAAACAAAAAAATATCTACCTCTCCTCCAGAATTTCCTTCTTCCTATGATAAAATCATATTTCATAATATTAGGACAATAAAACCAAATAAATTAATGAAAATAAGGATGAAAGGAATTATTTTATTTTAATACATAAATCTAGAAAACAAATCAAGAGTTTCACGGTGTCAAAAACCATGAAAAACATTGTCATCATTATTGAAATAAACTCTGGTGTCGATGCATACGGGAAACAAGAACCCTCCATCATATTTTATCCATAAGGATCTAGAAAAACACACCACTTCATCAGTTCCATCTGCACCAAGAAGGAGAATTGAAGAAAATGAAGAAAAATGAGGTAAATGGAAGTTCTAAACAGAACCACTACTCTGTGCAGAGTGGAGGTCATAGAAATTCTGCCATGTAGGGCAGTAGTCCTTTAACCACCACCCAGCTAGGGTGGCAGTCCTGAAACCTCAATTCTACTCAAGATGGTGGTCCTGACAACTTTTGAACAAAAAAGAGAAATGGAGCACGAATGGACGTGAATTTGAAGCACCCGACTGTGTCTCTTCCCTCCCTAACCTTTCCCATTCTCCAGTGTATGGGAGGAAATGGGAGAAGGCTATAAATACAAGGAGGAGAAAAATAATTGATCATTCAAAGATCCAAAGAGATCAAGAAGCAAAGTATTAATTATATCAGAGCAAGTGAGAAATATCTTCAGTGCTGGAGTGGAATTGTAGAAGCAAGGTGTAGAAACAAAGAAAACAAGCATAGGAAGGGAGAGGTTTACATTATTTTCTCCATTTTCTACTTCTTGCAATCTGTAATTTTCTATAATTGACCAATAAAAGTGGGAAGAAAGAGTGTTTTTCCCTTCCCGACTAGTTTTCCTCCATTAAAAGTTTCGAGGATAAAATTGTTGGTGTTTGGAGTTTGAATTGTTTCCTACTCTCTACAATTTCCTTTCTATAGCACTAGATAATTAGTCACTAAAGCTCTAATATTCAATCAATCTATCATTTTCCAAAGTTGAAAGTAGAACAACATAATTTTGTGATTTTGTATAGTTCTAAAGTAGAAGTTTACAGATCATTTTGGTATAAGAGCTAATATATATCCAGGACTATGGTATTTGATTCTTTCTTGTGATTTGTATGATAGTGAAAAGGTCCAAAGGCAAAGAATTTTTACCTTGTGAGCCAGATATTTCTACAAAGAAGTGGAAACAAAGAATTCAAGCTCAAATTTAGGAAGAAAACTTGGTCTGTGCAGTCGAAATGCTAGAGACCATAATGGATAGGTTGCATAGAAAACAAGAAGAGCTTTCATATCTATAAAATATGGCTTTGGTTAAGCAAGACTTCATGGACTCATTAGTTCGAGCATTGGCTGAAAATTTCGGTATCAGAAAGAGCCACGAAGAGGAAGAATGGGAATATCGTGAAGAAGAGACTCTAATTGTAAGTGAAAAGGTAAAATCTACTCATACACCTTTTAAAGTTGAAATGAAAGTTGAAATAAATAATTTTGAAGGACAAGTAGATGCAAAATTACTGGATAAATGGCTAAAATAGTTGGAATTTTATTTTAGTGTGCATAATGTCACTGAGGCACAAAGGATCACCTTTGCACATCTCAAAATGAAAGGGCATGCTCTGGTTTGGTGGGAAACCCATCTAGCCACATGTGAGAAGAAGAAACGTCATATTATCAGCACTTGGAAAGGTTTAAAATAATTTCCTAGAGCTAAATTTTATCCTATTGGCCATAAGACCGAAATGATGATTAAGTGGCAGTACTTTAGACAGGGCAAGGGTCAAAGTGTATAAGAGTACACTGCATAATTTCAGAGACAATCCATGTTGCTTAATATGGACTTGGAGGATGAGGACATTCTGACCAAGTATTTGGGAGGACTTCACACTCACCTTCGGAGGAAGGTAATCTCCCTGAAGCCCAAGTATCTCAATGATGCTTGTATACAAGCATACTATATTGATGACGAGAAGAAGCAAGGATAGACAGAGCTAAAGGGAGACCAATCAACAGATCAGCAGGAAAAAGAAAAAGGGAAGACAAGTAGCAGAGGTAAATGGAAAGGTAAACATGTCATTACTACTTTACATACTTGTAAATATACTAAGAATTTATGTAAGAATTGTGATATAAATGGACACATTGACGCCACATGTTGGAAGTTGAATCCAGAATTGCACCCAAAGCACTAAACCAAGGATTCCAAGAAATCCATGGCCACTGTGAAAATAGAAGGAGAGGTGGAGATTGAGGATGATTCTGATGTAGATGAAAGGCCGGGATGCACGACCACTAACATGTATGGAGGAGTAGAAGAAGAAGAGATGAGTTAGATTTTTCAAATCAGAATCCAAATCAAGAAGTCTAAGGTAAACGCTTTAGTAGATTTTGGTTCTCAATCAAATCTAATTTCTGATGTGGTTGTAGAACAGCTTGACTTGGAGATTTACTCACATCCACATCGATACCCATTGGGATGGGTGAAGAGGGGTGTAGAAATATAAGTTACAAAAAAAATTAAGTTTCAGTTTGGGATAAATACCCAATATATTGATGTATTAGAGGTTGATATCATTCCAATTGATGCATTTGAAGTTGTCTTCAGAAGTCCTTACCTGTATGCCAAGGATGTTGTGTTTGCAAGGAGGGAGAACCGATACAAATGGGTCAAGGACGAAGTCAATTTCAACATCCAAGCACACCAAAGCAAATCAAAGAAGGCCATGGTAAGTGCCAACCAAGCACAAAGACTTATTTAGGAAAATAATTAGTTTTGTTTACTTTCATTGGAAGAAAAGAAAAATGGACATGAGATCACGGATATTTATGAGCAAAGGATGGAGAATTTGGATAGCACTTGTTAGTTTTTGTAGAATAATCCACCACAAGAACTACTCATTTAAGGAGCAAAACAAACTTCCACTATGCAGTCACTGTATCTACCTACAGATTCACTGGACCTGACTGTGTGGCAGCAAGGAGAAGAGGATATATAAGGAACAATGGTGACTATAGCAGCAACGTACATGGAGAGGATTTGACCAATCCATCTCAAGAGACAAAGACAAGCAAGAAGGACTAAACCACTACAGTATGGGACCTTCGCCATACTTGAGCAGGTTGGAAAATAAACCTTTATGCAGATGCATGTGATAGCAAGTTACAAGAGCTCGCACCTACTAAATCCATCTATGCATGACAAAGAAGGAAACATACAGAAGCTTCCTTCCAAAGAGGATTGTACTCGAGGCAACTCGGAGGAGGATGTAGCACTATAGTAGCAAACTAGAGACCCACATAAGTCTTGGTAGGTTGGACGAGAGGAGACACCAAGGCAGACCCAGTGGTACTTGAAGGAGTAAGAGAGGGAGTTGATTTCTCTAATACTCCCCCACTAAGATTTTATGGGACCAAAGGCATCCTAAGCAGGAGAGGTGAGATCCATAGAGATCCAAAAAAACACACCACTTCATTAGTTCCATCAGCACCAAGAAGGATAATTGAAGAAATGAAGAAAAATGAGGTAAACGAAGGTTCTAGATAGAACCGCCACTCTGTGCAAAGCAGAGGTTGTAGAACCACCACCCTACAAGGTGGTAGTCCTGTAACCGCCACCTATCCAGAATGGTAGTCTAGAATCTACTCAAGGCGACGGTCTTGACACTTTCAAATAGAAAAGATAAATGGAGCATGAATGGACGTGAATTTGAAGTGCCTGACTATGTCTCTTCCCTCCCTAACCTTTCTCATTCTCCAGTGCATGGGAGGACATGGGACAAGGATATAAATACAAGGAGGAGCAAGAGAATTGATCATTCAAAGATCCAGAGAGATCAAGAAGCAACATATTAATTATATGAGAGTGAGTGAGCAAGATATTAAGTGTTGGAGTGGAATTGTAGGAGTAAGGTGTAGAAACAGAGCAAGCAAGCATAGTAAGGGAGAGGTTTAAATTGTTGTCTCCATGTTCTAATTCTTGTCATCTATGATTGTCTATAATTTACCAATAAAAGTGGGAAGAAAGAGTGTTTTTCCCTTCCTGACTGGTTTTCCTCCATTGGAGGTTTCCAAGATTAAATTCTTGGTGTTTGGAGTTAGAATTATTTCCTACTCTCTGCAATTTCCTTTCTATAGCACTAGATAATTAGTCACTAAAGATCAAATCTTCAATCAATCTCTCATTTTCCAAAGTTAAAAGTAAAACAACATAATTGTTTGATTTCATAGAGTTACAAAGTAGAAGTTTATGGATCATTTTGGTATCAGAGATAATATATATCCAGGACTGTGGTATTTGATTCTTTCTTGTGATTTGTATGACAGTGAAAAGGTTCAAAGGAAAAGAATTTTTACCTTGCAAGCCAGATATTTCTACGAAGAAGGTGAAATAAAGAATTTTATCTCAAATGTAGGAAGAGAACTTGGTCTGTAGAGTCGAAATGCTAGAGACCATGATGGATAGGCTGCATAGAAAACAAGAAGAGCTTTCAGACCTGCAAAAGATGAATTCTCTTAAGCAAGATTTCATGGACTCATTGGGTCGAGCACTGGCCAAAAAATTCGGTATCAGAAAGTTCCATAAAGAGGAATAATGGGAAGAGCGTGAAGAAGAGACTCGAATTATAAGTGAAAAGGTAAAATCTGCTCATACACCTTTTAAAGTCGAAACAAAAGTTGAAATAAAGAATTTTGAAGGATAAGTAGATGCAAAATTATTGGATAAATGGATAAAATAGTTGGAAGTTTATTTTATTATGCATCATGTCACTGAGGCACAAAGGATCACCTTTGCACGTCTCAAAATGGAAGGTCATGCTTTGGTTTGATGGGAAACTCATCTAGCCACTTGTGAGAAGAAGAAACGTCCTATTATCAGCACTTGGAAAGGTTTTAAAGAATTGCTTAGAGCTAACTTCTATCCTATTGGCCATAAGACTAACATGATGATTAAGAGGCAGTACTTTAGACAGAGCAATGGTCAAAGCGTACAAGACTACATTACGGAATGTCGGAGACAAGCCATGTTGCTTGATATGGACTTGGAGGATGATCACATTTTGACCAAGTATTTGGGATGACTTCACACTCACCTTCGGATGAAGGTAATCTCCATGAAGCCTAAGGATATCAATGAAGCTTGTATACAAGCATCCTACATTGATGATGAGAAGAAACAAGGAGAGACAAAGATAAAGGGAGATGTTAGGAAATAAGTGATAAAATATGCGGAATAATCCCTCACAGAATCGCAACAGTAGAAACTAATATGCAGAAATTATTATAGATCTGAAATAAAATTGCAGAATAAAATAACACAACATAAAGAGACAGTATTTAACCTAGTTCACCCGATTTGGGCTACGTCCACCAAGAATCACTTGCTCAGATTTTATTATAAGCCATCACTCTCTTAATATAATACCCAGATCCATTTGGAGCTATGCTTAACAAACTCTACAGAATTCACAGTCGAATTCAAAGCACATCTACAATGTTTTTCATCCCTCTATCATATGCATAAAACCATATAAATAGACAACTGTTTAAGCAGTTTTAAAAAAACCGTGGGTATCAAAACCGTGGGCAAAACCCGTCCCATAAACCTATGGGTCAAAAATCTCACCCATATGAGAAGAGCACATTTCCCGATATGTCGGGTGTATTTTTTTGAGGCCAAAAAAAAATTTACGCCTAAAAAAAAAATTTCAGGGGCTACGCCCCCGAACCCCTGCTACCAAGGGCTATCGGCCCAGCCCCGAACCCCGGCGAGGATACATGAAAAGTGTACAATACTCTTAGTGTATAGTCTTCAACACTTTCACACATGAAAACAGGCTCCACAACCTAACAATATCCCACTTGGAGACTAGTTTTCCTCTGAGCAAGCTTCTCAACCCTTCACTAGTTTCTGTGAAGACCAACCAAAGCTGAACACAACTTCAGTTTTTCCCTTGTGACCACCTTGGTCATCATGTCTGTAGGATTCTGACTGGTATGAATCTTCTCCAACTTCAACTTCTCTTCCTCCAAAGTTGTCCTGATGAAATGGTACCTTAACTATATATGCTTTATCCTAGAGTGGAAAGCAAAGTTCTTAGCTAGGTGTATAGCACTCTGACTATCAGTATGCAAATTTCCTTCCTCTTGCTTATGCCCCAACTCCTTAAGTAATTGTTGTAACCAAATCATTTCCTTGCTTGCCTCTGTGGTAGCAACATACTCATCCTTCGTGGTTGACAAAGCCACCAACTTCTGTAGTCATGAAATCCAGCTTACTGCTGTTCCACCTATAGTGTAAACATAACCTGTTGTGCTCCTCCTGCTGTCTACATCTCCAGCCATATCTGAATCTACATAACCACATAAAATGGTGTTTGATCCACTGTAGCACAAAACTTTACCCATGGTCCCTCGCAAATACCGAAGGATCCACTTTACTGTCTGCCAGTGATCTCTACCTGGATCACTCATAAATCTACTCACCGCTCCCACTGCATGGGCAATATCAGGCCTAGTGCACACCATGGCATACATCAAACTACCAACTGTTGATGAGTAAGGTGCCTTGGACATTTGGTTTCTCTCCTGCTCTATCTTGGGACACTACTCCTTTGATAACTTGAAATGGCCTGGCAAAGGAGTCCCGACCGGTTTAGCATCCTACATATTAAACCTCTCCAAGACTTTCTTAATGTACTCTTCCTGAGATAAAGTCAGCTTTCGTTCCTTCCTATCCTGAGATATCCTCATACCAAGGATTTTTTTGGCTGCCCCCAAATCCTTCATAGCAAAGGATTCACTTAGTTGCTTCTTGTGTACTTTTATTTCTTGCATGTTTTTACCTGCAACCAACATGTCATCCACATACAGACAAAGGATAATATAACTGCCATCCTCAAATTTCTTTGTATACATGCAATCGTCAGAATGACATCCAATATAACCTTGCTCCATCATGAAGCTATCAAATTTCTTATACCATTGACGTGGAGCTTATTTCAGGCCATACAAGCTCTTCTTCAGTTTGCACACCATCTCCTCTTTACCTTTGACCTCATAGCCCTCTAGTTGCTACATATATAGTTCCTCCTCCAAATCACCATGGAGAAATGCAGTCTTTACATCAAGCTGTTCTAAGTGCAAGTCTTTTGCTGCAACTATTCCTAGAACAGCTCTAATAGAAGTCATTTTTACTACAGGAGAAAATATCTCATCAAAATCTATACCTTGTTTCTGTGCAAACCCCTTGACCATCAACTGAGCCTTATAAGTTTCTTTCCTCCTTCTTCATCTTGAACTCTGTACACCCACTTGTTCTGCAATGCTCTTTTTCCTTCAGGTAGCTTTACCAAATCCCATGTCTAGTTCTCCATGAGAGCCTGATGCTCCTCATCCATGGCTTGCTCCCACTTCTTCCTGGCATCTACCTGCATTGCTTCATCAAAGCTCTCTGGCTCTCCACTATCAGTGAGTAATAAATAATAAAGAGAAGGAGGAGAAAACGTTCAGGTTCTCTTCTTACCCTAGAAGACCTCCTCAATATAGGAGTTTGGGGTTCCTTCTGAGGGGGTTCCTGAACTGATTCATGTGTCATTTTCCCATCCGAAAGATCCTCTACCACTGCATATTCTTTCTTGGATTCTTCCCTATTTTCCTGCAACTTCTACTTATACATGACTTTCTCATTAAAGACCACATCCCTAGATCGAATGATTCTCTTATCCTTAATACTCCAACATTTATATCCAAAGTCATCACCACCATAACCAATGAAAGTACATTTTTTCTGATTTAGCCTCTAGCTTGGTCCTATCATCCTTGTCTATATGAACAAACACCTCACATCCAAAGACTCTAAGAAATGAATAATCAACTTTCTTACCGGACCAAGCCTCCTCAGATGCCTCCATCCAAGGCACTTGAGGGTCCTCTGTTTATCAAGTACACAGTTGTGCTCACCGCTTCTGCCCAAAAAGAAAGAATCAGTCCTGCATGTAACCTCATGCTCTTAGCACGTTCCATTATTGTTCTGTTCATCCTTTCTGATACCCCATTCTGCTGCGGAGTTCCTGGAACTGTCTTTTGCCTATGGATTCCATTCTTAGAATAGTAATCATCAAATTCATTACTGCAATACTCCCCTCCATTATCTGACCTGAGACATTTTATCTTAAGACCTGTTTCATTCTCTATCTACCAAGGCTTTCCA
>CM034147.1:222889649-222927149 GCA_019776745.2 Taxus chinensis
GTCTCCATTTTCTACTTCTTGTAATCTATAATTGTCTATAATTTACCAATAAAAGTGGGAAGAAAGAACATTTTTCCCTTCCCAATTGGTTTTTCTCCTTTGGAGGCTTCCAGGATAAAATTGTTGGTGTTTGGAGTTTGAATTATTTCCTACTCTATGTAATTTTCTTTCTATATCACTAGATAGTCAGTCACTAAAGCTCTAATCTTCAATCAATCTGTCATTTTCCAAAGTTGAAAGTAGAAAAACATAATTGTGTGATTTCGTAGAGTTCGAAAGTAGAAATTTACGGATCAATATTTTTTCAAGGAGGTCAAATAATTGAATTTGAACCACTCTTGTGGACAACCATTAATGAATTTAGTGATCCCCACGTGTAATTTATTTGTTTAAACTATAGTCCAATTATTCAATGTGTCACGTCACATTTTCCATTGGACTATTAGAAAATGAAAAATCTTATTGATTGAAAACTAGACTTGCACAGTTAGGAAATTATCTCTACACCAATCATTTTTTATAAAAAACCATTTTTTGATGATAAAAAATATTTTTTTATCAAAATTATAAACCAAACCATTGAAATGAAATTTATTGGCCATTGGAAACTCCAATAGAAGGCTATATGTTGCTTCGCCAAGATAACACAAAAAAATTATTGATGTGATTGATCCAACATAAACTTTATTTGGGAGTTACAAACAACCTAAAAATAGAAGGGAGGTGTCATAATTTAACACTCCCTTCAGTGAAAACTTCCTTCAATCCCAACATGTTACAAAACAATAAAAATTTGTCTTTACATAATGGCTTAGAGAAAATATCAATCACTTACTCTTCAAAAGGACAGAAAAGAAAGAAGAATTTTTTTGTCTTCAATGAGTTATCTTTGGAAGTGATGATGAATCTCAATGTGCTTTTACCTTGTATGAAAAACCAGATTATTTTCTAAGGAATGACACTAAGGTTGTCACCAAAAATGGAGTAGGAGAAGTTTGAGGATGCCCCAAATCTGCAAGAAGTCTTCTAAGCCAAAAAAAATCTTTGGCAACATGATTACATCTTTTATATGCAACAACTTCTATGGAAGATACATAGACATTTCTTTACTTCTTACTATTACAAGAAATTACACCATATCCTAAAATTAGAAACAATAGCCACGTGTGGATCTACGATCATTTGGATCACCACCCCAATCAAAATTTGTGTAACATTTCAAAGAACAATTTTTATTCGAGGTATACTTGATGTTAAGGGTTAAGGTGCCTTTAATATAACAAAGAATTCTTTTATAAGCTTGAAAACGAGTATTTTGCTTTTTTACGTAAAACAAGAAACCAAACAAACAAAGAAACAATGTGAGGACAAGTATGAGTTAGATAATTCAAACTTCCAACTAATTGCCTATATAAAGTAGGATCAACAAGTTCAATTTTCATACCATTAATCACTTCTACACCAAGTTCACATGAAGTAGCAGTTAGTCTACAATCAAACATATTGAATTTAACTAACAAATTGTATGCATACTTGGATTCAAATATTGCAATACTATCTTTTTCTTATCAAACTTGTATGCCTAAGAAATAATGCAAAAAACCTAAATCCATTATGTAAAAGGTGTTTTGTAAAGAATTTTTAGTAGACTAAACCAATGAACTATTACTACTAATAATTATAAAATCATCAACATATAAGACTATAATAACTATGTCATTAATAGTATCTTTGACAAAAAAAATTAAAATCATTGCAACTACGAGTAGAACCTTGATGTATAAAAAATTGATAGCTATTGGAATACTATTCTCTAGGCTATTGCTTCAAACCATAAATGTATTTCTTTAATTTGCAAACAAGATGCTCATTTCCTTTCTTAGTAAAACTAGTGGGTTGAGACATATAAATTTCTTGATGAAAATCACTATTCGAAAAAACACTTTTAACATCCAATTGAAAAATAGGCCAATGCATATGAGTAACTAAAGCAAAAACAACCTTAATTATGGACCTCTTAGCTATAATGCAAAGGTTTCATTATAATAAATTCCTTTAAATTGAGAAAAAAAACTCTAGCAACTAATCTAAATTTATAATTATCTACTTAATTATTAAAAGTAAACTCAGTTTTAAACAACCATTTATAACTAACCAAATTTTGACCTTTAGGGAGGGTGACTAAGTCTCAAGTTTGATTAGGGATTAAGGAGTTATACTCATCATGCATAGTTTTTTCCTAATGAGGGTGGCATTTAGCTTCTTCAAGAGTTTAAGGATCATTATGAGTCATAAGTTTAGACATCAAATCATACTTACAAAATTGTTTCCTAGTTCTACGAGAATCATTAACATCTACTTCAACCTCATATGCTCATATAGTGGTTTTTTCCCATTTAGGCATAGACTTAGGTGGTGAAAGAGTAGAAGAAGGAGAGGCAACAATAGGAGTATTAACACTACTATGCAAATTTTCATGATCATTACTTGAATCAAAAGGAAAAGAGGCATTAATAATATCAAGAGAATAAGAAGTAGTAGAATAATCAACCACACCTTTTTCAACAAATCTAACATCTCTTTTAATATTTATTTTGTTAGTTTGAGGTCACAAACTCTATAAACCTTAGATTTTTCATCATAGCCAAAACAAATATAAGTGTGATTGATTTAAAATCTAACTTCTATTTTTTTCGGAATATGAACAAAAACTTCACAACCAAAGACACACAAATACTTTAAATTAGGTTTTCTACCACTCCAAAATTCTTCAAGAGTAATATTTAAGACAACTTTAGTGGGATTCCTATGAATAATATAAACAAAATAATTCATAGCTTCAGCCCAAAACTTATAATGCATATTTTAGCATGTAACACACACCTAACCATCTCACTGATAGTCCCATGTTTACATTTGGTAACACCATTTTTCTTAGGTGTGTAAGAAATAGTGTTTACATGTTTAATACCATATTGCTTACAATAGAAAGAAAATAAAAATTGACATATTATGTATCATAAGAAGTGCATGTGATACGTAAAGAACAACTAGATTATTTTTCAACAAAGACATGAATTTCAGTAAAGATATCCAAAACTTGATCTCTACTTTTCAAAAAAAAAATCCAAACTCTCCTAGTGCAATCATCTACAAAAGTAAGAGTGTATCTAGCTCCATTAATAAAAGGAGTTTGCATTTTACCTAAAATACCACCACGAACAAGATGTAATTTTTCAGTTACATGCCAAGATTTTTTTGGGGAAATATTATCTATGAATTTTACATGCCATACATTCCATACAAATAAATTAAAAAGTGGTAAATTCAGTAAATCCACGCACCATGTATAGTTTATGCATAAGTGTAATACTTTGGTGATTAATATGAAATAATATTTCACGGCATAAACTACCATCAACAGAAGCAACTAAAGCATGACTAGAAGAAGGGGAAGATGATGCATTAAATATAAACAAATCATCTTTATCTAAAAAAAATTATACTAATAACTTCAAAAAAATTCTTTGGTGATTTAATAGAACAAGTATTTTGAAAGAGTTCTACTTTGTAATTTTGTTTTCACAATTGAGGAACATAAATTAGATTTAGATTTAAATCAAGAATAAGTAAAACATCATGTAATTCACCATTATGAATACTAAAATTACCAATTGATTCTACATTGCATGGAACATGATTTGCAAGACTTGAATAATTATTAGAACGATCTATCTCTAAAGTAGTAAATAAATCAACATCATATGTCACATGTTGAGTAGCACCAAAAACAATAATCCATTCAATAGGAGAAGGAGAACGTAAAATATGAGTAAAAACAACTGTAGAGTTAGAATTTTTAAATTTTTGAGTCTTGATACTAACACTATCATTAATGTTTTTAAGTTTCTTTCATTTATAATGAAAGCAATGATCTTCATCATGACCATCCTTATGAAAATAAGTACAAAAAAATTTACCCTTCGGTTGAAGTTTGAATTGTTTTCATTTTTTTCTTATTTTTGGTTGGTCTTAGAATGATCATTGTTACGATAATTCTTGTATTGGTGTTGAGAAAAAAAACATGTCCATTTACCTTAAGACTACTAAACTAAAATATTCTTTTTGACTTAACAAATTACAAAAAAGATCAAACTTCAACTGAGTTGATAAATTAGGAATAACAAGTTGAGAATGAATATTTGTAATAAATATTTGAAAAGGCCTAGGTAAACTCTTTTTCATAAGTATGAATTAAATTTAAATATGAAAGCTTAACACCTAAACCATTTAAATGTGATTTTAAAGAATGAACTTTAGTCAAAATATCATAATAAATATATTTAAAATATGAAAGTTGATCTTGAACTTGAATTTTTTTAGATTTATTCACAACATCATACACATCTTTAAGGTTAGACCAAACACTAACAACAATAACACAAATTTCAGTTTGAACATGAAGTTCGGGTGTAATTGTCATACAAATCAACCCTAAGGCCTTATTTTTAACTTGCCACTTTTTATGGTTATAAGTTCTTTACCCTCTACAATTTTAACTAAATATTTAATGGTAATGATGTATTACACATGTGCTTTTTGTAGTGCCCGCCTATTTTTGTATTCTCATTTTGAGCTTTATCGACTCATTGTATCTGGACTATCTATATGGACAAGGACATTAATGCTATATTATATTGGTTTGATGTGGCATTGCTTCATGATATCGATATTTTCTAGCACTGGGATGCTAACTCTTGTTGATAGGTTGTTTATGGGGCACATGGTGCCACATTTCATTGATAAACTATTGTGTTGAGATGATATCATGATTTGATTTGAACATGATCTTGTATCGTTTTTGGATTCAAACTTGATGCATGGTCGTAAATCGTCTTACTATGTTAATGACTCATTTTATGATATATTGCTTAGTTAGCGTGACTATTTATGGATGATTGATTGTGATGTATATGATATTATCGTATTAGGTGGATATGAGGTTTTTTGTGAGTGTGCAAGTGACAACTATTTGGTCATGGGAAAACATGGGATTCGGGGAACATATTCCAATTAGCACAAAAGGTCGTAAGCGCCAAACCTTGCCTCTCTTATCGATTGTAACACATTTTCATTGTGTGTGTACATTGTTCGTGTATTGGATTTTTTTGGCTATGTGATTGTTGGTCTATTTTTTATCATTATGATGTATGCTCAAGTTGTATAGTTCTATGTTTAAATTTCTAACCTTCCTTGGTTTAATGTTACCTAGTGTTTCATATTATCCTTTTCTAGATTTTGACATCTATTATGACTCAGGATGTTGTGCATGGTTTAGGAGGGATTAGAACACCTAATAATGGATTACGTGAGCCTGATTTCCCCTCCTAAATGCCACATTTTCCCAAAACTCATATTTGGGGAAAATGTGCCATTTAGGAAGGGTAAATGGCAAGAAAATGACCTAATTTGCTTTGAAAAGAGGCCCTAGCCCCCATCCCTATGGGGGTGGACTCTTTTCAATGTAAATAAATCCCATTGACTCATATTGTCTCTTCCCACACACTTCAAATTTATGAAACTTCGATCCTTGGGAATGTTTTGAGAATTTGAAAATCCTCATGAGTGTTTGAAGTTTTTTTTTTGGACTTCTTTTAATTTTGATGCAATTTTGAAGTATGTTTATTGGATGAAGTTTTGGTGGAGGGTGACACTTTTCACCCTCCCATTGGTTGGCTTAGGTGGCATTCTTCTCTTTATAATTCCTCATGTCCATGGTTAGGGTGTTATTTTTTATTGGAAAATTTTCGGAGAGATTGGTGTTGAAAATCGTGGAAAAGCCTTTGAAGTTCTTGGTGAGAAATTGGATTTGAATTATGCTTGAGTTTGCAAGGTAGGATCTTGCACACCTTCTTGTTCTTATTTGAATTGTGGTATAAAATTGTGTATATGAATTGAATTTACAATTAAAATAACTTGACTGTTTTTGTTTGTTTTTCTTTTTGGTTACTCCATCCACCCTTGAGGGGTGTGGATTTTGGAGATGTATGGGAAGAGGCAGGAATTCCTCCTCGCCATTTTCTATGCATATTTTAACAATCTTGAAAGCATATTTCATTTTGGTTACCCTCCTACATTTGGCTTGTAGGTTAAGATTGATTTCCATTTGGTTTGGAAATTCATCCCTACCCTCAATGAAGGAAACTTGGAGTTTGAAAAGCCTTCTTGGGGGAGGAAATGGAGGGATAAGTGAAGTATTTTTGAGTGATAAGGGGTGTTGTTTTACATAGAGAAATAAGGTGAAAACATGTTGTATAAATGGGGTAAAATGGTTACTTAAACTTGGGATTTCATGTCCCCTCTTCCCTTATATGAAGCATGGTGCTTCTTGTTTGTTTTTCCTTGGTCATATTTGTTTGTTGTTGTTTGAAACCAAGTATGGAATGTGATAAATTCCCTATGCAACTATTTTTTGTTTGGAATGTGTTGCCTCTTTCCCATGGGTTTGGGGTTTGCTAGCATGCTACCTTAGATCCCTTGGTGGCATGTGATGATTTAAAATGGTTAGGTGGTCAAACAGGCTCACTTTTGTGATTTTAGGAATATTTTACTCATGTTATTTGGAGCCGGATGGAGTTGTTTAAAGTTGCAAGTTGCAAATTTGTTCTTGTTAAAAGAGTTCATATTTTGGAAAAAAATTGTCATGTTGTCTGTACTTCAAGTGGAGGGCTTATAAACCTGCATTATTAATTAACGTTCCTTCTTGTAATTATAAGTTTAAATATGTTAAATTCCTTCCAAAGTATGATCTGTTTCAAAATTTAAATGTTGTTGGAAATTTCTATGAAAGGACTTCTTACTGTTGAAAAATATAACTAGTTATTGCTATTAATTTTGGAAGCTTGCTCCATGTTTCATGGATTAGAAATGTTGATTTAAATCTTTGTTTTCCTCTTAAAGAATATTTTTGGAAATGAAAGATTTCAATTTTTTTAAGTGAAGGAAAAATTTTAAGGTCATGAAATACAAAATCTAAACAGGAAACTATTTTTCTTTCTCCTTTGTGAAATCATAAAACTCTTTACTTTATCTCTTCCCTAATAGAATTATGAATTAATGGATTTACTTGTTAAAGCTCCATATTATCTATTGTTTTCTTTGTTCACTTGAGAAAAGAAATTGTAGTAATATAAGTTTGCATTTGTGTTGTTTGTTGAGTGAAAAACAATGTTGTTTTAATTGCATAAGCTATAGTATTTTCATCTTCCAACTTGATAGCAGAAGTTTGCTTAATTTATTCATTATTTTCTAAGTTTGAAACTTGAAGCTTCCATGTTCTCTCATAACGAAAACAATTGATTATATATACCTGTTGTATGAAATAAAACATCCATTTTATTGAAAAGCTCCTACTGGATGTGTGTGTGTGTGTGTGTGTGTGTTGTAATGCCCCGCCTCAAGACATGGAAAAACACACCAAATGGTAGTTAAAAATTTGGGTAATCTTTTTTTTAAGTATAAACAATTACTATCCTTACCTGATTCCCGTTATTAATTACTCTATACTATTTTGATTTACCTAATTAATTAATCACTAGCCCAATTCCAACTTTATTTATTTAATTCTTATCATAGTTACCCCACTAGTCATTTGCTAAGGTTATATTAAAATGTCTACACACCCCTTTCAATTTACTTGACCCCCACAAACCCTTCTTTTATTTTATTTCCTAATCCCACAAAATCTCGTGACTTTAAAAGTGTAGGGATAAATGTGAACCATATGATCAATCTAATCTTGGCCTTTGATTTAAAACTTTCCCTAAAGCTGCCATAATCCATCCTTATATTTTCTTTCCCTTTCCTTTCTCTTCCATTTGGTTTCTTTTTATTTCTTGCTTGTGCAAGTTGATGAGGAGCTATGGAAGATATGGATTCATGGAGTTTTAATGGATAATACCATTATTATTATTATTATTGTATGTTTCTTTTGTCAAAGATCTCCTCTGGCTGGGTATGTAGATTACCCATTTTTTTTGTAATATGAAGGCAAACTGCCTGTGTGTGTGTTTTATATATTAAAAATGAAGTGTGAAAACCGAATTGAAGGACTCAAATGAGAAATAGCAGAGTTTTATTTATGGCAGCAGACTGTGTGAAAACCGTAGTTTTTTTTTGGAATGTTTGGCGGCGGTTTGGAGAGGGTTTAACGGGGATGAGGGGGTTGGGAGATTAGCAGGAGTTGGGTGAATCCACGGTTGTGGGGTCTGTGGAGGGGTGCAGCAATGGGGTTGGGAGTTGGGAGTTTGGGGATTAAGTGGGTGTGTGGGGTGTTGGGAGTGGGGGAAGGGACAATGGTGGGTATAGCGCAGGGGTTTGGGGAGGGGCTCGACCCCTCCCAAACTTTCTTCTTTTTTTGTTTATTAGAACCTAAACAATACTCACCGATTTTTATTTATTATTATTATTATTATTTAATTTAAAATTTCCAAATTTAATTTTATGTGTGTGTGTGTGTGTATTATTCATTATATCTTAATATATTTGTATTATATAATATATTAAGATAAGTGCAAGTTGAAAAACTAATAGGATTTTATTTGAAAATATAACTAGTTTGTTTGTTTATATATCCACATATTAAAATGGACAATTTTTAAAAAAACGACATCCAATATTAAAAATAGATTTTATTCACCAAATTTTTTAACTAAATAAGTTTTAAAAGGATTCTTAGAACTAAATATTTTCCATTGAGAAGTAATCATCAACTATCTTCAACTTGCATGGAATATGAACAAATTTAAATCTAATTTCCTAATATAATCATTTTGTTAAGTTTTCACATGGAAGGGAAGTAAAAACTTATTTCATTTCATTCTATGATGCTACAAAAATTTACAAGAAGGAGATATATTGCATGAAAGGTATTAATCCATTCAATATTAAACCTCAAGCACCATGTTACGACTAGATTTATTTTCTAATGTACTAGCAAAATAAATATTTCAGATTGCTAACAAGAAGGAGATTCCACTAAAATATCACATTTTCTCCTTAATCATTTACCATATTAGCAATAAATATAAGAGTAGTATTACTTTTTTTTGACAACTTCATATATAGCAATCAATTTCTTTGTTTTCAAAGGAAGGTTTAAACCTAAAAAGAAATAAGATCTTTAACAAGGAAAGAACTCTTTTATCAAAATACTTGCGTTACTTCCCAAGTTGCAAGGTTTTTACAATTTTCTTCATGCAAGATTAGTTTACATTACAATGAAGCTTAAGCTATCCAATACAACATATTTCCAAAGTACTTAAGATGCATGAGGAAACTACATTACAAGACTTCTTTCCAAGATTGAAGGAAGGTTACACATATTAATGTGACACTAATTTACAAGGTAATCCCAATCACAAAATGATAATTTTTTTAAGAACATAAAACCGCCAACAAAGCTGTATTCACATGATTACAATGAGACTAGTGTTCACAAAAATTGAAGAAAACAATGAGAAGCCATGATGTCAAGAAACTCCAACCATCTTTCAAACTTGAGCTCTAACTTTTGTGCTCTTCAAAGGATCCAACACAAAAATAACAAGGCTTGTTTTACCACCCAACCTATAGGCATCATTACATGTCTTTCCAAAGGTTGGAAGACATGCTAGCCTCCCCCAAACCCATGGGAGAGATATATAGCTTCCACAAATGTGCACAAGATTTAGGGAGACAAACAACAAACACATTCACATACAAGACAAAACCATACATTAAAGAAACACACCATTTACCAACTAAAAGAAAAGAGGAGAAAACCATATTCATCCTCAACAAAGGGGAAGAGTAGATGAGACATCCAAAATGCCAAAGAGTGTGGTCCAACCATAGGATTAACACTTACAAGCTTCTTCACAAAACCTCCTTATCCCTCTAAGACAACAATCCCTCTCTATTGCTCCACCCATTCGCCTAAAATCCTCCTTGGGAGGATTTTCAAACCCATTGGGTTTCCTCTCCAAGGATGGGGAAGGGGGTTCAAACCATATGACCACCTTCCCCACCTCAAACCATATGAGGGGAATAAAAAGAACCAACATGGCTTGCCCATCAAGCCATGAGGTTTAAGAGGGAAAATCCCTCCCTCTTTCCCAATAAAACTCTAAAATTCATCAAACCATATGATGGATGGAGAAAATAATAAATAACCCAACAAGTAATCATTTAACACATACAACAAGACAATGTTTCAACCATGAGCAAAACTAAATATAAAATTTCTAATAACATAGCATACAATCAAGGATCCTACCTCCACAAGCTCTCAAAAACTCTAAGCTTTTCCCAATCCCTTGTCCAAGAAAAGCTCCAACTTCCAAAAGTCTCCAAGCACCAAACAAAAGCCAAAACAAATCCTCTTTCTCCCCCATGAGGGATTATTTGAAGAAAAACAAATAAATTTCCTCACAAATGAGGGGGTGAGATGTGTCACCCCTATCTTCCCTCCAAGTCAAAGATTCCCAAAAAAATGGAGAAAGGATAAACACACTTTTAAACACCCTCCTCCCAAATTACCCAAAAAGAAAATGAGACAAGTTTGTGCAACTTTTTACAACACACATATTCCAATCCATCTTACATGGATGGTGAAAAAAGAGAGGCTAAATGGGAGGGAAAATCCCTCCATGCTTTGAAATTAAGCCCCCTATCTAATAGGTAGGGTCCAAGGGCTTATTTTCATGCTAAGTGAACTCCCAAAACTAAAAGGAGTCATTTAAAATGCCATAAATAGCCCAATTTCGGGTTTGGCACATTTGGGCACATGTGCAAAGGATGTGGGGCCCACCCAAGGGTACTCATGGACCCTAATCCTCTTAATTAACAAACACTTACAAAAATACATACTTAATGCAAGTGGGGACCATTAAGCTCCCCCAACCTAGTTTACTTAACAAAATTTAACAACCTAAACATAATTAATTTTACATGAAATACAACATTACGAATGAGGGTCACTCGTGGTGCCCAAGTAATACAAGCAAACAATAAGGCCTCATACAGTTAACATTGTTAGGACTTAGCCCCAAGGGCCGCTTGTGCACAATTTGCATAGCCGCCCTGAAACCTACGTTCTCCTATGCCCTGTAACCTGCACACTCAATGCACACATTAAACGCATCTACCCAATATAAGTGTAAATCAGCTACACAGTAAACGATCACATCTAAACATGAAATATATGATATCACAACATCAATATGGAGTCGTAATTGAGAAAACATGCACAATTTCACACCAATTTACCATGTGTTAAACATGGCATTTCATATAAATGACATGTATCCATGTTATCATGTGTTCTCATCAATAATCGAATAACTATATCATCAAGACGTGTGACTAAACTATGTATCCATCATATATCAATTAGGCCCAAATAACCTAACAATATGTTAATATCCACAGCATCAAATGAAATGTGCCAACATACAAATCCAAGCTAAATTGGCGCTACGTGCTCAAATCACCATACATGTCCATGAAGATCAAATAACATAATGTCCAAAATATGTCAAAATCTCTATCAAATCATAATTATGGATTAAGAAGTCAGTAGATAACTAAGGTTAGAAAATGTGGGAACTGCATATGTATGCATCAATGTATTACAAAGTAGTAATTTGGTTCCTGAAAATTAATGGGTATATGTTTGTATGTGCATCTTAAAATAAATAAATATATGTGTTTATATATATATATATATATATATATATATATATATATATTCTTTTATTTTCCTTATGCCAAAAACCAACTTGAGAATTTGAAATCAAAATGAAAAAAAAATTGATTGAGAAAACTTTAAACAAAACTCTTTTGGTCAAACCCTTTAAAGAAGGGCTTTAAAAAAATTTAAAATGTGTGTGGAGGGGGAGGGTGGGTGTCTTTCCCACTCATCCCCCACTCTCCCCTTGGCAACAACTTAGGGTTGTGGTGCATACCACACCATGTGGTTGTGGCATGGACCATAACCCTTGTCTCCCTCACCTCCATTCATGCCATGACCCAGTTGTGGCTTCCCCACGAATGCCCCTCTCTCACTATAGAATCGTCCCTTGACCGCTTTCTCCACTTTGGTACAGGCCATTGTTATGTTTGTGGAGCCTATTTTCATGTTAGAGTGTGGTAAACCTTCTGTGTGTTACACCTAGCTAAGAACTCTGCTTTCCACTCCAGGACGAAGCATATACAGTTGAGATATCACTTCATCAGGACAACTTTGGAGGAAGATAAGTTGAAGTTGGAGAAGATTCATACCCAGACATGATGACCAAGGCAGTCACAAGGGATAAACTAAAGCTATGTTCAGCTTTGGTTGGCCTTCGCGGATGACAATGAAGGGTTGAGAAGCTTGCTCAGTGGAAATCAGTCTCCAAGTGGGAGATTGTTATGTTTGTGGAGCCTATTTTCATGTTAGAGTGTGGTACACCTTCTATGTGTTACACTCGAGTATTTTCATGGGTAGTTTATTAACCCATGGGTAATGGGTAACCGTTATGGGCTGTTTTTGGGCCCATGGTTTTTCGGTACCCATTGTTTTGACACCCACGGTTTTTTTCCCATGGTCTTGATACCCACAGTTTTGTATCAAACTGCTTAAGAAATTGTCTATTTATATGGTCTTATGCATATGATACATAGACAAGAAAATGTATTGCCGATGTGTTTTGAATTCGGGTGTGAATTCTGTAGAGTTTGTTGAGCATAGCTCCAAATGGATCTGGGTATTGTATTGAGAGAGTGGAGGCTTGTAATAAAATCAGAGCAAGTGATTCTTGGTGGACATAGCCCAAATTGGGTGAACCACGTTAAATCTTGTCTCTTTGTGTTGTGTTATTTATTTTGCACTTTTATTTGAGATATGTAATATTTTCTGCATATTAGTTTCTACTATTGCGATTCTGTAAGGAATTATTCTGCATATTTTATCTCTTATTTCGTAACAACCATCCCATGGCCTACAAGCTACTCTAAATAAACACATGACATAAGGCCATTCCTTGCACAATCGCCCATTTGGGGATTTTTCTAATGTGGCCCGCATTATTAAATTTACACGCACACACACACACACACACACAATATAGTATTTATATGTGCTCATAAGAAGAGAACCTGGTTAAAACAAACAAAATAACAATAACCATTGAACCTACAAATCCATTTGGATCAGTTTTAGAAGAAAAGAAAACTATGATTTTGAAGCCCTATATGAAAAATACAATTGTGTGTAAACCATAACAAGAGCCAAATCTGTAAACAAATAATAAATGAAGTGGAAACCCCTCTTTGAATCCCTTGCTTTCGCTCATCCATCACCATTCTCCTCCTTGCAAAACAAAAAAAAATATTAGACACCCGAATAAAAGAGAAAAGAAAAGTGAAACAACATATATTATGTTTAAAACTATATCCTCATATCATGATTTTAGGGTTTAGCTTATCCTACGGTGGAGGATAGCTTAGCTCAAGGGGCCTAAAATAATTCATTTTTGACTTAAATTAATAAGGTTGCACTTTTAAATGGATGATTTATTAAGTAATTTAGTTTTGGGAAATGACTTAAGTAATGGTTGAACATTATTTGTGAGGGTAATAATTAATTAACCATGATTGTAATAATATTCTTGGTCTTCTGCAAACATTCTTACTCCATTTTTGAAAACATTATTAATATGGATGGAATTCATTTAACCTTGCTTTAGTTCGAGTGTGATGATCATTATCGCTAGTGGATATCTTAACCTTGTCATCGTTACGATTAAATTATCACCAACATTTTATAAAAATATTAATCGTAATTTTATTCTAACTCGCGTAAGTGGCGTTATGTTGACCCTTCATCCCATAAAGCTGAAAATTACGACGCGGTCACAATGACATGATATCTACTAATGTCTCACTTAGTTATTTGTGATTGCAGTTTGGTGTTGCTTCGTAGTATATTGTGACTTAGTCATGTTAATATTATAATGGGTTAATTATTCCCTCCCTTGTAATTAATACACCTCGAAAAATTATTATTACCATTATTATTACTTTTAATATATGCATATGGTTTCCTATTTACCTTCTGATCAATTTTGGAACTCTTGTTGACTGAGGTGCGACATCTAGTATCAGAGCACAGTTTCTGACACCAGGTGCTTTGGGTTTTATTATTACCTTTTGGTATCTTAAGTTATTTAAAACCACCTTGTTTAAATCGTTTTCGCAAAATTCTAATGTATCGTTTTTTCCTTGTGCAGGATGACGGGACGCAGTACCAGATGAGGTGCAGCGGTGACTCGGAGTGATGAACAGTCACCTCTAGATATTCTTCGGGTTGATTTTTGGGCCATAGATCCTAGATATACTTCATCAAATAATGGAATTCCTCAAGGATCGACTTCCCGCACAGCTTGAGCAAGTTACAAAGCTAGTCAACATGAAAGTGAGACACACCCACATGAGGGTTCACATTCTACCACTCACATACATATTTCTTCACAATGACAGAGGTCGCAGAACCATTCAGTTCATATTTCAACATCGTGAGAGAGGTCTTGTAGCCCCTTAATTTATATTCAAATATTGGTTAAGATACACCCTCATTGGTAGGTAGCTGGTAGTGTCACCCACAACCTTATTTGACTTTATCCACCCACGTATGGAGGCATTATAGATGGTTTTGGGGTCGAGTCATGGCTCCTAAGTTTGGATAGTTTTTTTTTTCTTACATCCTAATGAGAGAAATGTCAAAGCTCTCATTGTCATACACCTCCTCCATGATGCAACATGTGTCTAGTCAGGAAATGAGGAGCGAAAGCTCCATTTAACTCAAGAGACTATCACTTGTGAGTTATTTGAGGAGTGTTTTTGGGATCAATATATGCCAAAGCATTTTATTTAGAAGAGGATCGATGATTTTCATGATCTTCAACAACATTCCATCATAGTAGCTAGTATGAGTGTAGATGTTTGGATCTTCTATAGTATGTAGACTATCTCTAGGATGAAAAGTTACATGGTGAACGGGTTCATAAGGGGCCTGAATGTAGACTTGGTTAGAGAATTTAGGATTTTTTTTCCCCTAACCTTGGAGAGGAAGTGGATAATGCGTACCTAGTAGAGGAGAATAAGAGCAGGGCATAGGAGACTTGAGATCGGGACCGGGGTAAGATGCAGGAGTGAGTTCATTAATTTCAGGATCACGGATCACGAGGCTTCACCCCATCCCTGAGACGAGGGTTTAGACCATTTAAGTCAGTTTCATGACCCCCTCTACATTCACAACACCCCTCTTAGTAGTAGAGGACTAGGCCAGGAGATGATGATTAGAGAGGTAAGGGTTGTAGTGGCCACATTCTGGGTAGAGACATGAGGTTAGGTAGTCAGCATCCTAATCCAGCTCGTTCTTAATTGTCCACCAGAGTGGGATCCATATGATTAGTACATCGAAGCATAGGAGGGACTCATTCACATAGGGATGGACCAGGTTGTTTCATTTGTGGGGCATATGATCATTTTGCACGTTTTTATCCACATAGACCCTCTTTCAAGGAGAGGCAAAAGGCACCTATTTCCAAGCAGACAATTGATGACGTAGGGCACACTCATCACATCTATGCCACAATGGAGAACCATTAGGATGAGCACCAGGCCACAGTCATTGAGATAACAAGTATGATTAGGGTTATACACATTATTTTATTATTTAATTCAGGATCTTTTGAATCCTTTATATTGCCTTCTTTAGTAGATAGGTGTGGTTTGGTGGCTTCTAGGAAGAAAAATAGATGGTAGGTAAAGTTGGCCATTGGGTCAAGCTCGTTGTAGACACATATGTGGAGAGTTGTATCCTTGACCATGGAGTGTTTTCCACCACCTTAGACCTTTGTGTTTTTCCATTAGGATCTTAAGAGGTTGTTCTTGGTATGGATTGGCTTAGTTCCCATCAGGCCAAAATTGACTGTAGAAATAAGTTTAGAGAGTGTTTGGATGACATATGCAGTTCTACAGTTATTTTTAGGGTTCAAAGACCCATATCCTTACATATGAATTCCTCTATGCATCTCAAGTGAAGCATGCACAAGGGGTGTCTGATGTTTTCTATCACGTTTAGTGGTAGGTCTAATGAGATTCCAATAAGTTCATGTCCAGATGAGCACCCCATCTTGCGAGATTTTATAGATGTTTTTCCTAGTGAGATCTTGGGTATGCCACCACATCATGAGGTCAAATTTTTCATTATTCTTGTTTCAGGTTCTACACCTATATCCCATGCTTCATACTGGATGACTACCCCTGAGCTCCATGAGTTCATGATTTAATTTGAGGAGATCTTAGAGAAGGGCCTCGTCTAACCTAGTGTGTCTCCTTGGGGTGCACCGGTGATTTTTTATAAAGAATAAGGACAGATCCCTTCGTTTTTGTGTTGACTTGAGACAGTTGAACAAGGTAATGGTGAAGAACTATTATCCTCTTCCCCGTATTGATGATTTATTTAATCACATGAGGGGAGCTAGAGTGTTCTCCAAGTTAGATCTGAAGTCTGGTTACCATTAGTTGGAAATTGCAAAGGCATATATTCATAAGATAGCTTTTCGGACTCGGTATGGGAATTACGAGTTCATAGTGGTTCCATTTGGTCTAAAAAATGCACCTGTAATGTTTATGAGCCTCGGGAATGGTGTTTTTAGGACTTTCTTAGATAGATTATTCATTTTATTTCTGGACAAAATATTGATTTATTCTCGCTCGGTTGAGGAGCACCAGGAACACTTGAGACATGTATTACAGGTTCTGAGGGAGCACCAACTATTTGGGGATTTGGAGAATTATTCCTTATTTCAAATTGAGATTCATTATTTAGGGCACATTATCACAGGAAAGGGAATCTTAGTCGATTCCTTGAAGATTTGTGCCATCATTGATTGTCGAGCTCCCATCACAATGACTCGGGTTAGGAGTTTTATGGAGTTATTTGGTTACTACTACCAATTTGTTTAGGATTTTTATAGGATTTACAATCTTATCACTTCCCTTCAACGTAAAGGGAAGAAGTTTTGTTGGTCATATAATTCTGAGTAGGAATTTTGACTACTCAAGGATTGGTTGATGGCTGCACCCATCCTTGCAATTCAGATCCTTTAGCCAAATTTTTGGTCTGCACATATGCATCTATAGAGGGACTTGAAGTGGTGTTCATGTAGGAGCATCATGTCATTACCTTTGAGTCTTGCAAGCTCAAGGACTACAAATTTAATTATGCCACTCATGATCTTGAGCTTGCAAAAGTAGTGCATGCATTGGTTTGTTGGAGACACTTTATATTGAGCGTGTCATTTATTTTGAGGATGGACCGTTTGAGCCTTCAACATATCTGTGCTTAGCCCAACCTCAACACCTGACAATAGCGTTGGATGGAGTTCCTCTATGAGTATGACATGGACATAGAACATAAAGGGCAAGGAGAATGTCATGGCAGATGCCTTGAGTATATGCCAACATGATATTTCTACCTTGAATTTGTGATCAAATATCAGAGGTAGGATACCTCAGTAGCTTCCAAGAGACAAATTCTACGAGGGTACCAGGTAGGTGGTAAAGTCTCAGGGACCTTTAGAAGGAAACTATAGAGGTTGCACATTGGAGTCAGATGGTCTACTTTGGTTTCAAAGACACATCTATATTCCTAGAGTGGTTGGTTTACTTAGTTTTTCTATTTTAGTGGCACATTGAGCCTTGTATACACCTCATCCTTGGGTGAAGAAGATGCATGCAAACTTAAGACAACTATACTTTTGATGTAGGTTGTACCGAGATATTGTAGATTTTTTATCCCTTTGTCTTGAGTGTCAGAGGGTGAAGGAAAAACATTCTCACCCTGCAGGCCTTCTTTACCCACATGATATTCTTGAGTAGAAGTGGGACATAGTTTCCATGGATGTTATTTTTGGTCTTCCAACTTCATTTTTTCATCATGACACCATGATGGTGACGATGGATAAGCTGACCAAAGTTACCCGCTTCTCTTCAATGAAGGTCTCATATAATACAGTTGTCATTGCACATGTTTTTTATGGATGTAGTGAGGCTACATGGTATTCCTAGGACGATCATTTGTGATCGTGGATATGCTTATACTTATGAGTTTTGGAATTCATTTCAGTCAGCTTTGGGAACTCGTATTAATTTTAGTTCAGTATACCACCCTCAGACATATGGGCAGACCGAGAGGGTGAACCAAGTACTTGAGGACATGCTGTGAATGTATGTGATGGATCAATAGATGAAGTGGGAGCATTATTTGTATCTGGTTGAGTTTGTTTATAATAACAGTTTTCACAGTTCCATCAACACGGTGCCTTATTAGCCCTTATATGGGACACCTTGCAGGACACCGTTGAGTTGGGACAAATTGGATGATAGGATTATTCTTGGCCCCACTTATCTTCAGCATATGGAGCAACAGGTTGTTCTCTTTAGGAAACATTTGGAGCAATCTCGTGCATGCTAAAAGGTGTATGTTGATATGAAGAGGGTAAAGTGTCACTTCCTTGTGGGTGACAAGGTATTTCTTAGGGTGCATCCACATAAGATTTCAATATGTTATATAAAGGGATCTAAGCTATCCCCTCGATTTGTTGGGACTTTCAAGATTTTTGGAAACTATTAGTTCAATTTCCTATCGCTTAGCTCTATCACCACACCTATCTTGTGCAAACAACGTGTTTAATGTCTCAGTATTACGGAAGTATATTCCTGACATAGCTTATGTTTTGGATTGTTCATCTTTGCAAATGGACACCAAAAGATAATGAACTTTGGAGCCCGTGCATATTCTAGAGCATAGGATGTTGACCCTTCAGGGGCGAGACCTGGACCAGGTTAGAGTCCAATGGGACAGGTAGGATGAGACTATAACTATTTGGGAGGATGTGAGACCATTACGGGATCGATATCCTTACCTCTTTCAGTGACTTCATGGAGGAATTTGATTCCTAGGGGAGGGGGATGTAGTGCCCACCTACTTATGTATTCTCATTTTGAGCTTTATTGACTTATTTTATTTGGACTATCTATATGGATAGGGACATTACTGTTATTTTTTATTATTTTGATGTGACATTGCTTCATGATATCGTTATTTACTAGCACTAGGATGCTAACTCTTGTTGATAGGTTGTCTATGGGGCACACGGTGCCACATTTCATTGATCAAATATTGTGTTGAGATGATAACATTATTTGATTTAAGCATGATCTTGTATTGCTTTTGAATTCAAACTTGATGTATGGGCGTAAATTGTCTTACTATGTTGATGATTCATTTTATGATATATTGGTTAGTTAGCATGACTATTTATGATGATTTATTGTGATGCATATGATATTATGGGTAACTGCATGGAAAATGGGGGGGCCAAAGGGGGGGTCTTAAGTGGACACTTTTTTTAGAAAAATAAAAAATCTTCATCTTCTACAAGTTATTTGAAATAGTTACACTCAAAATTGAAAGATATTTTAAGAACATGAATTGTAGCATTTTGAGTCTAGTTTCTAAGCTACTATTTTTTTTAATGCTTAAGTGTAAGTGGGTTGAATATCTAAAATACCAATAGGTGCACTTATTTTTTGTTAAATATGCATAGTAGAACAATCGGTCGTGCCCCCCCCCATTTTTTTAGCACTATTTAGTATTTTTGAAAATCCTTTAGTAGAAAGATAGATAAAAGCATCTAGTTTATGATAGAATTTTTTTTTAGTTTTTTTTAGTGAGTATTTATTTTTGTATGATTTTTTTAAGTAAAAAGAATTTAAATTTTAAAAAAATAAGGGATAGCCGACCATGTCACCCCTAACTACCTCAAAAAAATATCGAAACTTAGATTCTTTTAATATGTGTATAGTTAGTCCTAGTTTGTGAATATATATTTTTTTATTCAATTTGGATGAGTAAATCAAAAGATACACGATGAAGGATAGACGTGTATAAATTTAAAAAAATAGCTATAAAAAAAAACATAGTTAGAAAATAATAAGTATGAAAAACCTTGTGCTAGTTAGAAAATAATAAGTATGAAAACCTTGTTCTAGTTAGAAAAAATTGAAAAACTCATATATTTTAGAAAGGAGAAAGTTTATTTGACCTTGTAGTCAAATTTTTAATAAATGTTGTTGATCTTTTTGTGGTAATTTATTATTGAGGAAGACGCATTTTAGCATTTTCTTGTATTTTAGCATGTCCATTTCTCAGGTTTGGGGATCCAATGCAAGAGATTTTCCTTAGAAAATGGAATAAGGAGATGCATACACATTTCACTTTCTATATATCCCCTACCCTCCAACATATTTTTTTATCTCTTTCACGGGGGTTCATGTCCCCACTCTATCTTTTATGCACATTTATGTATATTCCTGCACGAATTTTTTAATAGTTCAAGTTGTCCCCTACCCCATTATCTATATTTAACTAATCATGGGAGATAAAAGTTTACGTAAGGAAATGAAGAATGTCAAGAACAAGACACCAAAGTAACTAGAAGAGATTATAATAAAGAAAGTGAATCGGATGCAAAAAACTTCATGGAGGGCAAGGTACATCTACTATGTCAAATGTACCTCATGTTGTAGACAATGATGATGAAATACCTAATGAAAATGAGGAGAAAAATTATTTTTAAATGAGTATTGATAATGAATTGAATGCTAATGTTTTTTATAGATAAATAATTTGGCTATGAATGATAATATTGAACCTTTACATGAGATTCCAAATGTTAATCTTGAAATTTGTATGGAAACATTGAATGAATAAAAAAAACCCTGTTAATGAATATTTATGTCTAAGAACAACTCCTTCCATTTTGCATAGAAAACCCATTCACTTAATTGAAATTGATGAAAAAATTATAAAACCAATGCCTAATAAAATGTCTAAAATAAATGTGAGAAGAAAATCTATACGAATTTGGGATAATTACTTTGAGAAAGTAAATGATACACATAGATGTCAATAGTTTGTTACGTTGATGAAATTAATTAAGATGGGACCTACAATGAAGACCATGGTGCTAAGAAAAAATTATATTGATGATCAAAATGTGGCAATTGTTGAAAATAAACATAAAACATACCATATTGTAGGTGTCAACAAACACACCAAAGATAGTAATGTTACACAACGTGCACTTACTAATTGTATAGTTAGTGATAAAACGGTGAATAAATGCATGATTAGAAAAAAAAAAATACAAGGTTACATAGGTACAACCGAAATCATAACAACTTCCAAAATACATCCGGGAAGCAATAACCAACTAAGTACAAACAAATATAGTTGCAACAATAATGCAACAAATAAACAATACAAAAGGTTATAAATAAATATAACCAAATAACAATAATTAAATAATTAACTATGCAATGCATAATTAATAATAATATATTTATCCTAACATTCCCCCCCTTAATTTTGCATTGTCTCAAGGGATGAGGAGAGGAACTCTCTGAACAACTCAAACTTGTCATGTGCAAGTGACTTTGTGAAGATATCTTCTCGTTGTTCAGTTGTTGGAAAAAACTGAAGCTGTATATTGTGCTTCAAGACATGCTCGCATATGAAATGCACTTGTACCTCAATGTGTTTTGTTCTTTCATGAAAAACTGGATTGCAAACAAGTTTGAGAACACCTTCATTGTCAACATACATGGTGGTTGGTTTGTCCTGTGGTATTCCAAGTCCTTCGAGTATGTGATGTAGCCAAATTGCTTCATAGATAGCTTCTCCTGCAGAACGATACTCGGCTTCTGTGGAAGAACGAGAAACAAAGTGTTGTTTCTTGCTTCCCCATGATATTGGTCTAGATCCCATAAAGAACACAAACCCTGAAGTGGATTTTTTGTCATCAATATTGCCTGCATGATCTGAATCTGAATATCCTGACAAGAAGAAGTTGTCATTCTTCTTGTATTCTAGACCAAGATCCACTGATCCTTTGAGATATCTCAAGATGCACCTTGCTGCTTTCCAATGACAAACTTTGGGTTCCTGCATGAACCTGGATAGATAGCTCACTGCAAAGTTGATATCTGGTCTAGTGTAGGTCAGGTAAATGAGACTCCCAATCAACTGCTGATAGAGAGTGGCATTTACCTCAGGAGATGGATCTGAATGAGATAACTGCAATTTTTTCTCCATAGGTGTAGCAATCAGTGTGCAATCCATCATCCTGAATTTCTCAAGTGTTGTCTTGGTATATTTCATCTGAGAAACAAAGATGTGATTCTCTTTCTGCCATACTTCCAATCCAAGACAATAGTGCATTAGCTTGAGATCTGTCATGTCGAATGATCGATTAAGATCTTTCTTTGTTGCATCGATCATCCTCACTGAACTGCCAGTGATGACTAGATCGTCGACATAGACAACGAAAATCACAATCTCCCCCCTTACTTTTTGAGGTAAAGATTGGGATCATATGGATTTCTAACAAATCCATGTTGTACAAGATGCTCATCAATTTTGATGTACCATGCCTGGGGTGCCTGTTTGAGGCCATACAAATATTTCCTGAGTCTGCATACCTTTGCTTCTTGACCAGGTACTACATATCCCTCAGGTTGAGTCATGTAGACTTCTTCTTGTAAATCTCCATTTAGGAAGAAACTTTTTACGTCCATCTGATGGATTTTCCAACCAAACTGTGCAGCTAGAGCAAAGATCATCCTGATCATTTTGATCTTAGCTGTGGGAGAAAATGTCTCCTCGTAGTCAATGCCTTCTTTTTGTGCATACCCCTTTACTACTAGTCTTGCTTTATACTTGTCCACTGTCCCATCTACTTTGTACTTCATTTTGAATATCCATCTGCATCCAATGGGTTTCTTCCCTGGTGGAAGATCGACAAGCTGCCAAGTGTTATTTTTCATTACTGACTGATATTCAGAGTCCATGACATCTTTCCAAGATTTTGACTGTAGGGCTTCCTGGACTGTAGAGGGCTCATCAGACTCAATAAATCTACTCATCAAAGAAAATTTCACTTCTTCTCTTGCTTTACTGCGAGTCTGTGGTCCAGGGGTGGATGTATCTGGTGGAGCATCCATTCTTGCATCTCGTAATGTGCTAGTACACCACTTGGGCATACGCTGAACTGTTCCCATGGGTTGTGGTTCTATCAGATCAACACCATCATCCCCATCATCACTTTCATCATCTGTGGGAACATCAACTTCAGTTTTTACAACTGGTGAAGAATCTACATCAGGTGAGTCTGGAGGAGGAGACTCTGCTTCCTTCTTCTCAAAGAACTCAACATCTCTACTGGTGTAGACTCTCCTGGTCTTTGGATCCATCAATCTGTACCCAAGAGTTTCTTCATTATACCCAATGAAGATGAGTTTATGTGACTTCATGTCCAATTTCTTTATGTTCTGCTTGGGTATGTGCATACTTTCTTTACACCCGAATACTCTAAGGTGTGCAACAGATGGTTTCTGCTTTGACCATGCTTCATGTGGTGTTACTCCATCAAGAGAAACTGTGGGCACTCTGTTCAACAAATACACTGTTGTCTTTGCTTCTTCTACCCAGAATGTCTTTGCAAGTCCAGAATCATCGATCATGCATCACACCATTTCCATGATAGTATGATTTCTTCTCTCAACAACACCATTCTGTTGTGGTGTGTGTGGAGGCATTTGTTGACGAATCCCATGAGCTTGTAGGTAGTCTTTGAACTCATCACTGGTGAATTCCCCCCCTCAATCTGAGTGGAGAGTTCTGATGTGATGACCAGTTTCATTCTCAACAACTACTTTGAACTTTTTGAAGGTTTCAAAAGCTTCACTTTTCTTGTGAAGACAAAAAATCCACATTTTTCTTGAATAGTCATCAACACAAAGCATGAAGTACTGAAATCCAGAATGACTTGGTTGCATTGGACCGCAAAGATCAGTATGAACCAGATCAAGCTTACCATGAGCTCGATATGTACTCTTCTGGAATGAAGCTCTGTGTTGTTTTCCTGCTAGGCAGTGAGGACACTTGTTTGTATCCTTCTGAAGAGATGGTAACCCATGTACCATATTATGCCGGTGAAGTGTCTCGAGATACTTGAAACTAACATGACCAAGTCTCTGATGCCACAACTGTGCTGAGGTAGAGTTCTTAGCCACAAGTGCTTGATCATCTCTGTGGAAAAAATCAAGCTGGAACATGCGTCCCACATTGGAGGCTTTTGCAACTATTTTCGAGCCTCGTGATTTGTCTCGAATTAAACACGTTTTCTTGCTGGAATGACTATCAAAGTCAATTTTTAAGTTGTGATCAAGGAGTTGACTGACTGAAAGTAGATTTTTAGTCAACCCAGGGACATATAAGACATCTGATAGTCTACAGTTGCATGAACCAAGGGGTAGAGAAATGTTCCCAATCCCCTGAACTGTATATGAAGAATCATCACCCAACGAAACATGGTTTTTCAAAGGTGTGTCCCTCATTGAGGTAAACCAGTCTCTGTGGCTGGTCATGTGTCGAGTGGCTCCCGAATCAACATACCAGACATCACTAGATGACATGGAAGGTTCACTTGATCGAGTAAGTGTACAAGTAGTCTTCATTATCTGAATGTTCTTGTTGCTCAACAATATTTCCTTGCTGATGGGGTCTTCTTTTCCAGTTCCCCTTTTTCTGCCCTTGATTGTAGTTAGAATGTCCCTTGTGAGATTTTTTTTGTGGAGGTCCAGAGTTACTTGATGAACCTTTCTTGTATGTATTATACCAACAATCTTTCAACTCATGTCCTCTTTTACAGATTGGACATTGCTTCTTTTGTTTTTTTTCCCCTTGATGTTGATACTGATTCTGATGTTGGGACTTTTGATAGGAATTAGGTTTTCCTTTACCTTTTCCTTTCCATTTTTGATGTGAAGAAAGTGCCTTCTCCTCTTCATCATCCTTATTATGCATGGCTTCCTCTTGCTGCAGTAGGTTTACCAGTTTGTCAAAACTAACTGTCGTATCTGACAAGTTTAGTGTTGTTACAAAAATGTGGTAAGAAGAAGGGAGAGCTCTCAGAACAATGGGAATGAGAGCTTCATCTGTGACCACTTCTCCTAGGGCTAGAAGTGAAGCCCTCAACTCTACAACTCTTCTCAAGAAAGCTTTGATTTTCTCATTCTTCTTGAACTTCAGTGTGTGTAACTGACTCTGCAAATTTAGTATGACATTCTTGTTTTTGGCCTCATATACTATGCTCAATTTATCCCATGCTTCTTTGGTTGTTTTGGCATCTTGAATGTGGGGTTACACATCATCAGACACTCCAAACAAGATGATGAGTTTGGCCTTCTGATCTGCTTTATCAAACTATCATTGTTGTGTTGTATCAGTTGTTGATCTGGTCAGAGTACCAGTCACAACAGGCCAGATCTCTTCAAACTCAAGTTGTGTCTTGATTTTTGTCTTCCATGCAGCATAGTTGTTTCCTCTGAGTAGTTGTGAATTGGAAGAAAAAATTTGGGGGCATTGGTGCCCATTTTGCAGAAATCACTGACAGGGTTAGGCTCTTATCACTCCAGGTATAAGGTCTCCCAATCTATATACTGTCAGTCTGATATACCGAACCTTTCTATATACGCACCCTTCCGATATACCTGGTGGTACATGGAAGAAGCTCACCCTTTCTATATACCCAGTGGTACGTGAAAGAGGCATTAACGTATGTGAAAGAATTCAATACGTGGTACCAAGACAGTACTGAAAGGGGTTTGTGTGATTATTGACACCGGCTCAAAGAAATATCCTCATACACATGTGTAACTTTGCTATATACTTGGATAATTTCTCAGTCTGGATTTATGTCGTGCAATCATTCACAGACGGATGGGATGGCTCATAGTGTGTGCACTATGACCTTATTACTCCCCATCAATTTAAAGGGTCGATGCCCAGATGACGTTGTTGCAGCTATATTAGGTGTTAAGTGTAGTAGTAGTCATGATGACTTTACCCGTAAGTGCTTCCCAGAGGCACTGTATATACCAAACGCTGTGAATGAGATCTAGGATCTCGTGAGTGTTTTTGAACCAAATTTTATTATTTTTAGTACAATATTCTACCAGTTTCTGAGTAGTTACAAAGTTTTCAGTTGACTATGGCAACCTACAAATTAGTACAATATACTGAAGCATACAAATTACATTCAAAAATTTGAAAAAATTGAATGGCAGGCAATTTTTTTTTGTTTTGCGGGCCTTGGTGGCCTTCGGAGCCCAATATGACCCTCTATGCCAAAAATTACAAAAAATGGCTTAAAATGCAATTTTTTGTGTACCCTCCTTTAGAAAATGTTTCTCAGAATGAAAAAATATGCCTAATAGGAAAATTTTTTTGCCCTAAAATAGGGTTTTTCTCACTAAAAACGTTTAGGGGTGGCCTTTTTAGTTATAACTAAGCAGGTTTAGGAGGTTTTTCCGCTAAATTTCCCCTCCAAATTTGGTGGGTTTTCCAAATTTTCCACTAAATGGAAAATTTTAAAAAAATGATGTGTTGGGGTGGGGGTCGAACCCCAACCTCACACACCCAAGTCTTTTCTCTTAACCAACTTGGCTCTTATGAGCGCTTGTGCAATAAGAAATGAAGCAAATTATATTTAAATAAAGATAAATATGACTAACCTTTTGAAAAATGGTTGATGTGGCACCATGGAGAGGAGATGTCCACGTGACTGAGCTTGGCTTGGAGTGAATTTTAGGTTTTTTCTCGATAAGGTGGATAGATTTATTTTTATTTTCCTTTTTATTTTATTGCTATTTCAAACTGTTTTGCATTTTTCACCATTTTTTTTTATTGCAAGTATGTTTTGATGCAGGTTTTTGCTATTGTTTGTTTTTTGTTGTTGTGGCCTCTTGGTTGTTAGTGAGGAGAGTCAATGCATTGGCATGGACGAGCTTTTTTCTTTTCAGCTTTTTGTTTGGCCATAATAAAAAAATGGTTGCTTAGTGGTCGCAATGGCTCGACGTGAAGGGAAGATCGAATGACTCGTTGTAAGTGACAGACGTTTGTGGAATGCATCCGATAATGGTTTGGCTTGTTTGATAGGGACCACCAGCTTGTGCAGTCTGTGGCAACAAAGCGGTGGGGACAAGACTCAGTGCAAATGCTATAAATTTGTCCAAACTCGGTCAATGGTTTTACCTCATGGCTCCATGGAATGTATGGAGGTCATTTGAAAATATGTAATCCTGGCTCGGTGTGGGGCTCAAAATGGGCTCAAACATCCAATGGATTGAAGCATGACTCAATGCAAGAGTCAACTTGATGAGGAGCTCGATCCGAACAATGGATCGTCCAATGTTGGCATAGTGTTCGGCTTGGCTCAAGATAACAATGAAACGACCTAATCTAACTTGGTTGAATAGCTTCGACTCAGAGCTTGTAAAATCAAACTCGACCCATTCAAACTGATAACATAGCACAAACTCCTCCTCCAAATTTGGTAGGTCTACTAACAATTAGCAGTGTCACTAAATACCTCTTAGAGACAAAACCCCTAATGGGGAAAAAAAATATTTTATGTTTTTAATTTTCTTTTCCTGCAGCAAATTTTTCCTGGTGCAGGGTGCACCAGTGCAAAAAAAATTACGTTCCAAACACCTAGAATGAACAGGAGGTTGTGGGGATGCAGGGATGGGTTCTGGGAAGTTACAAGAGGTTGCACAGGATCTCAATTACTGCAAAAGCTTCTCCAATCTCCTCTATCTCTTCTTCTCTCTCTTTCCACACCTACTTTGCTTCACAGGTCCAGATTCAACTAGCTCTGGTACCAAATGTAATCTAAACAATAGGGGCGGAAGCCTGATGAATTTTATTAATATTCAATCAACTTACATTACAATGGAGTGTTGCAATTCTTATAGGAATTGAACAGCCATGTGCAGACAAATACAAGGTTACACAGGTACAACCAAAATCATAACAACTTCCAAAATACATCTGGGAAGCAATAACCAACTAAGTACAAACAAATATAGTTACAACAATAATGCAACAAATAAACAATACAAAAGGTTATAAATAAATATAACCAAATAACAATAATTAAATAATTAACTATGCAATGCATAATTAATAATAATATTTTTATCCTAACAACCAATAACACTGAATATTTGGCATTTTCAAGTAGACTCCCACATAAAGATAAGGATACAAATGATATTCTAAAAGAATTACTTGTAAATTTTTGGAATGAGAACACAAGGGTGTCATCGAATAAAAGAGATATAGTAAAAAGAAGAATAGGTTCTTGTAATCGTGAAGCACATGTAAAAAATTTCTTGGATATGAATCAAACAAAATTGTTCTCTAAGTTTAACAATGATAATCTAGAAATTAACATTAGCCAATTTTTTTTTGAAATGAACAAACCCTTTTATGTGAAAATCAATCACTCACGTAACACTTGTTGATGTAGGCATCATGTTGAATTTTCAATACATTATGATGTTTTTTGTCAAGTACGTTGTGTTTTGCATACTAAAATCATGTTGTAGGAGTGTGGATTAAATTTCCCACCAAAATTTGCATGAGAATTTATTCCTACCCTATTTTATGAAAGATCAATTAGACAATTTTTTTATAACAAAGCATGTTTGGATGGAACGTGCAATGTATGTGGTGACTTGTTGAAATTGAAATTTTCTATCCATGAGTAGAGTACACATGCAATAGGAAAATAATTAGTTGGTTTTAACAATTATAAATCGGTGGCATATCAACTAAAATATGGAAAATAATCTAAGAGGTGTGAGCTTATTGCATAACAATTACCTGTATCATAATATATGGTCAAATTCATAGAGGAAAATTTTTATGAGTATGCAAGGAAAACACATAGATCTCAATGGTTGGATGAACAATTCAAGTTAAGCAAAGACACATTCCCACTTGGTACTATTGTTTCAGTCATTGACTTTGCAAAGAATTACTCATTGCAACCACAAATGGAGGTTTAGTCACAATATTATAACTCAGTGAAGATTTCTAATTTTTTGCATATAACATTCATGCACTCTCCAGAAATAACTCAACAAGATCAAAAAATATTAAGAAATTATCATTACTACATCAGTGATGATCAGACACATTCTACAGAATATGTGCAAGGGTGTTTCCAAATTTTTTATGGGAACTTGGCTGAGAGGAACATTATTTTCAATCAACATTACATTTGATCATAAAATTGAACATCACAATTCAAGAATGCATGGATTTTTTAATGGCTAAAAAGGATGTAAATAACAACAAGTGTACAGCATATCCTGGCTTTTACTGAGGGAGGACATCGAAAAGGAGGGCATGACTGTGCAGGAGCATGTGTGAAAATAGCCCTTGCAAGAGAAGAATTAAATTTCAAATATGGTGCTAAATTTATAGGTGCAGAAAGTATTATTGATTGTATGATAATTACATGATCAAGTGATATGCACTCATTCCATAGTTCATATGCAAGTTCTTGCACTATTAATACTTAGTGCATGGCATGTTTTTGTATATCATGCATTGATTATGTGGAATTAATGTAATTCACAGCAATGGGTGGATAAATGAAATTGTAGACCTCTAATTCCACTCGATGCATATCAAGTTCCACGAGCATTACAACTTACAGTGTCTTCAGATCATATGACACCATCACCTAAATTTGACCAAGTATCTTATTTAGTGCAACAAGGTATATACATGTCATGTTATGAATTTATAAATTGTTAAATGATAATCTCTTAATGTATTTTAAATTTGACTTGAGTTTTACTTTGTGATGCAGGGCATGTTTTTACAGTTATTACGACATAATTTAACGAAGAGGGAACAAACTACTTTTTGTCTTATTGTGCAGAGGGAAAAAAACTTGACTTCCGTAATCATTGATGGTGAAAACCTTGAGTATCCCATTGGGTGAGTTGTAGTCACTGGAAATTAACTTCGACGATATCCTATCCAAAAATAAAATACTTTGTTGTTTGAAGACTATGAAATACATAGAAATATACTTCACTATTCACATTTGGTTCTTGCAAAAAAACTGCAATTGATCAAATATCATGGTAGGCCATCAAACAAGAATCTATAGAAGGTTTATGAATCAAATCATGAAGCAATTCTCGATAGTGTCAAGAGTAGAGTTGATCATTATGGTTCGTTGGATTGAATTTCCAAATGTATGTTCACTGAAGATTAGATATACATCTACATAAATTTAATTTGAATATTTACTTTAATGATTTTGTTTAAATTTTGTAGGATTTAAAATTTTATTAAATTTCTTACTAACATGTTTACATAGGTTAGTAGTGCCCAAAAAGCTTCCACCTCCACATGTTTGGCACTATTAGTAGATAATTTCTTATTCTTGAAGCTAAGAGAAGCTAAGGGAAATTAAATATTGGAAACAAACAACAATTAGAAATTCTCATTTCACCACCTATATTGTATGAAAAAATTCTTCTTACAATTTTCATTTCACCACCTATATTGTATGAATAATCTCTTCTTAACATGTTTCCTAGTACTTGTTTCGCATTGAAGGATTTTGGGAACTGAAACGAAGCCTCGCATAGTATTTACCAGGTCACCCCAACATGCAAGTGTAGCCAGTTCGGTGCTAGGAGCTTCCGTTTACAAAATATTGCATTAGACAGCCTTATACTGACTCACACTGCATTATTTGGCATAGTTGCAAACAATAGGATAGTGAGAGGACTAAATTGAGATGGGAAAAAATGTGGAGGTGTAGGATTAGACAACACCTTTCAAGGTGTCACAGAAACTGAGAAATCACCTAGTGAACTTATATCATGTTTTGCTCTCAGGGCTCTTAAGGGACTACGCATGGCCAACATAGCCCAAAATCACCAGAATCCTTGTACACAAAAATGAAGCCTCACCCAGTGTTTACCAAGCTACCTCGATGTGTGGGCACAATCGGTTTAGTGCCAAGATATTTTGTTTGTAAAATATTGCATTGGAAAGCCTTATACTGACTCACACTACAATATTTGGCACAGTTGCAAACAATAGGATAACGATATGACCGAATTGAGATGGGAAAAACTGAGATAGGATTTCATAGAGGGTCCCAACTTGGATGTGTAGGATCATACAATACCTTTCAAGGTGCCATAGAGACCGATAAATCACCCAGCAAACTTATAGCCTTTTTTACTCTTAAGGCTCTTAAGGGACTACGCCCGACCAACATAACTCAAAAGCACCAACATTGTTGGGCACCAAAAGAAAGCCTCCTTGATGTTTAATAGGCCACCATGATGCATGTGCATAGTCAGTTCGGTGTCATGAGCTTTCATTTTCAAAATATTTTATTGGATAGCCTTACATTGACTCACACTGCAGTATTCGGAATGGTTACAAAAAATAAGACAACGGAAAGATTGAATTGAGATGGGGAAAAGCAAGTCAAGATTTCGTACAGTGTCCTAATGCATAGGTGTAGGATCAGACGATACCTTTCAAGGTACCACGGAGACCGATAAATCACTTAGTGAACTTATAGCCTTTTTTACTCTCATGGCTTTTGAGGGACTACGCATGCCCAATGTAGTCGGGAAGCACCGGCATAGTTGGGAACCAAAACAAAGTCTCAGTCAGTGTTCACCAGGCCACCCCAACACGTGTGCATATACGGTTCAGTTCCAAGATCTTTCATTTGTAAAATATTGCATTAGATAGCCTTACACTCACTCACACTACAGTATTCGTCACAGTTGCAAACAATATGATAGCGAGAGGACTAAATTGAGATGGGGAAAACTGAAACATGCTATCGTATAGGGTCCCAACGTAGAGGTGTAGGATCAGATGATACCTATCAAGGTGTCGTGGAGACAAAGAAATCACCTAGCGAAATTATAGTCTTTTTTGTTCTCATGGCTCTTAGGGGACTATGCCCATCCAACGTAGCTGAGAAGCATTAACATCATTGGGCACCAAAATGAAGCCTCAACCATTGTTTACTAGTACACCCCAACATGTGGATGTAGATGGTTTCATGTCATGAGCTTTCGTTTTTAAAATATTGCATTGGACAACCTTCCATTGAGTCAGACTGCAGTATTCAACACGGTTGCAACCAATAGGACAACGAGAGGAATGAATTGAGATGGGGAAAACCGAGATAGGATTTTGTAGAGGGCCCCAATACAGAGGTGTAGGATTAGATGATACCTTTCAAGGTTCCATAGAGATTGAGAAATCACTCGACGAACTTATAGCCTTTTTACTCTTAAGGCTCTTAAGGGACTACGTCTGGCCGACATAGCCCAAAAGCACCGAGATCATTAGGAACTGAAATGAAGCCTCCTTAAGTGTTTACTAGGCCACTTTGATGTGTGTGTACACTCCATTTGATGTCATGAGCTTCCGTTTGTAAAATATTACATTTGGTAGCCTTACATTAACTTAGACTAGACTATTCAACACGGTTGCAAACAATAGGACAACGAGAGGACTGAATTGAGCTAGGGAAAACCAAGAAAATATTTTGTAGAGGCTCCCAATGTAGAGGTGTAGGATCATATGATACCTTTCAAGGTGCCACAAAGATTGAAAAATCACCTGGCGAACTTATAGCTTTTTTTACTCTTAAGGCTCTTAAGGGACTACGCATGGCCAACATAGCCTGGAAGCACCGGGATCGTTGGGCACCAAAAAAATCCTCCCCAAGTGTTTACCAAGCCATCCTGACACTTTTGTGCAGTTTGTTTGGTGCCACAAAATATTGTTTATAAAATATTGCATTTGTCATCCTTACACTAACTCAGACTAGACTATTCGACATAGTTACAAATAATAGGACAATGAGAGGACCGAATTGATCTGGAAAAAACCAAGATAGGATTTCATAGAGGGCCCCAACATAGAGGTGTAGGGTCAGATGATACCTCTCAAGGTGCCACGGAGTCTATGAAACCACCTGGTGAGCTTATAGCCTTTTTTGCTCTCAGGGATCTTAGGGGACTACACCCGACGACATAAGCCCACAAGCACCAAGAAGCATTGGACACTGAAAAAAAAAATCCTCCTAACGTGTACCAGGCCACCCACATATGTGAATAGTTAGTTCGGTTGCCACAAGCTTTTTTGCAAAAATTGCATTGGGCACCTTACATGATAAAACTAGACTTATTTAGATGATTGCAAACAATAGGACAATGAGAGGAACCGAATTGATCTGGAAAAAACAAGATAGGATTTCAGAAGAGGGCCCCAACATAGAGGTGTAGGGTCAATGATACACTCTCAAGGTGCCACGGAGTACTAGAAACGCACTGGTGAGCTTAATAGCCTTTTTTGCTCTCAGGGATTCTTAGGGGACTATACACGCCGAGCCGACATAGCCCACAAGCCAAGATCATTGGACACTGAAAAAATCCTCCCTACGTGTTTACCAGGCCACCCCAACAATAATTGTGCATTAGTTCGTCGGTGCCACAAGCTTATTTTTGCAAAAATTGCATTGGGCATCTTACAACTGACTAAAACTAGACATTTTAGCATGATTGGCAAACAGATAGGACATGAAGAGGACATAATTAAACTGGGGCAATAGAGATAGATTTTTGTAAGAGGGTTCTAACATGGAGGTGTAGGATTAGACAATACTTTCAAGGTGTTATGGAGACAAAAATTCCACAGCCGCCTAACTTATACTTTTTTTATCTCAGGGCTTATGAGGGACTACGCTTTCGGCTGACGTAGCCCGGAAGCACCGAGATCGTTGGGCACTAAAATGAAGCCTCCCTTAGCTTTTATGAGGCCATCTCACTATGTGTGTGTAGTCTGTTTGGTGCCACAAGATTCCATTTGCAAAATATTGCATTAGGCATCCTTACACTGACTCATACTGGACTATTCGACGCGGTTACAAATAATAGGACAACAAGAGCACCGAATTAAGTTAGGGAAAACCAATATAGGATTTTGTAAAGGGTCTTAATGTGGAGATGTAGGATAAGATGATACCTTTCAAGGTGCCATGGAGACTGACAAATCACCCAATGAACTTATATCATTTTTTGCTCTCAGGACTCTTAAGGGGCCGACTTAGCATAAAAGCACCAGGATCGTTGGGCACCAAAATGAAATTTCCCCAAGCATTTATCAGGCCACCTTAACTCGTATGTGTATTCCATTTGGTGCCATGAGATTTCATTTAGAAAATATTACATTGGGCAGCCTTACACTATAACTTATACTGGACTATTCTACACAGTTGCAAACCATAGGACAATGAGAGGACTGAATTGAGATGGGGAAAACTAAGACAAACTTTTTTAGAGGGTCCCAACGCAGAGGTGTATAATTAGACGATACCTTGCAAGGTGCCATGGAGAACGAGAAATCACCTGGTAAACTTATAGCCTTTTTTCTCTTAGGGATCTTAAGGGACTACGCCCAGCCGATATAGCCTGAAAGTAATGGAATTGTTGGGAACTGAAACAAAGCCTCCCCAAGTGTTTACTAGGCTACCTCAATGTGTATGCACATTTTTTTTGCAAAATATTGCATTGGGAAGCCTTACACCTACTCAGACTAGACTATTCAGCACAGTTGCAAACAATAGGTTAACAAGAGGACTAAATTGAGCTAGGGAAAACGACAACATAAATTTGCGTAGAGGGTTCCAATGCGGGAGGCGTAGGATCAAATGATACCTTTTCAAGTGATGGACAAAGACCAGAAGAAATCCCCATGCAAACTTATAGCCTTTTTCTTTCTCAAGGCTCTTAAGGGACTACGCTTGGTAGACATAGTGGAAGCAACGGGAATCGTTAGGCACCAAAATAGCCTCCTTAAGCAGTTTACCAGGCCACCTCGACGTATGTGCGAAGTCCGTTTTGGTGCCATGAGCTTTCAATTTGTAAATATTGCATTGGCAGCCTTATGAGAGGACCGAATTGATCTGGAAAAAACCAAGATAGGATTTCATAGAGGGCCCCAACATAGAGGTGTAGGGTCAGATGATACCTCTCAAGGTGCCACGGAGTCTATGAAACCACCTGGTGAGCTTATAGCCTTTTTTGCTCTCAGGGATCTTAGGGGACTACACCCGACCGACATAGCCCACAAGCACCAAGATCATTGGACACTGAAAAAATCCTCCCTACGTGTTTACCAGGCCACCCCAACATATGTGCATAGTTCGTTCGGTGCCACAAGCTTATTTTTGCAAAAATTGCATTGGGCATCCTTACACTGACTAAAACTAGACTATTTAGCATGATTGCAAACAATAGGACAATGAGAGGACATAATTAAACTGGGGAAAACTGAGATAGGATTTTGTAGAGGGTTCTAACATGGAGGTGTAGGATTAGACAATACCTTTCAAGGTGTTATGGAGACCAAAAATTCACCCGCCTAACTTATACCTTTTTTTATCTCAGGGCTATGAAGGGACTACGCTCGGCTGACGTAGCCCGGAAGCACCGAGATCGTTGGGCACTAAAATGAAGCCTCCCTTAGCTTTTATGAGGCCATCTCACTATGTGTGTGTAGTCTGTTTGGTGCCACAAGATTCCATTTGCAAAATATTGCATTAGGCATCCTTACAACTGACTCATACTGGACTATTCTCGACGCGGTTCCAAATAATAGGACAACAAGAGCACGACTTAAGTTATGGAAAACATATAGGATTTGTAAAGGTCTGTAATGTGGAGATGTAGGATAAGATATACCTTTTCAGTGTGCCTGAGACTGACAATCACCCAATGAACTTATATCAGTTATTTTGCTCTCAGGACTCTAAGGGGCCGACTTAAGCATAAACGCACCAGGATCGTTGGGCACCAAAATGAAATTTTTCCCCCAGCATTTATCAGGCCACCTTACTAGGATGTGTATTGCCCATTTGTGCCATAGATTTCATTTAGAAAATTTACATGGGCAGCCCTTCCTATAACTTTATACTGGACTATTCTACACACAGTTTCAAACCATAGGAACAATGAGAGGACTGACTTGAGAATGGGGAAAAACTAGACCAAACTTTTTTAGAGGGTCCCAACTGCAGAGGTGTATAATTTATACGATACCCTTGCAAGGTGCCATGGAGAACGAGACATCACCTTGTCAACTATATCCTTTTTCTCTTAGGGATCTTAAAGGAACTACGCCCGCCGAGAATAGCCTGAAAGTAATGGAATTGTTGGAACTGACAACAAAGCCTCCCCAAGTGTTAACTAGGCTACCTCAATGTGTATGCACATTTTTTTTGCAAAATATTGCATTGGGAAGCCTTACACCTACTCAGACTAGACTATTCAGCACAGTTGCAAACAATAGGTTAACAAGAGGACTAAATTGAGCTAGGGAAAACTGAGACATAATTTCGTAGAGGGTTCCAATGCGGAGGCGTAGGATCAAATGATACCTTTCAAGGTGATACAAAGACCAAGAAATCACCCATCAAACTTATAGCCTTTTTCTTTCTCAAGGCTCTTAAGGGACTACGCTTGGTAGACATAGCCTGGAAGCAACGGGATCGTTAGGCACCAAAATGAAGCCTCCTTAAGCATTTACCAGGCCACCTCGACGTATGTGCGAAGTCCGTTTGGTGCCATGAGCTTTCATTTGTAAAATATTGCATTGAGCAGCCTTACATTGACTCAAACTGGACTATTTGGCATAGTTAAAAATAATAGGAGAATGAGAGGACTGAATTAAGATGGGGAAAACCGAGACAATATTTTGTAGAGGGTCCCAACATGGAGTTGTATGGTCAAATGATAACTTTCAAGGTGCCACGGAGACCAAGAAATTACCCAGAAAACTTATAGTCTTTTTTTCTCTCAGGGCTCTTAAGGAACTACGCCCAACAGATGTAGCCCAAAAACACAGGGATCGTTGGGCATCAAAACAAAGCCTCCCCAAGTGTTTACCAAGCTATGTCAACACTTATATACAGTCCATTTGGTGTCAGGAGCTTATTTTTTACAAAATATTGCATTGGGCAGCCTTACACTGACTCAGATTGGACTATTAGATATGGTCGCAAATAATAGGAAAATGAGAGGACTAAATTGAGATGGGGAAAACTGATACTAGCTTTCATAGAGGGGCCTAATGCGTAGGTGTAGGATCAGACAATATCTTTCAAGTTGCCACGGAGACTGAAAAATCACCCGGTGAACTTATCACCTTTTTTTGTTCTCAGGGCTCTTAAGGGACTACGCCTGACTGACATAGCTCAAAAGCATCAGGATCATTAGGCACCGAAATGAAGCCTCCCCAATGGTTTATCAAGGCACCCTAATACATGTGCCTAGTTTTTTTGGTGACACGAGCTTTCGTTTGCAAAATATTACATTGGGTAGCCTTACACTAACTCAGACTGAACTATTCCACACAATTGTAAACAATAG